>JAEMWC010000277.1:162500-230000 GCA_016490735.1 Pachyseris speciosa
GGCTGTTCGTGAAATGAACATATTCCTATCGGCTGATCTCACAAGCATTTTATGCCCTTTTATACGGTGAAAACAGAAAATTCCAATGAGTCCGTTCAGTGAAAAGATCTCCTCTTTAAAACTTGTTTATTGTATAGTGATACAACCCAAACATGTGCATGTACCACGTTTCCAACATCGTGATATTCGGTGTGCTGCGTATCGGATACACAATTTAAAGGATTTAACCGCAGCGACACAAAGTAGTCCAGAATGTAATGGCAGCTAAAATAATTGTCCCTCGATATGTACCTTTAGGAAAACCTCATCAATCTAACTTCCTTTAAAATTTTCGGCTTCATGAGTCCTACAGTCTTCGACACAAGCGCTCTATTAAAACCGGTTTCCAACGTCAACAATCAAAATATATTTCAGAGGCCATGCTAATTCACTGACAGAAGCCCATGTCACTGATCAATACATTGTAGACTGCTATATGATTCATTTCATATATCATTCATAAAACTTGAAGTGTTTACAAATCAAATTGATTAACTTCACCGAATTCAGTTGATTTAGACGATGGTGCCACTCGAACTTCATGTTCAAATGGAGCTACATGTAGTAAAATATATCCAATCGCGTCTAAATTTGTGTCAGTTTGTTTACATCCGATATATGCAAATTATTCGCGCATCGCGAAGTTGCGTTCGCTTATTTCTAAACCAACAGTTTAGACGGATACGTAGCCTCAAATTTTAATTGCAGTAAGCTATATTTATTTTATTTTACCTTGCCTTGACTTCGTTCACAGTACTGCCTGAGGATAAGTAGAAGTTCAGCTAATCCTCAAGTCACGTAATTCGCGTCGGCTGAGCTCACTTTCCGTTCTCTTGTCAAATCTATCTTTGCCTTCTTTGAATAGATACCATAAATAAAGACTCTGCCATAAATAGGCACTTCCACAATTAATTGCTGATGTTCGTTTAAAATACCGATCTAAAGTCGGATGTGCGCCGTTTATATAAAATAACAATTATTGTTTTCAAACCGCAGCTGCACAATTCCCATTGCCGATGCACGGGTACTCGGTCGTTCAAGATTGAAATTTTGCTCACCAGCAGCGTACACAGAACCACGAGGTACGGCAGATAACACTTATAAGCGAAGTTAATCTTTTTCGTCTTCCCTTCTTCCGCGAATCTTGATGTCCATTCTTGGTCTTCATAACCATGAGGCTCCTTCGAGCTCCTCGCCGATTCTGTTCTAGTTCCACTTCAGAAATGAAGTTAATTTGGTCTTCACCCTACACATAGCCTGACTCTGACTCCGAGGACGAGGAGGACATGATTCCAACACAATTTTGACTACTGCAAGGCTTTTACCCTCCAATATGAGCTTCGATGACCCCAACAAACGCTTGCAAAAACAGAGATTGACTGAGAAGCTGTCTTTCAATCGTTCCCGGGATGACGTCACCAACCTCGTTGGACCCAGACTCCCTTTTACTCGGCCGTGCAACAAATTGAATGAGACTTTTGGCTGTCCATAAAAAATTGAGGATTCAACTAAATCCAATAATTCTTTCGCCGAATGATAAGTAGATTTATTTAGGCGTTAGGCGAAAAAAAAATTTGGGGGTTAGGGGCACTTTAAGCAGTAGTGAATATAAAGAAAAGCTTTTACTTTGTTGGAATAGCTCCATGGGAAGAAGAGAAACTTTGTTAATATTTTTCGAATGTGATATATAAGACTATTGAAATCATTCTTATAAAACTCATCAATAATTCATGAAGGAAATACATAAGAAATTAATTTTTAATGAGGGTCTTTATATCTGATAAAGACATGGCTAAATTTTACATTCGATTTTCTAAAATAAAATAAAATAACCCCAAATCTAAATTTTAGTGTAAGAATGGATAGATGTACAGTAAAGCTTTTTAAGCCGTTCAATAAATTCGCCACTCGTTATTTATCAAGTCCTAAAAAAATCGGCTGCGCCTCGTGTTTTAAACTTGATAAAACACTCTTTCTCATTTATTAAACATTACTTAAGCTTATCACAATTAAGTGGCTGTCCGTTTTAATATTATGTAATGTTTAATAAATGTGCAGTAGTGTTTTATCAAGTTTTAAACACGAGGCGCAGCCGAGTGTTTTAGTACTTGATAAAACACGAATTTTCAAGTTAATACCCAATTCTATCTCAATCAAACGCGGTTGAAAACACTGGGAACAATTCGACCTCCAGAATTGTCATTTTTGAGGAAATACGATCTTCACCTTTCCGCCGGCCTTTTGAAATAGGCGATTTTGGTAATAAGACTAGACAATTACTTTTGGGTAGTGGTTGATGAGTTGGCCGTCTTAGCTTGTAAAGCGATGCTTAGCTTGAGCGATGCTGAAATTTGGATCGCTATGCCATGCTGATGAGGTCTAACAAGGCCGAAACAGCTGTCCATGGCTGCTAATGCTTGGGCTCAATCTTTGCTTTGGTAGATTTAAGGGGTAATGCCCGCTACCTTGTGGCCTTAGTGCCCTTTTGAGTGGCTTCAGCTTACTTGATCACATTAATTAGTGAAGTATCCCCATCCTACTGATAATCAGGGCCTTATTTTAAAAAAGTCTTCATCGTCTTTTAGATAATTCGTTCCACAGTTTTATGAGGTTTCCTTGGAGGTGCATGGTCTTATGGTAATGGTAATGGCTTTATATACCGCACATATCACATAGTTTCATGGCGGTTTACAATTCTTCTTTAGTGTGAGATCGAAAGTCAGCCTTTAAAGTCACATTTGGCAGCCGCTATCAGTCCTTATTTTTTTCTGAAGCATCTCAGCGGTCCGGAATCCTAAATCTTTGAATCAGCGTTCCTGATTTTCCCATCCGGACCCCGAGTACGGACCGCTGCCGACTTTGAAGAAAACTTGGGAGCGAGCGAGAATTTTCATCAAAGTGAAAGCGCAAAAAAGGCGTAAATGATGTTTATAAAAACCATGAATGATGTTAAGTGGATGAAGAAACAATCGGTGGGATTAAAAACGTTGCAATTTCTGAAAAAGGCGAGTATACTCAATTGATTACACATCCGAATTTAATTTCAAAGTTGTAGCTTAGCTTACCGCCATTTATTACTATAAGTTGGACGCTGTGAACGCCATTTCGGGTTGTCATTCTTTGTTTTCTCTTGTATAATCGAGGTATTTTCACGATTTAATCGAAAAAGAAAGTATACGCTTGTATTTTGTTGTCATGACATCCCGTCTCTGTGGCCAGTGTTGCATGTACAAATTATTTTGCACTTGCTGTTGTTGTTCGTTGTTTTAATTTTAATACGAACTTTAACATATTTTACTGCCTGTAATCAGTTTCTTTGCTTTGCATTTTACACTTTTTAAATTTATAAATCGACGTTTTGTTAAGTTTAATTCAAGAAGAAACGAGTTTTGTTTTATCGTTCAATTTATGCCTTTGTGTTGAGGTGAAGGTTTCAGGCGAGAGTCACTGTCCTCAGTTGTATAATACTAGCAAACTTTAAAAACTCTGCAAGGCAAACTTACCTTTAATACAGTTCAGGTTTCTGACCTTAAAGTGCCTGTTAAAATTCTCTGAAGATTTCGAGGATCACTTTTTGCCGCGGTAAGGCGAGAAATTTGAAATCTTTTGTTCAGTAGTATTTTGTTTTTCACCGACTAAACGTCAATGCAAATTTGCGCGTAATATCAAAACAGAATTTGCCGGTCGTAGATTGATTATCCCGCCTATAAACCTTTTTTTTTTTTTTTTTTTTTTTCACGAAAAAATAAACACGTTATTTGCCGGCCTTGGTTGGTCCATATTGGGAAAAACTGTGCCCCGCGGTTTCGAGAGCGGTTTCGAGACCTCTGGCACAGGTTTTCCCAATACGGACCTCCCGGCTAGCAAATAACATATATTTATTATGATACTGGCTCTATCAGCGATCAAGATGAATCAATTCTTCTGCTATGATTGGCTACCCGCAAGGTCAAGATGGAGCCATCTTGACCGCTCAGGATAGCCCGTTCGTCCCGCGTTTTACTGTATAAGCTTGTTCGGTCGAGATGGCGGGATATTGGCCTCGTTCTTTTTTTTTTTTTTTTTTTTAATTTATTTATTTTTGTTTTGTTTTTGGTTTTGTTTGTTTGTTTTTTTTTTTTGCGTGTTTATGGACCTCGACTTCGTCTCGGTCCATAAACACGCAAAAAAAAAAAAAAACTTGGCCAATAATCCATATATCTATTTGATCTCACCCACCCACCCACCCACCCCACACATGAATATCAGATGAAAGATAGATATAGACCACCACACCAGGGACTACGTCCGATACTCTTTTCGAAAGAGGAACGATTTACAAAACTTATTGTAATCCACGCCAAGGGAGACTATTAAACAATAAAGGAGTAGGTCACTCCAGACATCATGAATTTTTTAAATCCACTTAGTTGAATTACTCGCCGTGTTTTGAGCATGTGAAGCTTAAAGGCCCAGTATCACCCTTGATGCATCGTGCGCCGCGACCGTTAATTCTGGAATTACGTGTAACGCTAAATTACTCAGACTTCAAAGCCCTTGTTTTATCGCTCTTTCATCGCATCGTGGACAAATCTCCAAATTTATGGTCATAAATATGTGCTCCGTTCATTCTTCTTCATTTTCCTTATATTATTTTTGGAACAATTTGTATATATGTAAATTTCGGACCGTGCTAAGTCGAAGTCAGTGTGGCAGTAGTCGGTTGCGGTAACTTCGCAGCGTTGTATTATAGCAAAGTGAGGTACAAGGAGGATTTACACAGACTCGTTGATCAGGTTTGGTGCTTTTTACCTCGGAGCTTTCAAAAATTCGCTGAGCTTGTTGGAGCTGACTTACTGCGATTTGCAAAATGATTTGATGGCGAGTATTAAACATTTTACTTGGCTGGACAACTGTTTTCCGCAAGTTTGATATTTTACCTCAAGGTCAGTTTGTGTAACGGGTTTTGCGGCTTTGGTCATTTCTTTTTAGAGTTTTTAATCCGATTTGTCCCAAAGTCTCTTTATCGACTGCCATTTTTATGCACCGTCGGGCATTCTAGCTTTGCGTTCAGTTTGCAGCTTGTCTAAACTGCGTGAAAATTCTTTTTCTTGCCAAGATCTCCGTGATTGATGAGAACTACACCGCTTTTGTTTCCTCCCGTGTTCTAGTTCGGAGCTCAAAGTTTTCCTCCTTTTGTCAAGCCGCATGCATATAACAGTATATAAGTATATATAACAGTATATGAAAGCGAAAGGACAGGATAATCGAATGAGGACGCACAAGTATTTTTCTTACTGCAAATAAGAAACCATTACCCGACAGTAGCTGCCGACAATAAATGTTTTCTTGTGGATATTTTGTCACCATCCTCGCCACATAATCAGCGAGTTTTATCAATAACGGATCGTTCAATACTTTGCTGTTTTTATTTTAAACCTGTGAACGGATTGTTCACGGTTTTAATGAAGAAATATGAAGAAATAAGCAAGTTGAATTTGTAGCCATTTGCTTTCCCAAACCGGACACAAGCGACAACTCGGCGCGATGAACCAGATCAAAAGCCCGATAAAAATAACTGACCAATCAGAGGTGTCATTTAACAATGGCGCGATTTTAAAACAAAAACAAGAGACCGCGTTGGATCAAGGGTGATAATGGTCTTTAAATGCATTCGATCCACTGGAAATAGCCCATTTCCGATTTGTTTGAGCGCGGAAGTTTGGTATCAAATTTAAACGCGAAAGTGAACCTTGGGGGAAGACTGGCGGAAACAACAGAAGGAAAACAAGCTGTAAAAATTAGGGCTTTCATATTTATCACGGTAAAATACTGTGCAGTTGCGGTTTGTACTAATAGCGACCACAAAAAGGGAAATCTGTCCTATTTTCGTTTTTCTTCTGGTAGAAAAGTTTGTAAAAAGTGGCAATTGTTTGACAGAAGCTAAGAATCGATGATAAATTTATTCCTTACTCTCGTCGATCCTCGAATCTTTTCTCCGCACGCATTTCCGAAAAGAAGACCTTAAAAAGGAATTGTCAAGAAGATTTCTGTTGCCGCAGGAGCTGTTCGCATAATATTTGATCCAGAATAGGCAGCTCCGAAGAATCTTAAAATCTCGTAAAATACTGTGCAGTTGCGGTTTGTACTAATAGCGACCACAAAAAGGGAAATCTGTCCTATTTTCGTTTTTCTTCTGGTAGAAAAGTTTGTAAAAAGTGGCAATTGTTTGACAGAAGCTAAGAATCGATGATAAATTTATTCCTTACTCTCGTCGATCCTCGAATCTTTTCTCCGCACGCATTTCCGAAAAGAAGACCTTAAAAAGGAATTGTCAAGAGGATTTCTGTTGCCGCAGGAGCTGCTCTCATAATATTTGATCCAGAATAGACAGCTCCGAATAATCTTAATGAAGAAAGGCTTGAAAGTGGAATCTTGGGGTGGAATGATCAGCTACCAAGATAGAGAATACGTGTATAAGTCAGTAAAAGTAAATTGTGACATGCTTGTGAAATCGTACGTTCAGCTCTGGATGTTATTAGGGTTTGGTATGGTTCCTTTCTCAGTTCTCTGTTACTTGCTAACACGTCCGACAAGTCGTCTTCGTCTTCATCGACCTGTCTTAGTTTCATTTCACTTGCTGTTCGTGTGAGGTCCACAAGTTCAGCTTTTCCTTTACCTCGTCCTTGATCTGATACCCGTATTCCTCGTTTTGTCAAATAATCCTTTCGCCAGAGAACGCTTATATTATTAAACTACTCTCCACTTTCAGATTTTGACTGCCCTGAGCTTCAAAAAATGATCTCGCTTTCATTCAGTTGTTTGCACTGTAAATGTATTTTGTTTCTCCCGCGCTATTCACCCAAGCCTCGTTTTGGTGTCGGTTTTCATTACCAATCTGCCGCGCCCAAATATATCGGAAATGGGCTATTCAAATTGAGCGCCACCATTTTGATTAGCACTTAGTAGCCTGGCCACCTCTCCGTGATATCATTACGTAAAACAGAGGTCGTTTGTTTGTCAACAAAAACCGAAAATTCCGGTTGAAAATTCAAACGGCTCATTCCACCGGAAAGTTTCCGGAAAAAAAAAATGGAAACCATCAGACGTAGTCCTCTTTTTCCATTCCAACCGAAATGACCGGAAAATTTCTGTACCATTTGTTATAAACCATGATTATCCCGGTCCGCTTTCGCGCGGTTCTCGATCTCTTTGACGGGAAAAGCCAGTACCATAGCAGGGAGCGTTCCATTCCGACCGGTTTTTGTGCAAATGGTAAGGGCTCTCGGATTAGCCAAACCGCTTTGAGAGGAAAAGCCTGTACCACTGGGAGCGTTCGTGCAAATGGTAAATGCTCAGAGTCTCATATGAAGCTTGTAACATCGTTGTACCTCTTTTCCCGTTGAAAATTTTGTTTTTCGTTATGGACTACAAATGCCGTCGTGTTGGGCTCGCTCCAGACTTTATTAACAGACCCAAAAAGATAAGGAAAGGGGTGTAAAATTTCCGAACTTGCCCGTAAAAAACCATCGATTAACAAAGAAGTAGCTTGACTAATTACGCCACGACGAGGGATTCGGGTTGCCAAAGAAACTTCAAAATGCGTATGCGTACAGATTTGAAATATCCTACAAATTTAAGTTGATTGGCCTTTTGGCGATTACCGTGGAAAGACGGTAATCGGCGAAAATTATTTTAAAGGCGCTACTTTCATGTCGGCAGTCAAAACCTTTCCAGTAGTTCGAAATAACCCTGGCTATGTTCAATAAAGAGAGTGAAATAACACGTACAGTCTCTCAATCACTACCGCCTTCATCACGCTAATATTGTTATGGCAAGCAAGCCCTGAATCAGTAATTTTCGTCTTCATTCACTGTGCATTTTTCCATGCGTTAGAAGTTTTGAGCCAGAAGAAAACGAGCAACTGACAGTATTCTAATCTACGATAGCAAGCTGTTTAGCAAATTGATATTTTACATACGTTTACTTTCATTTTTTAAGCTTTAAAAGAAAAACCGCGAGTTACTGAACATACCCTGAAACGATGAGTACGCCTCGCAGATTTTGTTTGTACGAGAAGTAAAGGTTCTCTCTTCGTTTCGCAACGATCAGCGTAACGCTTCAGCGAATGTCTGAAGGGTTGCCTCGAAGGCGTTGCTCTGGGTAGCAATATAACAGTTGCGGTAGTGCAGCAAGGTCTCAAGGAAGCATACCAGGGTGAAACATATATAGCTTGTCTTTAATAGTGTTTTCCTGCTGACTGATTACCAGTGGAGAATACTGACGTCTTTTAAAGCTATTATTCAGATCCGAGGGCAAACTTTGAACACTTACATATGGTGATAACCGGTGAAATCAATATTAAACTTAAAAAGGAAATAATGCAGCGACCGGTGACATTTGCGTCAAATGGAAGGAAATTGATTTTAATACTATTTCACAGATTTAAGGCAGGAAAGAAGATTGAAAACGTCTATTGTTTGGATTTGGTATTTGGTAAAATAACTGAGTCCTCCTAGCTTTAATAAGAGCCGTAGATTAACGATGATGACCTCGCAAGTCAGTTTTAATCTTCACGGGATTAAAGTTTCCGGAACTTTACTGAAAAGAACAATTCAGGGGTGTAGCGAGGTTTTTGAAATAGTTGTAGGCCTGTTTCTAACGCGAGAGTCATGATCACGCCGAAGGCATGTATAGAGCGCCGACGTTGCGAGCTTCAAGGGGGTCCGGGGGTATGTTCCCCCCGAAACCTTTTTTTACTGAAACCTCTAAAACGCCATATCATGCATTCCCCAGACTCGAAAGGTGTTTGTGAAGTCAAGATATATACTCTGAATTTTGTCATAATTTTGAAGCAGATAACCAAAGGTTTCCTAATCCAGTATTCCCTAAGCAAGAAATGGCCATGTTATTTGCCATGAATTAATATGATCTGAATTCCCCTTTACCACGCGCACAAATTAATTTGACTAAGAACGGAAAAAAAAACTATTTCTAGAAGAAACTGTCGATGGTTGCGCTGTACGATTGTCGGTATCATTTTTCATAGCCTGCGGGCTCCGAAGTTTTCCCTTGCTTTCGTAATCTCACCCTTACAGAGAGGTTGGGATTGTTTAATATAAACCTAAGATACGTTGATAAATTGCGTTTCCTTTTTATAACGCTCGCGAAGAATTTCAGGAAATTGTTTATCTCTCACTAAGGCACAATAATATATAGGACGGCTAGGCTGAAAATTTTTAGGCCCAGGCCCACGGGCTCGCCACGCCCCTGAAATTAATAGATATTTATACCGATATAACCTAAGAAAATGTTACAAGTTAAAAGAAAGTTTAGCCACGTATTTTTTAACTTGTAACTATTTCATAGGTTACATCTTTTCAAATTATATATTGTTCTTTGTAGTATTGTTAGTATTAGTATTTATAAATTATTTGACTTACATACTTCATTGTTTATTTGATGAGTAGGTTAAGAAAACAAAAGCCAGAGGCTGATGTGGACCTGATGACGTTAAGCTAGCGTCGAAACGTCGTTGTTCTTAAGCCATTTTTATATCCAAAAATAATTAAGTAATTTTCTTAATGCCAGCAGGCAAGAAATAATTCTAATAAACGTTACGACAACCTTGAATTTAGTAGACATGTCCACTAGAATATTAAGAAATGTTTTCTCGCAATTTTTTTGCAATCAAGCTGTATTTCGTAGCCACTTCTTCTCTGGAAGTTTACTGTCAACATCGACAAATGCAAAGGAGAACGCTTTCTAATCTCTTGGTTTGCCTGTGGTTTCGGGGATGTCCTGTACACCAAGTGGGATCTATTCATGAATTTGTTTTGGTTCGTGAGAAAGTACCTTTTCATTGCCATTTTGAATTACGTCACGTGCGCGTACGATAAATGCCCGCCTCGTGGTTTAATTTCGCTATTTGCTGTTAAAAGATGGAATCCTAAAGACTAATCGGAGGTCAGAAAAGAGGATAAGGGGGCCTCAAAAGCGAGGAAACACCGTTTCGCGTTTGGATTCCCTCGATTTCCAAAACACAGCCTATAAAATTCCGAACCGCCGACTAAACCCTTTGACTCCTAAGTTACTGCAATTTTTTTAGTAAATGTTTGGTGATAATTAGTCTGGAGCACTAATCTTCTCCATAGAAGGCGTTGTGATGAAAATAACTGCATTATTGAGACACTGTGGGCTCGAATTAAGGTGTGACATCACGCACATTAGCGGCCGTTGTTCGTTTACCGAGTCAACAAACTTGATTCTGGTAAATTTGCCGCTTTATAAGTGTTTTTCGAGCTATTTTCCTCCACAAAGGCCCCCAGGGTGACATCATTAGGCTGGAATGTGGTTAAGGCAAGCCTTTGAAAGAGACCAGAGGTGAGAGACAGTTTCTTGCTGAATGAGATGGCAAATATGCTTCCTAGCCAATATGGCGATCAAGAAGCTGCTTCTCTGGTTACTTTGTGGAAGGATTCTAGGACCTACCAAGGCAATTTGGGCTAGTTTTGACTGGTAAAAAGTTCAACCGGTGTCATATTTTCCGGTAGTACAGGGTGGCCCCATACTTTGAATAGGAAATGGAAGGGTTCTATGCTCGTCTAATAATTGACTTTCCCAGAGTTTTTTTGAGGCGTGAACAAGGCAGCTTGAAGGCCCTGGCAAACGAGGACACATTGTTGCGGACACATTGTTGCTCATGGTGTTTTAAGTACGCAAACGAGCGGGACATAACGCAAATGTTGTGTTTCGATACTGCGCAAACTGGGAAACGCTTTTTGATGACACAAACTTTGTGTCCGCAACAAATGTTGCGCGCGCGGGCAAACAGGGAAACATTTGTGTCCGCTACAATGTGTCCTCGTTTGCCAGGGCCTTGAGATACAAGACTCCCTGCGAATGTGGTAAGGTTTATATTGGAGAGACGGGAAGATCTATGCATGAACGGATTAAGGAACACGATAGAGACATACGGCTTGCTCGAACCCAATCCTCCACCATTTCAGAACATAGCAACGCGACCGGACATTATCCGCTCTGGGACGAAGTTAAATTTATTGACCGAGACCCACATTGGTACACCTGTGGGGTTAAAGAGGCTATTCACATAAGACTCCACCCTAACAACATTAACAGGGACAGTGGAATTGAAATCCCTGAAGCGTGGATGCCCACGTTCAGACAACACAACAGCCGATCAGTACCAAAGCGGACCGCTGAGGGAACAATTTCTAGTCTGAACGACAAGGATCGAAATCCTCCAATCAACAACAGCCTAAGCGAGGATCGAAACGCACCAATCACGACCAGCCACGGTGCTTCTTATTCTCACACGCAACCAGTCGACACCATCGCCTGATGAAGACCAGCAGTATAGCGGTCGAAACGTCGCGATCCACATCTTTGTGACTCAATCCTGAGACAAAAGATTAACTCAGCTACCATTTGAAACCACGATGACGAACACCTTTCATAACATAGCATCTGTATAGTGGCACTATTTGCCATCGATGCGCGCGGGTGAACGCTTTTCACGATGGCGAAGCATCACTGGACATGTGCACAGACCGTCTGAGGGTAGCAGGGTTGGCGCAGTGGTGAGAGCACTCACCTTCCACCAATGTGTCCCGGGCTCGGTGTCATATGTGGGCTGAGTTTGTTGGTTCTCTAATGTACTCCGAGAGGTTTTTCTCCCGGTACTCCGGTTTTCCCATCTCCTCAAAACCAACATTTGATTTAATTTGAGATTTGTAATTAGTAGGCGAAGAGTCACCTCGTGGAAGTACTACTAATAAATCGTTATTATTATTATTATTATTATCATTATTTGTTATTGTTATTGTTATTGTTATTGTTAACATGTTTGCGCGTACGCAAGAAAACAGAAGGCTTTTTGCTCCTCAGAGCAAATTTAATGTTGTTGATTTGAATAAATTTTGGGTTGTAAGAACTTTTCGTTTTTGCTAATTCATAGCTGAGATCCACCGTTAAGCCGAAAGCGAAGTTGTCTGTTGAACTAATTACGTGAACTAATTACTCATGCGCAGTGATCGCACGAATTAAGGTTTTGCCTCCATTTTTCGTTTCGGGTAACATGGTACATTCGGGTGACATTGTGCAATGCAAATTTAAGCTGATGCTTGCGCAGGAGTCAGTATAGGCTACTTCAAGCCTCTTCGTTGCATAGGTTGTTGTAATGGGGTGCCCCAGCAGCTTTGTTCAACGTCCATAAACAGCCTAACAATTTTTACGTTCAATATCAATAATTTACTTGCCATTCACTAGATGGGAAACCACAGCTTTTTGGCAAGGTTCCCCCATAGCCCCTTAAATTAATATTTCTCAGCTGCATCACTTCCATACTAACCCTGTTCCAAAAACGGAGAACATGTGTCCATAATTACATGTAATGTGTGCCCGTATTCCAGTTTAAGAAGAAGTTAATTTGTAGACCCTACAATACGTATTTATCTGCTCCAATGTTCCGCGTTTATTGCTGGAAAAGCCGGCATTTTTCTCCGCGACACACAAAATTACGTATATCGCTTTCACCTCGCAGCTCTTGGCAAGGTCTCACCTGATTGGAGACCACCCTTCAGGTGAGACAAAAGAACATACAACATAAACAATGGACTCTAGCCCTAAAACAACAGGGGTGCGACACTATCCCCGCCACCGAAATTTAGAACTTATAGGTGCTGCGTATATCGCAGGATATCTGTTCGGTACGTACGACTAATAGTGAGCGCGCTATATTTGGTGAAACAATGTGTTCAATAATAAATTCTGCTATTTCAAAAAAGCTCCCCTACTTACGTATATAAAAATTTTTATATCTATATCTATCTATCTAAAATTTTTATATCTATAAAAATGAGAAATGTCACAGTTGTTTATGACTAAACGCGGCCCGAATTTAAAGTTGTTCTGGTTGTAATTTTCTAGGCTTTAGATGAACTGATTTCCTGGAGTAATGCGAATAATGGGTAATTCCATCTCACTAGATTTTTGTAAAATGTAGCTTAAACTTATCCAATCATTTACTTCCCTTCTCTGGTAATTGCGCTTGCTCATATGCATTCGATTTGGAACCAGGACAAACCATATACCGAGTTATTATTTATTTATTTATTTTATTTATTTGCCATTTTCATAATATTTACAGGTTTACAGGAGAGGCCACCTTGAAAGGTAATATAAGAGTATAATTTGGTGCAGTGTGAGAGGGGCATGACCGATTCAGGATTGTTTAAATAAAAATTGTAACCTTTTTTTTAAACGTAAGAAAACATTTTACCCTGTGTGCAGTAGCAGTAGCGAATTGTACTCATCTGGTTCAGAATTTATTATACCTATTCTGCAAATTGAAAGTTGCTTCTCTCGGTCATAATGCCCATTCCAGTGTATTCCAATTAATTTTCTCTTTATTGATTCCTAACGATTGCTTTCCTTTTATGGATTTTATTTTAGGAACTTGTTGACTGACTTATAATGTATTTAATTTAAAACTGAATGTCGGTACTATTAAGGCCATTAATTTTGTTTAATTGTTGTGAATGCAATGCTCACTAATAACCTCGCCTGTCCCACTTCAAACTATTTATTTGCATAAAGGCCATGTTTGTAATTAGTTGATTTATGGTATTGGTTTCAACCTCGGAGTCTCATTAGATGCATGACACTCTGAGAGGAAGTTATAAAATCAGGTTGATAACATTCCATTTCATTTCCCTGGAAAGGAAGTCTTTCACAGTCATTATCAGTTGAATCATGTTTATTGCATGGTACTCTTCTTATCTTATTAAAGTTACCTAGGACTGAAGAAGAACTTCAAAATGTCGGCTCAATTTTTGTCAAGTTGATATCCAATTTTATCTCGATCACCCGCGGTTGAAAACACAATGAACAAATGGTGCACCAGAATTGTCATTTTTGAGAAAATTAGATCTCCACGTTTCAGCTGGCCTTTTGAAATAAGCGATCTTAGTAATAAAACTAGAACATTTTTTGGAGGGGGGGGGGGCAGTTGTTGATGAGATAGCAGTCTTAGCTTGTAAAACGATGCTGAAATACGAAACAGAGTTAGCAACCTCGTTCCCAGGGTCCTCTCCTTTCAATTCCCTGGAGCGAGAGAAGACGGGAAGGAGAGGACCCTGGGAACGAGGTTGCAGATTTGGATCGTTACTTTTTTATCGTAGCCATCTCCGCAAGTCCAATGTGTACCACCCGTGTAAGATCTGAGTGAAACTTTAGATAGGTTTTATTGTCAAATTCGTTGTATCGTGCTGCGTGTTTTGTAAACCTCGAAAGGATTTGGGGTTTCAATTTTTTCTGTTCCGTCAATCATCTGATTGGGGGCGGGGTTATGCAAATAGCCCAATCAGAACGCGTTGCATTTTGATTTGCATAACCCCGTCCCTACTCAGATGATTGGCAGAACAGAAAAAGCTAAAAATGTTTCGGAAACGCGCAGCGTGATACAACGAATTTGGCTGTAATTAAACGGTCGGTTGTGTGCATCTGTCTATTATTTTACTTTGAGTTTAGATTGATGTTTATGAGGATCATTTCGTACAAATTTAAAGCTTGAGACACTGCGAGGTCTTATGGGCCACCCGGCACGAAGAGGATGAGTGAGTCAGTTTAAGACACTTCTCGTGTAGTGTGAATATCAAATCGTACGAGCAGAAAGAGGATCGATTTACAAAACTAGTGCAAGTAGACGACGGAAATTTTTACGGAAAATGTAAACAGTCATAGAAAAGCAACTGCTTTAATATCTTTACTTGACAAAATGGAAGTGCGACTTAAAGTAAACCCTTTACAACTCAATTAGAATAAGATATTTTTTTAAAAGGATGCATTATGTCTGAAAATACATTACAGAGGAAGCGCTAAAATATCACAACTTGCAGGCTGTTCTTGGCCTCTAGATGATAGATGATAGACGATATGCTATCTTAAGAGCTGGGTGTTCAAAGGGCAGTCTCCGTTTATGATTGTGACAAATTGTAGTTTTCCCAACGTCACCTGTATTAATGAAATTTGGAACGAACCGAGAGAAGTGAAACAAATCTTGAAAATGACATAAAAAGCTCATGGTTGCAAAATTGAGGTTTGCCTTTTTACCCCAATTTTTTAATATGTTGTCTTTTCGTTTCCGCAGACTTAAATCCAGTTTTAAGTTACTATCCACTGTAATTGTAGGTATGCTATTTTCTTTCAAGATTAGAACACAGATCATGCATATGGCCCCATGATTCCTGTTCCACGATTCCTCTTCCACGAGCTTGCACTTGTGCAGCACATTTGTTGCGATATATCAGTTTTGAAAAATAATCGCGTGGTATAAACGTACCATGAAACGATGATCTCGTCTCGCAGACGTTTTGTTCACACGAGAAGAAAAGAACTTTTGTTCGTTTCGCAACGGTCCGCGTAACTTGTTAAGGGATTCCTCGAAGGCGTTGCTATTGGTAGAGTCTCTTGCAGCTAGTGTTTCTAGCTAGACTGTTAATAATAAGTAAAAAGTGCAAAACAAGTCTGAATCTGAATCTGAAGGAAACAAAGAAATTGCCAGGACTACTTACTGAGTTTCACGCAACATTCACTGTCTCTTGCAAAATAGGCCGTTACATACGTTCAACAAGACTGACAACAGCGGAAGCCATGAAACGAAGAGATCAATATATGTTTAAGTTTTGAGCATAATCTTGATTGTCATCCCTACCAGTCTACATTGCTGATAGCACCAAATTGCCTCGTCTCAGACATTAATTAGAGCAGTTTTCAATTGAATGTCGTAAACCCAAAACCAAAGTAATTACTCTGGCCAATGACAACAGACGAATACATAGGAAAGAACCAATCAGCACTCAAAGCAATTACATGCAGCCGACGCTAAAGGCGGGAAAAAGAGCGCGTGCAAGTCACAATTGGTTTTGGTTTTGCTTCTCATTGGTTGGGAAAGTGGCGCAAGTTTGTTAACCATCACAGAGTGTAGAAAACTGAAACCGCTCTATCTTATAAGGCTGTCCTTCATTTCCATTTTTAGACAGTCTCGTGAGACTTCCATTCATTTTCCTAATTCCAACTCGGACATTCACGAATTTGAGTTAAAGTGTAAAATTTTTAAATAGGTTTTCGAAAACAAATTCCAGGATCAACTACTTTAAATTAAACAGATCTCTGATGATCTCATAAGAGAATGAAAAGAAAACGAAATTATATAAGAAATGAAATCAGTCTTTTGAAATAAAGCTCGAATTATCTCAAGAATGAAATCAATCTTTTTTAGTTAAACCCGATTCACATGCATATATGATTTTAAGCTAGTTTAGGGAAACCATATCACCTTTAGTTATCACTGAAAATTTGGGCACAATCTTTAATTGAATCATCACCCACATTTTTTCCCTTTAGTAAGTAGCCAAAACAAGGAAGAACTGGGACCTTATCTTTCTCTGAAAGATCTTCGAATGTAAACCTTTTAGACGAGTAAAAGTGATTATCAAATGTTTTTCAGTTTGAATTAGTCTAGCCGGATGTTTTTCACGCTACGAGCTACAGCTTAAAATCAGTATTTCAGAATTATTTGGGTCTCATACTCTCTGACTGATTTGTCTGAAAGGGAAATTAGGTTATCATTTCCATTAAAACACAGCGTGAGACGTTATTTTCTTCTGCTCATTAATAATTATTTCATGAATAAAGATATCTTACGCTGAATTCAGTTTTCTGAGAAATTTTTTTTGCACGTTTCCTGACGTTTAAAAGAAAATTCACATAAACTCATTAGAACAGATTAAACAAGAACAAACTGACAGCCAACTATCCGCCTATGCAGTCACCCCCCCCCCCCCCCCTCTTAAAAAAAATAATAGGACAATTTTTTTAAAAGATAAAATTGCTATTTTTTCCTTGCTTACGACGCTGTTAAACCGGTGGTTTAGTCTTCCCCCATTTTCTGATGCGAGAGATGTAATGGCATCTCCATTTGATCGCTTCTTACACCGTGAAAAAATGGTCTTTAAGTCCGAGCTACTTGTCTTTAACACTATTACTGATGAATATGTGAAAATCACACGTTTTAACTGCGGACTGAAGATGCGAGTGGTCGTCGCAGTTTTGCTTTTCATCGCAAGTCGTCATATAAATAAAAGTTGTCATCATTTTTGTTTTGAAATGTGACCAAAGTCAACCGTTTACCGAACTCTCTGGTCTCCGAGATTTCCATGAATTTGGGATGAGCACATAATAACATAGGCTTGTAAGAAGGTACCGTTTAGATTACCTTTTTTGCAACAAGAGTATTCGATTAATTTGGTTGGTGATATGAAAAAAAGCCAGATTCATCTATGAATTCCAATATCGAGGTAGCGTAAATCCAGTCTATGTACCACGCCGATCTATATAATGATAATGAAAAGGAATTTGTGTAGCGCTAAAACAATAAACAATATTCAGAAGCGCTTTGCATAAGTTAAAGTTTTATAATAATTTAAAATTAAAATATTCAAAGGCACTAAACATTAGAACTATTGAAACAAACTAAAAGCTTTCCTAAATAAAAATGTTTTAAGTTGCTTTTTAAAAATGGCGAGGGTACTACTTGTTCTTATAGTATACGAAAGGGGAGAAGGCTGAGAAACTGTTTTAACAGGTTTTTGTAGTCTATCCTATTCATTTCGACGTTTTCGAATTAAGGATTGCCTTCGATGCATGTCTTACATAATTTGAACATCTGCTACCAACTTAGCGAGGTGGATGATTCGAGCCCCCATGGGACGTGCGCCGCCAAACTAGATCAGCCAGCTGGAAAACTAAGTGAATCAAAGATTGCAAAATGCGCGCAGCACGAACGTATGCATCTTACGCATGCAAAAGAAATACTTATGGAGAAAATCAGCTTGATCATCTGACGGAGGCAGCATTAAGGTGCGACGACGATCGCTGTGGAATTAAGTGGCACACACTTTAGACGTTTGTGGCTGAAGGCAGCGGCGTTCCTTTTCGTTTATTTTGATTGGCGTTTTTTAAATTATTTTTTATGTCTAGAAGGAAAGACATTAGGCATAATCTAATAAATCGGCAAAATGGGCGATTAATGTAATTCGACGTCATCTGATATTAACAACACCAAATAATATTTATCTTTAGACCTCAAATGAATTAAGGTATGAGGTGACCAATAAAGTAAGGTAGAAAATGTTACGAAACGTTTCGAGCTTTGCTTTGAAATCAAGCCGGGTCCAACATAAATACCTCTTACTAAACGAGTTCGAGGTCAATAGTGCAAATTAATGGGAATAAACGAGGATCTGTAACTTACAGCACGGACCGAGAAAACGAGGTTAGTAAGATATTTATTATATCTCTGAGGTTAATCCGGCGCGCGCGAAAGAAAACTAGTTGAAGTCAAGCTGGCCGTACTGTACAATAATGGCCACAAAATTGACCAATCACAGCGCGCGTACTAAGTGAGAGATATAATAAAGTAAATTAGTAACAGATCAAGATAACTAATATTGTAGTAAATATTTGGTCACACAGGAAACTTCGCTACGAAAATGCACGATGTTCGATAACAAATATGACTTATCCAAAGTAAATTCTCTAATATTTTCTTGCTCGCGGACGATGTTTGTATAAATTTCATGTCAATTTCATTCGCACAATGTCAGCCCTGAATTTATAGGTATACATAGTGAAGGCTTTTCTTTTTCGCTGTATAATGTGAGGTCGTGAAGTTCCCGATTAAAGGGTTGTATTTTGGGGATGTGTAAGAGATATGCCCAAAACTCGAGGATTTGTCCCCACAAATTTGTATGTATACATAGTGAAGGCTGTCAAGTGTTATCTTTCTTTTTCGCAGTATAATGCGACGCCGTGTTCCTGGTGAAAGGGTTGTATTGTGGGGATGTGCTTGAAGGGAAAAACTTAAAAACCATCTCATTAGATCAAAAGTGATGTTCTTTTTCATAAATTGCCACAGTCTTAAAAGGATTAGTCTCCTTCGCAGCCGTTTTTTGGGATGTCCCACAACGTTGCCTGACAACCCAAAAAACGGCTGCGAAGAAGGCTATAAAAGGATAAGACACTAAAGCAACAAAACACCCAAAACCAATTCCACGTTAATGTTTCTAACGTAACTTCTCCTAAAATAAACCAATTTCTGACAATCAGCTACTAGAAGTTTAGTGCGAAAATAGCTTGTACTACACAAATAAACGTATAAAATGGAATCAATTAAACTCGTAAGAGATATGCCCAAAACTCGAGGATTTGTCTCTACAAAATTGGAAAGGATCTTCTATTTGATTATAAAAATTCTACTTTTCTTTAAGCTTTGATTCACTATTTTAAATTTTCGCAACAAGAATTTTAAATTTTCGCAACATGAAGTTTAAGAAGTTAAGGGAAACGTGTTGATTCGAATGGGTAAAATAAATAACAAAACTCTGACTTAGTGACCGATGGTACGATAAATTGGGGCTTAAATGTGCGAAATAGGTTCCTACAGAAACACTGATCGAAATTGAATGCTTAGAATTTCATATTTATTTGTGACTGTAGCATACCGGGTGTAGCAAAGACAATATTCGTCTGGATTTGAAAAGTTCCTGCTGATGATTTTCGACAAACCAAACTTGCCATCAAATTAACTAGTTCTTTTATCAGACGAATTACTTCCATGCAGTTTTCTCACATTAAATCTAAATTAAACCACGACAAGCTTTTCATTTCCACGTGTGAGCAATTACCCTTGCTAATCTGAATCATTATGAGAAATGAGGTCATAATTGAATCATATCGGATATAAGAATTTTTTTTCTTATTTCTTTTCTGCCTTTATAACTTAGCACCGGATTCCCCTAGTTTTAATTTAATTTAAAGTTGTCAGGACTTGAAACTGTTATAAGTCCTTTCTTTATGAATGCTAAGCTATGAATTTCAATTAACTCTTTCCGGACAGGACACCAAAATTTCCAAACTCCAAGTCGGATGCTTTGAAAACCTGCAACTTTCCCAAATCCCGGACTATAGTTGAAATGAAGCATTTTTTTTTTTTGCAAACTGTTAAGTTTTTCAGATTTCGTCACCCTGTAAACTGACCTAAGGTCCCAATTTTCACTGAATATGAGCGTTAATTCTGTTGCAAAAGCCAAAAACGGCCTATGACAGCACAAAAAATACGCAACTTTGTCTTGAAGTTTTCAATAAAAAAATTCCTCTTGAAGCTTAAAGTCTACATTTCGAGCAAACTTCGACTTTAATTCTTGCAATCTGTTTCACATTTTCCTCCTCACTTTGTTAGCGTGTCCTGGATTCAGTGACTCTCACGGTATGTAATTTTTACGTTTGTGACCCAAAGGAATTCTGGGATTTTCTTGTCTAACAGCACTATGGAAGTCTGCAAATTTCTATTTGACATATTTTTTAGAACCGTGTCGAGCCACCCGGTCCTGCTGACAAAATATTGCACCGATTGCATTATTTACAAGTCAAAACTCGCCAAAATTGCCATGAAAGGTTCTGGAATCCACACACACAGAACGACTAGGAACACAACTTCACTCCGTGAGTCGCCATCACTCGATCGAGCAATGACGGCGGCCCACTTCGTGTGAAATTGTTTCTCACCGCTTTTTTCTTTCAAAGGATTGCCTCTACCCACCAACCTAACTTTATGATGCAAGGCAGGCGCTTCTGAGCTGGAAAATGGCTTGAAAAACACATGCAGTAATGCCCCACAGTCCCGTTGCAGACAATTGCTTACAAAATTCTATGATTTATTGTAATTAAAAACCTTACCTCAAACGTTATGCCTTGAGGGTCAGGAGGGTGTCAGGGGTATGGGAGGCTGAAGGGGGAAGGGCCGGAAGTCGGAAGCCGGAGTTCAAAAAGTGCGGAAGGTGGGAGAGAAATAATTTATCGGGAGCAACATGAAAAAAGGCGTGAGTCGTGAGAAAACGGTATCGGAGGGGGAAGGTCGTGGAGTACCTGAAGGTCAGCTACTGATAGCTAAATGTAGTAATCTCGTTAAATAAAGAACTTAGACTTGGACTTGACGATACGAGGATTTTTTCTTTCAAGATAACGACGTACACCGATGATGTTTAAAACCTGAACTCGAGCTCGTTACAATATATTTGCAGAAATATATGGCCAGCGGATATAGCCGTCGCAGTAAAGGAACTTGCCCGCCTACGTACGATCAGGCTACCACCTTCATTATGTCTGATTCGCAGACCCCTTTCAGAAGTCTGAATATTAATAAAGCCGAGAGTGTAATTTTTCCGTCTAGAATTATGATCACTATTTCTACAACCCATTTTCTGTGGATCGAAATGCATTAGCTCTTTTCAGCAAATAAATCTAAAGTTGAACAAACAACGCCAGCTCGTGCATTAAGCTGCACCTACAGAAATGATTTATATAAATTGTCCTCTTACGTTGCTAAAACGCAAGCGGATATCCAATTTCCTCTTTTTTCCTTCGAATTGTTTTAAAAATAGAGAAATGAGTGTTTGGCCGATTTCTGATACCAAGCAATAATCAATCATACTGATAAAAGAAAGTTACTCTCTGTATTGTCGTGTACTATTTTGACAAAACTCGTCACATTAAACCTTTGCCATTTAAAGTTCACAGATTAACATTTTATTCAGACACCTATGACACAAGCTGTATTGTACGGGAACCCATGGCATTTTTATTGAATACACTAACAAGTTTCTAATGTGTGAGGCTTATTGGCGTTACTGATATAAGGTAGTTAAGCGCGTAAATACGCTTCACCACGAAACCTGTAAAAATATATGAAGAAACTCCACTTATGCAGGTCACTTTGCAAGAAGAAAACTACACTGTACAGACATCACGAGCCCGGACGGCATTTATAACCTTTGGTAAGACTCAGTATTTTTAACTGGGCTTAGCTAAGTGTTGAAGGCCAAAATGTAACCTGCCGTTAATATGCTTTCTTTCTTTCTAACCGGCCTATGATACTAAAAAATGATCTGTATTCTTAGCTAATCCCTTTAATTATTTCATTTCAGTGGAAGTAGACCGGAGGTTGGTACAAAATCTTGTTCCAAGCCTTAGGTCTTGGTCGATATCTCATCCTCACCAATTTTTGTAAAGAAAGATGGAGCAAAGAGTGCTTTATTACTCAACACATTGTGTCTAAATATGGTCATTAGTGCGCCCAACATTCGTCGTGCGTAAGCTATAGTTTTCCTGCGATATAAGTATATAATTTTGTGTGTCGTGGAGAAAAATGGCGGCTTTACCAGGTTTTCTTTCCAATAAACGCAGAAACTTGTACTTTGTCATTAATGTATTGAATAATGAAATAATTATCCTGCTCAATCTTGCGGAATATCGCGGACTGACTTTAGCCAACTCAGCTCGGCCTACGGCCTCGTCGGCTAAGTATCAGGCGATATTCCGCGCGATTTCGGAGGATGATTGTTAAACTTATACTTCACGGCACTATACCCATCACTGCTGAACTACATGAGATACGTGAAAACAAAAACAAAAACTTACCTTTTCACAAACTTTGATATAACCAGTGGTTACTTGCTTTGTTCAGCTCGAGATTATTCAAGGTGATCAGTGTTCATGAACGGTGGGTTTCTGCCACTGAATTATGGTGAATATTCAATTGGTCGGTCTGAAGCACGCCAAAATTCGTGCCCTGACTCTAGAGTCTACCGAGCTCAGTGTATCTTTCGATCTGTAAGCTGAATTCACCCACGAGGTTGGAATTCACCAATCTGTCCTTTTGTTATTACAGAGGCAATAGTGTACCTCATCAGCAGACAAAATCCGAAACAAGCGACACTCTTTGGTTTGTACACAGCGTTACATTGATGTCCCACACTCCCTGTCAAGCAAAAGAGATGTGTAACTATCACGAAACAAAGTGCAGCTTTTAAGTAGCACCTGCGCTGCATGTATGAGTATTTTGAAATGTAGTGTATGTTACAAATTGGCGGCTTTACATCTTGTGGTGTCAAATTTCAGGGGGATGAGAAGAAACGAAAAGTAAATTTTAACGAAATTGTGCTCCTCAGAACTCGTAGATGTAGCATAGTAGAAGAAAAGCATCTTTTTTTCGCGGAGCATTGTAAATGTCCAGAAATTAGCCACCATGAAAATAATAATAGTAATAATAATAATAATAATAATAATAATAATAACAATAATAATAATAATAATAACAACTTCTTGTTAATTTAACATGCCAAAAAAATCACACTTTTAAGCTGTATACGACGTCATAAACTTCTGACACCTAGTTTGATTTTCCCAGCTGAGCTGTCGCCGGTGGCTCTCTTACAGTGCATTGTCATCTCATATTTATAATACAAGAAATAAATGTAAACTACGATTACCACCAATTAGACGCAACTGGGGAAGGCAAAGATTAGCATTTCAAACGGTTAAAGACTGGAACTCATTGAGTAAAGATGTTAGATTGTCAAAGTCTCTCGATGAATTTAAATTTAAATTTTTTAACCAATTTTAACCAAATTTTCTCGCTTTTCTCTTTTATTTTATACACGTATTTTTATCCTTCTTATCTCTTTTACACTTATTTCTATTATTTTTAGTTTTTATTATATGTACTTAGTTTGATTTTAGTTTCTATTTTAATCTATTTAATCAGTATCATTTGTTTGTAACTTTTATATACAGGACCTCTCTGAAAACTACTGCTGTGAGAAAGCACCCTGTATAAATATTGTTATAAATAAATAAATCTCACCTTGCAGGAGCCTGGCATTAGGTGTGACATTTGCATTATCACTAGAGAGGCTTCCTGTGTTTACAGTTAATGCAAACGTTTAAGCTTTATCTCTTTTATCGCTTTCTTTTATGGTTTCAATGCAAGCAAAACGTGCGACTTAACAGCAGCACTTACATAAGCTGGTGTGTAACTGCCGAGCGCGGGCGCGCGAGTCAGCGCGGCGCGTAGAAGGGAGGGAACACGCAAGGTTATCTCCTCTTCATGTTTTCACGTCATCTCGCTCGCGCGAGGCGCTCTCGCGCGCGTCACATTTCTATCCAGCGTTGGGTTGATAAGTTACTTACGAGTGCGTGTACCGAGGTTCGAGAACTATTTGGATGCATTTAGGCTCTTAATACGTGGCCCTAAGTTTTCTAGCACAGCCAAATTGACTCTCAAACTAGAACTTAAAAACTGAATTTCACGGCTAGTGCCTTTGTCGCTTTGCACTGAACTTAGGAATTTCTAATATCATGTAAGACAGGCCTTGCTTTGAAGTAGAACGCTCCTGACCAACTTCGTCATTACGCCAGAGTTTCACAACCGGGAGCATAAAAATGTTCAATTCTAATGCATACGTAAAAACAAAATAATAGACGCTTACCACTCGATTCTACTGGTCAAAAAAGGTTATCGAGAAACTATCATAACTTGCTTACCAATTGTAATCGATAAAAATGTATAACAATCTATAAAGATCGACAACAATCAAGAGGTCTTCCATTGTGAGTATCAATTTTCAACGATTAATAGGACTAATCGTTAATCTCGAACGGAAATCGATGATCGATTGTTATCGATTGGTCACGCCAGGACAACGTGCAAACTCCCATGCATCACGCACTGAATTTGAAAAGTATCATATGCAGTGAATTAAAAAAAAACGATATTCTGTCGATGAAACCTCATCTCTTACTGAGTTTCGACTGGCTTGGAAATTAACTGCAATTAAGACTTGCCTTCTCGAGACGGGTGATCATTAAATCATTATTTTTGCTCCCCTCGGCTAGAGTAAACTTCGTCACTCGCAACAAAAATCGCGCTTGAACCTTGGTACTGTAGGGCTTCACCTCAAAAGACATTTAAGGTTGTTTTCTCAGAGACTAGCTACTTCCCAGTGGTAAGAACGATGTGACAGGTGTTTAGCTCTCCTTTAAATTTGAGGTTCATGCTATATTGACATATGACAATCAATTTACAGTCTCAGGGGTGAGCTTAGACAAGTAAAACAGCAATAATTTCTCGAGTTTTCTTAATATTATTGCAGGCGGCAGATGCATAACAAAAAAAGGTAATTTCTGAGCTACAGCTTCTAGAGCTGAGTAGCGCATCAAAACCGATCAAGTTAAGTTCACTATAGTCAGTGATCCTAGACGAAGTTCTGTCCCTCTTTATCTGGAAAAATCTCCCATGTCTGACTGAGGAGGATCGCACAGAGCACTTTCGGACGGCCTAAAGTCTTGCATGGCAGTACGTAATTTGCCTAATCTTATTACAATTTTGTCTAAGAAATTTTAGTAAATTGTATTGTAGACAGGCCTGTTTCAAATGTCTGCCGCCGTTTTGAAATTCCAATTATCCAACTAAATTATTATTAATTTCCTGAATAATTTATGGGGATGAACGTTTATATACAAAAAGGAAAAAAACCTTGCATGTTCAAAATACAACTTCCTGTCGTTCTTGTTGCTCACCCAGAAGCTCAGCTTTGAGTCAACAACTGGTAAAGCACATTCGCAACACATATATATTATTTCCCTTTTTGCTCACTTTTAAAAGCGGCGGCGCTCAAATGCTTGTTGTGTGTTTAAAGGTTATGATGATGATTTCATGTCCTGCGCATTTACAATGCTGAACAATTCATCAGCCTCCGTGGATAGCGAAAGCTTAAAGCTACCCGTCGAGTTTTCCATCTTCCGGTTGAGCCTTCAAATCGCCATTGCGGTGGTCGGTGTGATTGGGAATCTTGTTGTTATCGTCAAGATCATCAGGGGAACAAACGCGTTCTCTGTTATGACCCCATACCTTCTTAGCCTCGCATTCGCTGATCTAGGGATTTTGATACTCAACTATCCCACAACAATCTTGCAAATTGAATTTTCAACCGAATGGTTCTTGGGAGAAGTGGGTTGTTTATATGTTGTTCCCTACGCGGAGACCTTCTTCGGCGCCAGTATCTGGTCCATCACCACAATTGCCGCTGAGTGATACGCGAAAGTCGCCTGGAAGTTCACGGTGCCGATATCGTCTGGAGGAAAACGGTCTCCGAAGCGAATTCTGCTCATTGTTACCTCTGTCTGGGTGGCATCGGTCCTTATTCAAGGCTTTCCGTTTCACCCTCATTACAAATACCATTCTGGGAAATGCTATGTACTGGCCACGGTCAACGCCATACTGATGTACGTCCTCCCGCTCCGCATTATAGCCTTCAGCTACCAGCAGATTGGAAAACTGGTAAACGAGAGAGAAGTGAAGCCTCGAGATCAGCCAAATCCTTCGCTCGACTCATCGCGTTCAACAATGAAGATCAACTCAGAGGCCATATTGAAACAAACCAGAATAACTCAAAGGATTCTCAAGCCGTTGGTTATTTTGTTCGCCGTGACAATGCTCCCGTACCAAATATTTGTGCTAACTTTGGTATACTGGAGAGCTTTTTACAAGCAGAGCTACTTTACGATTTTGATGACAGTCGTAATTAAGCATACCGATTGCGACAAACTCGGCTGCAGATCCGCTGGTTTACTGTGTAACCAACAAGGACTTTCGCCAGGAAATCAAGGCCGCTTTTATCCTTTGCTACCGAGGAGGGCCAAAAACAAGGGAGACCAAGACAGCAGGTCAATTCACTGAGATTTCAAGGCGACCAAGGACCCGCACAACGCATATAACACAAGCACTTCCAATAGAAACTGAAACAGTCGTGTAAACAGGGTAAAGAAAGACCGTCTTGCATATTAGCTTGTATCTATTCTGCCCGACAAATTAAAAGGAAGGGCTGTTGGCAATAGTAAATACCCAAGGCCTGTCAAGACAGGTGTTTCATAGAAGCACCGGGAAACGAAGTTGTAGCACAGTGAGCACGTCAAGTAGCAGCGTAGGACTAAAAGAGGAATGGTTTAATTTTTATTAGGTTTTGTTTGAAACATGTAACAACACGGTCTCAAAAGGAAATCAGACACCTTTGCAGACGAACGTATAATTCAGGTAATTCAAAATACTATCTAAAGATGGTGAGCCATGATTTGTGAATTGTAAAATAAATGGTGAAAACAAAATCTTTGTAATGTGTGATTATGCAAGGAACTGAATAAATTTACAGGTATGAAAACATTAAGGTACCACATGTATGTTCATGAAAAATCTAAACGGCAATTATTTTGCAGAACGTCAGATGAAACAGTTCTCTATGAATGCAAGTTTGTCGGTTTTAAATTTGCTCTCTCCCAACTCTTACGTGTAAACGAACGGATGCCGTTGTTTAAATCACAAAACGAAGTGGGTCCAAGACTATTCTTAACGTGGTCTCAAACGAATTTAAAGGAAAATTGAAATGAAATAATTACCTACATATAGTGTGGACAACGTTTTAAATTACAACTCAAATTATGATAAAGTCCATATACTGATGATGTTGAGGCTATCGCAACAATACCCAAGGTGACAAGTGAATGATCATCGCAGTTATGAACACTGCTTAAGCGGCAGTCAAATTGTTTTGTTGGCGGCATCTGTTTTTTAAACGTAGTATCAGTTCTTCTTTTATATTATTGTTTATTTTTGTGGCTGATACGAGATCTCGTATCGTTGGCGGCCCTGTGTTTATTACTTTTTACAGTTCTGTTTTACTGGAAGTCAAACCGACAAACGACCGAATGAAGGAAAGACAGTGATAGTTTAAGAATGATTTGAAGCAAGGTAAAGCTATTTTCATATAATGTTTTAGTCTTGGAAAGCACTGCACATTTTGCCTTTTTTGGATGAGAAAATTTTAGCCTCAAGCGCTGGCACAGTGCCTTAGGGGAATTTCAATATTTGCGAAGGCGTTGGCGGTTATTAATTTCTCGCAATATTCTAACGTGCATGCACAACCAGTTTCTTTGAATGATTCGTATCATTTTGGGTCAACATACGATATAATTTGTCTTGTTGAGACAAAAGCCTTCGCATGCTCACTAGTTCAGACAGAATTGAACTCAGCGTTTGAATCGATCACTGAAAACTGTACCAGTTTCACGAATTTTCAAATGCACTTCTGTTTGTCAATAAAAAAAAAAAAACTCAGGGATGTAAATTCCACTGAGGATGTTTGATATCTGCCTGTCAAAGTCTTACACCGAAAATGAGAATAAAAGTGACAGACCAAAGAAACTTCAAAATTTTATTAAAAGTGGTCTTCTTGCAATTAAGCAAAAAGTTATATAATATTTTTTTTACATGATGAGATCTGTCAAAGCTTTCAAATTAAATGCAAGGGAGTAAAAACACTTATTAGCCTTTATGGTTGAGAAAATTTATATTGTCTGACAGTCAGTCAATAATTTTTAAGTTTAATGATAGCGTGTCGATCTCGAAATTTTCTGACCTCTGAAACAAGCAGGTTCTTTGTATGATTTCATACCCGATTTGTTTTCTTTCGAATCATTTAAAGCAGCGTATAATGAAAAGCTATGAAAGATGTTTTTGGCTTAGCAATACCACACCGGGAATATTACCCTCAGGGGACACTGAAACTATCGTTCAGTTCATCAATTTTTAATTGATTTGCCTCCCACACTGTTTTGTTTCCCAGTGCTACCAGAAGTCTAAAAACACATACTGAATGAATTAGAGAGAGAGAGAGTTTGAGCTTCACATGAAATGATGCCTGACCTAATGTGATGTTTTACGTTAGAAGTGTTTAACCTTGGAAAACAATTTCATTGTTTCTTGTTAATGAGACCTGAGATCGTCAACCGAATTTTAGCTCAATGGCTGCGTGTTAACGTACCGTTTATTTACCCTAATTTTGCGCAATTTTCCAACTGAAATAAGCATATTCTTTAAGTGAATCTCATCAGTCTCATCCCAGTATAGCCGGAATATCTTCATTCAAAAGGCAAGTCCCTATATGTCTCGTAAAAAAACCCGGTTCATGTTCTTTATTACTACAAATAAGAGTTCGACTCGGATATCGATTCGTAAAAACAGGACAAGTTTCCATTTTGAAATGTTTGTAACATAAAACGTCAAAGTCGACAGTTCAGAGCTCAATTGACCAGGTTCTAAATGAGTAAGGGCCTGGGAACGAATCCAAACTTCATTGAAAATCAATGGCATTGAACTAAGTCGATTCTCATATGAAAAGGTATCTCAAAATAAGTACTTTCAGCGAGTTTTACTATGTTTGGTCGAAAAGTCGCCAGTTAACATGCATTTAGATCTTTAAAAAATCCCATACAAATGTCTCTATTTCGGAAAGTGTCTCTCCAAACCATACAAAGTCTCCAATTCTTACAATTTTCAAAAGCTTTATTCAACTGAACAGCGTCAAAGTTGGTAAGGTGGCCATTTCTGAGATGCTCTTTCATGCAGTGTCAACAATATTTTTTCCAATCGATAAATTTTAAAACTCATTCACAGGCCCTCACTCGTTTAGAACATGGCTAATTGGCAGTAGTCTGCGAACAAGATCTCCCGGGGGTAGGGGGTGGGGGACTCTCTCCATTTTCCCCTCCTCCCACCCCCCGCTCTCGAGAGAGCTTGCTTGCAGGGTAAATTGGCAGAGGACTGCGTCAGTAGAGCCGTGTGTAGCAGGCATAAATGAGGAGGGAAGAGGAAACGAAAAAGTTGGATTTCAGTTCTCTTCACGTTGTTGTTGTTGTTGTTGTTGTTGTTGTTGTTGTTGTTCACTCCACCCCTCCGCCTCCCCCCCACCCCGTCGGTTACGCTAAAGGGTCTGCAGGGGTAGTAGAAGTCGTGAGTTCGACTCCCGTTTATAATCATAGTCATACTTTATTTATCCACAGTAAATCCTTCAGCGCATTACAAATATAAAACAAACTTACGTCGTATAATACCTATTATACTTATTCTCCCGAAAATCCTGCTCTATAATTTAGAAGGACGTCATTCCCCTAAAGCGGGTAGATTTTTCAGGTTTTCTTTTCGCAGTTACTTTTCGGATTCGCAAAATTAAAGGACAAGGTAACGTCTTATTGTAAAACCATCCACTTTGTCATTCTGCTTTTTTCACTTGTGTACCTTCCAAGCACTAAAAATTCCGACGAGGGAATGCTGAAAATTAAACTCAAAAGTTTGTTGGTAACGGAGCGTGCCCATAGCCCCCTTTAGACTGGACTGCACGTCTGTGCGTATTTGTTAATTTCACAGTAGCCTGTTCCAGGCTCTCAGCGGATATTTCAGGCAAGCAAGAACGAGTTGCCCCGTATATCTGTGAGCCTCGAATTTTTCGTTGTTGGTTTTGTGAAAAAGGGTATTAATTTGCATAAAGTTGATATATGAGACAGCGGCTTTGCTGCGGAAAGTTTTAAGCATTTTAATTTATTTCTATTTCAAGTTCCTTTTTCTGAACAACACTTGATACGTAACTATACATTATTTGTAAAACCAGGCCCCAGTTGTTCAAAGCGGATAAAATGTTTCATGTTGTTGTATCAAAGAAGAGTGTTGCAGTCCTTAAATTGTTACATCGTTCATGCAAAAGCATTATAACTTGGCAGGATATAGCACAACGCCTCCTGATCATGAGCTGTTTACAACGCGTATTTCAAGGTTTTTGATTCGAGGGTTTTCTGTTCCCATTTCGTTGAAAAGGAGGCTGTAATTACTTCACATAAGATCTTTGCTTAAATATCGAACAGCGAACGAAATGCAAGCGGGATGTCGCTAGTTCAGGGACACATTCTCGTTTAGCGGAATAACGCTAATTAATGTACTGAAATCCGTGACATCTGCGCAAAAATCGAGCATTGGACTGTAAAACACGTGGCTTGGGGAACTTAGGTCGAGTTTTAAATTGAGAAGCAGGAACAGATCTTTTCGCAGGTGAGGAATTCACGCCTGGTTTGCATTAGACATTTAGTTCATGCTTTTACAACCACACTTGTCAACTAATTCTTGAAAAATATCCATATAGGGCTGCTTGCGCTTGCTGGTTATCGGTTATTAAAGATACGTATGGCTCATACGCGGTACAAATCTCCCAGAGCGTCCCTACGGAAAACTTTGATAGCCTGAACTGGCACACGATTTCACAAATGTTGTTTATGTCGAGAGCGGCACCCTAAAACAAAGTACAATCACGAAAGACTCGAAAAGCCGATGTTTGGGAACGTGCGTGCGGCTAGGGATCACTGAATCACAGACACATGTGTGGATTAATTTGGCCACTTAAGTGGCATTTATTAGAAACCGATTACAAATACTAATGTATTAGATTAATAAAATCTCATCGCTTAGTGCAAGCTGATAGTTATTGATTCAGTGAATTAAGTTGGGGCGAAAAACAGCCCATAAACACAAATGTAGCAAAAGCAGAGGCGGAGTCAAGAGTAAGGAGTAAGGGGTTGAAGAAAAGAAATACTGTAACTCGGGAATCTTTCGAAGTTATGCTATCACGATTGGCGTTGGCAGAGAAAGGGGCGAGTGATAGCGAGACTCACGAATTTATATCCTTCACTGCGTGTGGTGTCCTAAAAATCGTTATCTTGATCTCAACCTCTACAGCTTGCACCCAAAGATAAGATAAGGCCCCGCCTCATCATAAAACCCATTATCGCGCGACAATAATAGGCAATTTATGTCGAGAGCGGCGCCCTAAAACAAAGTACAATCACGAAAGACTCGAAAAGCCGATGTTTGGGAACGTGCGTGCGGCTAGGGATCACTGAATCACAAGCACATGTGTGGATCAATTTGGCCACTTAAGTGGCATTTATTAGAAACCGATTACAAATACTAATGTATTAGGTTAATAAAATCTCATCGCTTAGTGCAAGCTGATAGTTATTGATTCAGTGAATTAAGTTGGGGCGAACAACAGCCAAAAGCTACAATTTGTGGCGAGCCCCAACCAAAGCCGCAGGCACGCGCACCAAAGGACAAAGCATTAACACAGACCGCCGACCGGTTAGCTCAGTGGTAGAGCACCGGACTAGCGTTCCTAGCGTTCCTAGCGTGCGGGAGGTCGGTGGTTCAAACCCCGGCCGGACCAACACTCAGGGTCTTTAAATAATTGAGGAGATAGTGCTGCCTTTGTAATAACATCTGCAAATGGTTAGACTTTCTAGTCTTCTCGGATAAGGACGATAAACCGTAGGCCCCGTCTCACAATTCTTCATAATTGATTCTGTGGGACGTAAAAGAACCCACACACTGTTCGAAAAGAGTAGGGGACGTAGTTCCCGGTGTGATGGTCTATCTCTCTCTGATGATTAAATGCTCGGAGATATTAACTGCACAAGCTACTCTAAAATCCGAGGGTAAATAATGTGATGATGATGATGATGAGTCCCTGCAATGAGAAATGAGGGAGAATAAACAAGGGCTTGTCGAACGTCGTTGCCCCAGCCCGTGCCTGGAAGGCAAGCGTGCTCAGACATGACCTTGTTTGGAACACTAAAAAAAAAACTAACATTCGTTGCGAGGCAAAGGAGGACAAACACCAGCCCGTGTCTGAGCGTTGTCAGATTATTACCATACCTTTATGTAAAACTAAAACTAAAACTAAAATTCAAGGTAAGTCTAGAACTAGAAAGACTACCGTAGCCCCGGACGAAAGGGTGAAATTATTCGTGAGAAAAAAGTGAGAAAAATCACCCAGTCTCTGAGCTAAGGTCAGAGTAAGGAGGTGGCAAGTTTTTGTTTTGTTTTTTGTTGTTGTTGTTGTTGTTGTTGTTTTTTTGTTTGTTTGTTTGTTTGTTTTTTGTTGTAAAGAAACACGAAGTAAGGCTAAACTCGCTGCCCCAGCTCGAGTCTGAAAGGCGAGCAACGACTGTCTAAGATCATGCTGCTAACAAGCTGGTGATGACATAGAAAAATTATACAAAGCCAAGTAGAAAAACTATGGCTCCAGCCCATGACTGAAAGGCGAGAGTAAGCCTATCATACCCCGTAAGATTGACGGATATATAATTTAAATGCGTCGGATTTCCAACGGCCAAGGTGGCGAATTTGGGCATCTGATAAGCCTCTTTCGGCGGCCCAGGAAGCGGCGCCGATTGGGAAAGAGTGAGACTTGTATTTGGCGGAATCAAGCCCACAAAAAGTTAGCGCTTGCTGAAGTTGTTGTGTAAATTGGCCAGTTTTCACTGGAGATCCGTCAGCAAAACAAAACAAAGGACCGGGCGATGAACCCCTAATGGAGGAATAACGGTACAAATAAGACACTGGGCAAAGCTCTGTTCCCTCGGCACGTTCCAGAACCGAGAAAGGACGCCTGTTAGTGTTATGCTTAAAATCCTTAATGACAATGATCGCCGAGGTCACGAAATTCTGTTTAAAGTGGAAATGAAGGTCCTGTATTTGTAATAAAGGTTTCAAATTCGCACCCTTGGCCGTGAGTTCACCGACACGGAAAAAAACATAGAAAGCTACCAAAAACATAGTTTGGTACAGTAACCTTTGGAACGCCGAAGAATTTGTATTATTTAAGGCGAGGACTAGGAATTGTAAAACTCTACGGGTTATTGGAAGCCTAACATCCGGTGATGAGTGAAGCTTGCTATGAGCCGCTAACAGCTTTTGCACTAAAAAATTTTTTAGTGGGATCAGGAAAATTACGCACCAACAAAACTGAAAGTAGAACGGAAGCCAAAGAATGTCAAGTACGTACTAGTAAAAACCACAGCAAGAACATGACAACACTGAACAATCCGAGACATTCAAACAGGACATTTGTCCTGTAATGGCCTGGGTGCGTTGGGAACACTAATGTCATAAACAAACGCCGCCAAGAAATAACACACTAAGCCATAAATGTCAAGTACAGGACATGCAAGTGAATAACAACTGCATAAGAACCAACAATATAGCCTGCAATTTTTGTGGTAAATGTAATATGTACAGAAGAAAAAAAAAATAGAAAAAAAAAATGTAAAGACAAGTAGCAAAACCGCTAGGTTGAGCACACACCCACTAACTGCAAGGCCTTCAAAATAGCCCCTCGAATGCTGCGCATAAATTTATAATTGCCTAATCTATTAAGGTGAACTCCATCGGCTAAATATAGCTCACTATTGGAGTTCCAAAAACCCCTATGTCGCTAGTAATAACAAAAAGGCAACTTCTCTAGAACAACTTTGAGGTACTTATGAAGTTTGGCCACCTTACAATTAAACTCATCCGAGTTCAGTGAACGACGACGAAGGACCTGCCCGATAACAACAAGTTGCACGGAGGAAAACTCGTACAATTCACGGGCCAGAGTTTCGAGCTCCGAGCCAACGGACTGTGGCGTAAGCTCAACTAGATCGTTAGAGCCAAGCTCCAAAATAATAATATCGGGGGCTATGCGACGCACAACATCGAAATCGAACTTACGAAATTTAGCAATCGTGCGCCCCCCAACCCCGTGGAAATGAATCTGACTTATGTCACTTAAGGCTGTCAAGGTAAGAATATGCCTCTCTTTCTGCACAAACGCCTTGAGACGATGAATGAAAGAATGCCCGATTATCAATACGCGGCGCTTGGCCATAATTGCAGGAAAATATAGGAGGGCACAGAAAGCAGCCAAAGAAAGATCAAAACGCATCCAAATAGGAGCTAGACGGAATACACGGGGGGATTACAAAAACGATCTACTTGCCTGGTTGAAGAAAAGAAATACTGTAACTCGGGAATCTTTCGAAGTTATGCTATCACGATTGGCGTTGGCAGACAAAGGGGCGAGTGATAGCGGGACTCACGAATCTATATCCTTCACTGCGTGTGGTGTCCTAAAAATCGTTATCTTGATCTCAACCTCTACAGCTTGCACCCAAAGATAAGATAAGGCCCCGCCTCATCATAAAACCCATTATCGCGCGACAATAATGGGCAATATTTGTCAAACATGATTGGATGGTGTAGAGCAAAAGTCTTCATTACTTCCTCAGTCAGCTCTTGGATGTCTTTCTCTGTGTTTGCCACATGTCTTTCAACGTCTTCACCGCCAGTGCTGTAAGCTTTTTTCGCTGTTAAGCGAGAAAAAATCCTGCTATTTGCAGTCCTCATTATATTGTTTTGCATCAAGGTCCTGTAACCAGCCTCCTGGTATAAACATATGCAAAAGGGGGCTAGATCCTGGGACAAGTTTCTGAGAATAGTCTTTCTGAACCCAGCCTGTATGCCATTGGCACGCACACTGCAAGTTAAGAAATGTGGTCAAAGCTTACCAGAGTAAGCATTTCCATCTGTTCAGCAACATTAACGGCCTGGATGGCGACAGATGGTGAAGTTACAGTAGTTGCTTCTTTCTCGTCTGTAACGAGGGCCCGTAGGGTTTTTCGACATATTGCGCAAATATCTGAAGGAAATCAAGATCTGCCAGAAGTTAATTATCCAATTTGTAGGAAATAAAATATAAATTTCATGTGAGTTAAATAGATAAGCATGCAAAAAGTCAATTCACCTGAGCCAACTTGAAGAAACACTCCTGTTCTCTTTAATATCATTTGAGAATCACGTTTCCCTATTCCTCTATCACTCTTTGGCAAGGTTCTATCACTTTTGCCATGATTTGATGTTTCAGATGGAACTCTGCACCTCTAGCGCCTCCCGTCCACCCCAAACCAAGCTTTGCACGATGCGAGGGACATGTTGCAAATGTTAGGATGTTTATTTTCGCTCTTCCTCGAATAATTGATTTCTTCACAATTTCCAGTTTTCGAAAATACGGCTTCACTCAAAAGACAGACGAATTTCCCTGGCTTCTACAATCTACACTCCAACATCAATCTAAACTCAAGCTGTGTTCTTCTAGGTCACGTGGCATCTTTTCCCGCCACACGTAATTATGTGCAAAAATCAATTTCTAACACACTCCCCTCCTTGATTAACACGGGCCAATCAACAGAATGACGACTCAAGTTCGTAACGATATTAACAGAAAAAAAAGGTTCATTGTCTCTATCTTGATATCTTTAATGTTCAGCAACATGTCCTTGTTCAGCATTTCCTACAAAGGTTATAGGAAAATAAGTGTTCCTGTTCTGATGTTCCCGTACTCCTGATCCAGCTTCTACAGGATACAGCTTCTTCAAGGGTCTTGTAACCTCGATGATGCGATCTCTACTACGAGTTTTCACCACAGCTCCTCTGTGAAATCCATCTCGTCCTGTAATGAGGGATTTGAATACTCCCATATTCCAAAACTGCGTCGGCGTCTTATCCTTGTGAATGCAAACTACGTCTCCAACAATTACGGCTGGCTGTCTGTTCTTCAAGTGGTAATTGTGATGAACACGTAACTCAGTCAAGTATTTCTTCAGCCAACGTCTCAAAAACTGAGAATGAACAGTTGTCAGATATTTCGCACGTCGTGATAATCCAGTTGACGCCTGTGACGTTTCCAAGCGAGGTCGGCGACCCATAATCAGTTGCGACGGCGTCAGAGGATCTCGCAATTCATCATCCACGTACGTCAAGGGTCTTGAATTTAGTATTCCCTCTATTTCAACAACAACAGAGAGCAGTTCCTGATAACTGACTCGTGCGGTTCCTAAGGTTTTCTTCAAACAGCGTTTTGTTGATCTAACCAGACGTTCAAAAAATCCTCCCCACCAAGGGGCTAAGGCGACGTTAAACTTCCATTGTATGTTGTGTTCTGTGAGCAGCTTCTTTAGCTCTTCACCTTTGAAAGTAGATCCATTATCAGACACTACGAGCTTTGGAACATCTCGTCTGGCAATAAACCATTTTATCAGAATCGGAAATCTTGTATCGTACGGTAGGGATGACAGACCTATTCTTCCTTGACATCGTAGTATCCCATCTTCGTCTTGATAAAGTCCTAGCGATGACTTCATTTGTGAATACTTGTCACTGTTCACGATCTCTTGTTGAAAGTGCTTACTCCACATGTTCTCGGCTTGTCTGTACAATCTTGCAGAATCTTCTTCTATTCTTTCCATTGATCTTGTCCTCTTCAACTTCTCAATAAACAACAACACTAATGCAGTAACTCTTATCAACTTGGTAACAGAACTTAAGTTCTCTGGCTTGACAACATCTTCTAAACTCGTTTCTTCCCCTTCTTCGCCTTCAATGCACGTGGTGACTAAGCTGGAAACAGCTGGTTTAGATGATTTCAGTTCGCATAAATCCTCTCTGGCTTGTACATTTGCCGGGTGAACTGGCCACTGTTCACTATCCTTAGTCAGGAATTCGGTTAATCACTTTTATTTAAGTCTCAAATCTATCTAGCCGAGCACAGATGCTCTACTAATTGGGGAGACTAAATCAAATCAACTCTAAATAAATCAAATCAAGTCAAATGTTGGTTTTTGGCGAGAGGAGAAAACCGGAGTACCCGGAGAAAAACCTCTCGTAGCAGAGTAGAGAACCAACAAACTCAGCCCACTTATGACGCCGAGTCTGGGAATCGAACCCGGGCCACATTGGTGGAAGGCGAGCGCTCTCACCACTGCGCCAACCCTGCTCCCCATGTAACCACAAGCTGTATTCCCTCAGCTAAGTAGCCTTGATTACCCACGACGCTATTTCAGCTGGGTTTTCAGCAGTGGGACAGTACCTCTACTGTTCTGGTGGAGAATTTCTTCTTATCTCAGACACTCGATTCTCGACGAACTGCTTGTACTCTTTATCGGTGTTTGTGATCCACCACAACGAAATCATAGAATCTGTCCAGTTAAATACATTGTCAATTCTCACACCCTCGAAAGCCTGACTCACGCTCTTCAACAATCTAGACGCAGTAAGGTTTGACAGCTACTCTAGGCGAGGGATAGTTTGCCTGGCCAATGGAGCAACTCTGCTTTTTGAAGATACTAACTGGCATTGCACCTTTGACTCATACTCCACTCTCATGTAGACTGCAGCGCCATAAGCCTTTTCTGATGCGTCTGAAAAACAGTGTAGTTGGACTGACTAGATTTTATCTCCACTCAAACCTTCAGCATAACACCTCTCAAAGCTCACTCTCCCAGCCTGTCTCAGATCCATCAAAGTAGCTAACCACTGGTGAATGAGATCAGCATCATGCAAATCATCCCAGTCTCTCCCATACTGGCAAAGTTTCTGAAACATGATCTTGAATGGAAGAATGACTGGAGCTATCAATCCCAAGGGGTCAAAAATTCTTGTGGCTGTACTGAGAATCAATCGCCTCGTTGCTGGTTGAGCATCTACATCCCCCAACGTCTTGTTCAGATCATAAATTAGCTCATCTTGGGTGGGGATCCAAGGCATTCCCATAACCTTCTGCTCCTTCTCCGTGCTCTGCTTGAAAACTGACTTTGAGACGTTCTCGTCTTCTTCTTCAACACTAGCTCGACCAGATCCATCAAAGTAGCTAACCACTGGTGAATGAGATCAGCATCATGCAACTCATCCCGGTCTCTCCCATCCTGGCAAAGTTTCTGAAACATGATCTTGAATGGAAGAATGACCTGAGCTATCAATCCCAAGGGGTCAAAAATTCTTGTGGCTGTACTGAGAATCAATCGTCTCGTTGCTGGTTGAGCATCTACATCCCCCAACGTCTTGTTCAGATCATAAATTAGCTCATCTTGGGTGGGGTTCCAAAGCATTCCCATAACCTTCTGCTCCTTCTCCGTGCTCTGCTTGAAAACTGACTTTGAGACGTTCTCGTCTTCTTCTTCAACACTAGCTCGACCACTCTTAGCAAAGTCTTCACTGAAAGCTTCATCTTGTTCCAGTGCACGCATGAGACCTTCTGAATTGCTATTCCACTTTCCCATCTTGAAACCTCCTGATCTGAGACAGAGTTTTATATCCTTACACAAGGCAAATGCACTGTCCACACCACAATCCCCATACACATAGCCATCAACAACAAAGACTTCAACAGCTCCCGTGAAAGCACACTATCAACCGGTAAACAAGTGTTCACATGGTGTCTCATTGTGGCATTGAGAATGAAAGGACTTGAGTTCACACCAAACACTACACGTGCAAAACGAAGTTCCATGACCTCTGGATTCTGCTTGTTCACATCATTGACCCACAAAAATCTCACAAAGTTTCTGTGTTCAGGATCAATCTCAATGTTCAAAAATGCCTTATCAATGTCTGCAGTTATGGCAAATTCATGAACTCTAAATCTCAACAGAATGTCAAATAATAAGGGATTCAGGGAAGGTCCAACATGCAAACAGTCATTGAAACTTGGTCCAAACACTTTAGATGAAGCATCATATACAACTCTAACCTTAGTTGTATCTCTGTCAAGTCTCACAACTCCCCTGTGTGGAAGATAGTGAACATTTCCAGGCTGCAGGGTTTCATCTTGTGGTACGAATTCAACTACACCACTCTGCAATTACTCCTTAATCACATGATCATACTGTTTCAGTATTTCTGGTTGATCCTTAAGCTCCTTGGTCACTGTCGTCAACCTTCGTGATGCAGCTGTGTAATTGTCTGGTATCATGGGGTGGTTATCTTTGAAAGGTAACTTCACCTGATATCGCTCCAGTGAATCTGATGTCATTTGAAAACTTGTCATAGACTGAAGCTTTATTTTCCTTTGTGCCCAAAGTCTCTAAGTCCCAGAAATTCCGCAGATCATCCTTCAAATCAGTTATCTCTGTGGACTCTATCTTCAACACATGTGTTGAACTCAAATTCACTGTGCACGACTTTGTGGGTGTTGGGCATACAGCTGGTCCTGACGAAACCGAACCTAACTTGAATGTTGTGCCGCGTAGCACTAGGAACACAAATAGTGGAACAGAGAATTAACTCTGAAGTGTAAATTAAAGTGCTACTTAAACCCATGAATAACCCACTGGGCGTTAGCCCTAGTAAAGGGAAACAGGGAACCACACGAGGCAAAGATTTTTTCTTTGCCTCGTGTGGTTCCCTGTTTCCCTTTACTAGGGCTAACGCCCAGTGGGTTATTCATGGGTTTAAGTAGCACTTTAATTTACACTTCAGAGTTAATTCTCTGTTCCACTATTTGTGTTCCTAGTGCTACGCGGCACAACATTCATATGTACCCTTACTTTCTCTTTGCCGCGATTCACCATCCCAAATCGTCCCCGACTTTCTCTGTGCGACCTTGTAGCTCAGTCGGCAGAGTAACGGTAGATCTAATCCGGAGGTCGTGGGTTCGATTCCCACCGAGGTCAAAAGATTTTTTCTTTGCCTCGTGTGGTTCCCTGTTTCCCTTTACTAGGGCTAACGCCCAGTGGGTTATTCATGGGTTTAAGTAGCACTTCTCTTATTTGCCAACCTAACTTGGTCTCGAGATCTACCGGTCCATACGGGTCTCTTTTAATAATGTTTCCAGTGAAGAAAGACAAGTAATAATCTGCTCCTATCAGCACCATCAACATTGACAGTGTCACTCGTTCCACATGCAAGTTGTAGACCCTGAAATTATGGGTAGCATTCCAATGTATCTTGAATTTGTCGGTTTGACACTGGGCTGCAAATCACTGGTACAACATATGAGGTGACATAGATTCATTCCATCCAATGTTCTGACACACAATTTGCACTACATCACATTCCTTGACCGAGGCTGAATTATCTCCAAACGTTTTAATTAGAAGGGTTTCCTTACCAACGGTTGGTAGGTTCAACTGCTCACGTGCCTTGCTGGTAATATAGGATCTCTGGCTACATGAGTCAAATATTACATGCGCATACAATCCAAACTCCTGGTTATCTGGTCTAGAAACAAAGGCTTGGGCTGTCTGCAACAGCACAGACTTGCCGTTATTGCTGATGTGCATTGCTGAAGTCCTTGCATCTCCACTCCTATCTTGAGATGGCTCAGATCTGTACGGGGTTACTTCGTCCACAACCAAATTCCTAGAAGGTGGAACGTTCTTGGTTCTTTCACAAATAGCCACATGGTGTCTGCCATCACAGTTAAAGCATTTTGCCTTTGACAGACAATTTGTGGAAATATGACCACTCTTCAAGCACACAAAGCGCCTGCCATTTCGTCTCAGGATTGTTCTTCTAGTCTTCGGTTCAGTAATGGTCATACAGTTAATGGACTTGTGGTTCTTTTTGCAAAAATTACAATGTGGAGTAAATTCTTCATTGCCTGTATAAAGTGCTGATGTAGAAAAGGGTTGTTTGCTTGTTTGATCGCACCTCGGGGTACAGCTGTTTGGACCACTTGTTTTCATTGCAGTACATCTTTCTCTGGCTTCCAACTCAGTTCTTAGTGCATTCAACAAAGCATCAAGATTCCAAGTTTCTTCACTGCCAAACTTTCGGCTTACAATCAATCTCAACTCTGATGGGATTTTCTCAATGACGATAGGGACCAATAAATTCCCAAAGGACTGTGATTCAACGCCTAACGTATTCAAACCTCGAATGTTGATCTCAATCTTATCATACAATTCACGCAGCTCCCTTGTTTCGTGTACTGAATTAACAGAGGGAAGTTTCAATAAGGCGTCCATATAATCTGAAATCAACAACTGTGGTTTACCAAATCGGTCTTTAAGAATGTCGATGGCAACCTTGTAATTGTCTGCAGTGAGAGGCAGTCCAGCAATTGCGGATTCAGCGGTGCTTGTCACACAACTTTTCAGATAAGTGAATTTTTCGATAGGCGAAATGCCAGCGTTTCCATCGACAGCTGACTAGAATGTGTCCCAGAAACTCTGCCATTCTGATAATTTCCCGAGAATGACTTCGAGTTCGAGTTTAGGTAGCTTCACTTTCGCACCTTCGGTATTTTCGGAATTACTGTTTCCCTGAACTGCCGGTGTATGTGAGTGCCCGCCATGTTTGGTGTGCTTCAAGCTAAAGTCAAATACTGTAAACATTCTCGCAAAACTCACCAGAATCTTCTATCTCTTTCTCCAGTTCCTTTGGTTTAGTGCCCTCTAGTATCGTTTCATCCAGCTTTTTGATTGTTTCCAATTTTTCTGTGAGAAAAGACTTCAAAGCTGTTAACCTTTCCTTGTACGATGTTAAATCTTCTTCTTGATCAGTCAAAATCGTCTCCACGTTTTCTATCTTTTTCTCCGCAAATGACTCGTGTGCATCTCGAATTTTCTTGACCATGTCGATGTTCATGATGTCTTTTGAACTCCCTTTCATGTAAACATCGGCTCAATCCAATCTTTCGACGATTTATATTCTTTCAAACGTTCTTCCAGTTCATCCATCCGGCTCGAAGGACCATGTTGTAAATGTTAGGATGTTTATTTTCGCTCTTCCTCGAATAATTGATTTCTTCACAATTTCCAGTTTTCGAAAATACGGCTTCACTCAAAAGACAGACGAATCTCCCTGGCTTCTACACGATATTTCAAAATTTCACCGATATTTCAACCTTTCAATACTACAATCTTCACTCCAACATCAATCTAAACTCAAGCTGTGTTTTTCTAGGTCACGTGGCATCGTTTCCCACCACACGTAATTATGTGAAAAAATCAATTTCTAACAGGACATATTGTCATAGAATGTATGTTAACAGGAGGAGAGAATATGGCTGCTCGGCTGAGGATTAGGTCAACTTCGTCTTTTGGCCCGGTAAAACCGAAACTGGTTGAATGGATCCGCTTTAAACAGGCTAGTAGAGGCATAATTACCGTTTCGTGTTTCCTGGATCGTCTGTCGAAACCACAGTTTCCTCCAACTATAGCTTTGAACGAGCAGCAGACATCCATATTAAAACGCAGTTGCCAGTGTTTACATTTTATCTCTATTATTGGTATTATTATTTAATTAAAATGCCAGTTTCCAGCGAATTTCTGTTGACAATTAACGGACGTCGATAAAGGGAGGAACACTACGAGGGACCATTCCTGAGAATTCCGGAACATCAGTCGATCAATCAATCAATCAAACAAACAATCAATGGAAATTAATATGAAAGTAAAGAGAAAACAAATAAATTTAATATACCAGTTTCTTGAAAAAACATCTATAAATCAATTAATCAACGATTAAAATCAAAGGCTCCTATGAGCCAGCTCATGGATGCATCTTGCTACAATAATTGCGATCTACACCTGACTAGTAATGCAACCTCTTTTTCAGAGTCTATCTAAGTTATTATTCAAACTAGACTGATTGTGATGTTTAAAGGGGATTAGTTTCTAAAGAAACTGTGGTGCTGCGTCGGTGGGAGAGTGAAACACGAAAATTTGGTTTATCAACGGAGTTGATAATGTAAATTGACCACCGTACAGGGATTCGATTAGCTGACGTTTCGAGCGTTAGCCCTTCGTCGGAGCGAATCGAGGAATTGTGGGTTGTGTATGGTTTATATACAGAAAATGGAGCTATGCTATTGGTGGTAACATGGCAACGTGAAAAACAGGAATAAATTAATTGAATGAAAAGCGCTCGTTGATACCGTGGGGATTAAGAGTGCCAATTTGAAAGATCAGTTTTTGCTCGAGATTTTTACGGCTTTCCGTGGTACCTTGATGTAGGGAAAGGCCGGAGATCGACATGTGTTGTTTACAATGGTTAGGGAGATTAAAATGCCGAGCGACAGGTTTGGATGCGTCTTTGTCATCGTTCTCAACATCACGAAGATGTTCTCGGAATCGGACACCAAGTCGTCTTCCTGTTTCGCCGAGTATAACTTTTTGCATAATGTGCAGGTTATGCAATAGATAACATTTGCGGAGGTACACGTGAAACGATCAGTGATCTTAACAGATCGCTTAGGGCCCGATATTTTGTCAGTGTTTTGAATGAAAGGACAAGTTTTGCATCGCGAGCGCGCGCATTTAAAAGTGCCAGGTTGTTCAGTTGTTTTGAAAGCGCTTTTAACTAGAAAGTTACCTACATTTTTGTCGCGTTTGAATGAAATCAGCGGTGGTTCCGAAAAGATTCTAGCAGTTTCTGGATGATTTTGCAGTATCTTAAAGTTATTAAGAATGATGGCTTTAACTGGGTTATTATGCGGGTGAAATGTGAGGGTGAATGGAATTCTGTCATTCTTTTCCTTTTGTGACGTCTGTAGTGCTGACTGTTGATCAATCTGCTGAGCGCGGTGATGGCCCGATTGAACCACAGAATCAGGATAGCCACGTTTCTCGAAAAAATGGCACATATCCTGTGATTTGTTGGAAAAATCAGAGTCATCACTACATAGACGTCGAAGTCTAAGAAATTGAGAATAGGGAATGGCGTTTTTGACATGAGATGGATGTGAAGATGAATACAACAAATAACTGTGAGAATCGGTGGGTTTGTAGTGCACACTGGTACATAAACCGTTGCCGCTGATAAAAACATTGATATCAAGAAAGGCAAGGGAAGTTTCCGAAATTTCCCAGGTATATTTTAGAGCCGGATGAAAGGAATTAACGGCGGTTATAAATTGATTGATTTCCTCCTTGCTAGACGAAATTGCGCCGATACAGTCGTCAATGTAGCGACCGTAGAGTTCTTTCAAATTGGCACTCTTAATCCCCACGGTATCAACGAGCGCTTTTCATTCAATTAATTTATTCCTGTTTTTCACGTTGCCATGTTACCACCAATAGCGTAGCTCCATTTTCTGTATATAAACCATACACAACCCACAATTCCTCGATTCGCTCCGACGAAGGGCTAACGCTCGAAACGTCAGCTAATCGAATCCCTGTACGGTGGTCAATTTACATTATCAACTCCGTTGATAAACCAAATTTTCGTGATTGTGATGTATTCTCGCCCTCACGCAATGTCCCATCAAAGAGAGCGTTGTGTAACACCCAGAAAGTTACAGCATGGTAACTGTTTTTTGCCACAATATTGAATTACTTTCAAAAAAATTTTTTATAGTGATCGTTTATTTAAGCGAAAGGATAGCCTTTCTGAACAAGATCGGTGTTTTCGGGGCTAGATTTCAGAATACGCGGTTATTTCATTGACATTGAATAACAATTAGCGTCCATGGTAATATGTCTCTAGCTTGGAAAGCTATTTCACACATTTAAGTAATCATGAACTATGCCATGAGTAATTCGATAAGAATTCAATAAGTGCCTGTCTCTGTTTAAGGAAGCTCGAAAGGGTTTTTTAACCGCGCGAAGAGTGGATCCAAATGGATGTATCCCGTGCGTGTTCTTACGCGATCCTCCCGCGAAGTTACGAGGTGCGAGCAGTGGGAGTTGTAAACAACAATGGCGGCCTCAAATGAAAAAGTAAGTCTGTCTTCTGAAGCTGAATGCCGCTATTTGCGGAATAAAAAGGGGAAGTTTGCTTCTAAAAAGAGCGTTGAGAACAGTGTACGTTCCGTCAACAAGATGACTCGGGCAAGAAAGTCAGCAAAGAAGCGTCGTTTTGAGGATGATGATCAAGAACCCGCGATCAACGATTTTATAGCTCGCAAAAAACAAATAAACAAACCAACAAACAAGACGGTAGAATTTGGTACGTAAAATTTTACAACACTACACTACACTACACTACATTACACTACACATGGCTTTAAATACTTTCGAATCATTGGCTGTTGAATGTCATAAACGTATTTAAAAAAATCCAAACTTCATCATACATGTACACACAGGACTCAGGCAAGGAAACAGTCGGAAATTGCGTGTAGCATGTAGTCGGGTCACGAATTATTGGCATGGAGGTGTTAGCAAAAAGGTTGGACAAGTTATGAAAACGGTAAGCAATGAATTTAAGGATCCAGTTTTTACTGAAGCTCGGCTTTTTTATTCACAATTTAACAAGTAAATATTACATTGTTTCTCAAGGAGTTCATTCAAAAGGAACTTCAACTTCACGTAAGCTTAATTTTATATGAAACAATTTTAACTCAAACAACTACAAAGTACAAATAAGTATACATGCAGTTTAAAAAGTTTAAAACTTGACAAATATACCTGTACAGAAATTGAATGTAATCAGTCACTTCACACTATAAATAAGTTGCTGAAAATGGATAACTTGTCAATAGTTTGTACTTGAAAGAGAGATCAGATATGCACTGTACAAATACCATAAATCCTGCACAGCTCCGCAGTGTTTTAATACCCCCAAGACTTCTCCGTGACGGAGGCTGCAGATATTCCAACCAGCTGCATGAAATTTAAGTATTGTTCTGTGAAAGTCTTCCAGTTTTGAAATTCCTTCGAAGTCAACTGAACAACACTTTGAAATCTTCGCCGAAAAACAAATTGGGTTGTGTTTATAAGGCACTGTTTAATTGTGAATTTTCCGCTCACGACGCATTGGAAGATGTGAAAGCACTTAGAAGGATTCTGTTTTCTCCGCCACCCGAGCCAAGCGCTGAAACTATTATGAATCGCCCTGCAACAAGCAACAGTTCTTGAGCGTTGACAAGAAGTTGTTGACACCTTCAGCAGAAATCTCACTTACCTTCCGAATCGCTCTGTAAAGTTAACAACAATCCAGTAGTTGGCAGACTCCGGTTTGGCCTTCAGTGCTCTTCACGAAATTTCAAACTTGGAATAAACAGTCTTTATGGAGTTATGACACTCCCTCCATCGCCTCGAAACTTCTCGTGTCACCAAACCAAATCGTCGAGAATTTCATTGAACAGAAGAATAATTTCGTCAATATTAGAGTATTTCCACGAACAATAAACAAGATCTTTCTCTTTGCTTTGATCTCATCTACTTTTAGCCTGTTAATTCCTCTATTAATTGCCTTGGTAAGCAGATACGACGAGAGACAATGGAGTCCGATAGAATTTCGAGTCTGTATGAGTCTGGCAACTCGCGCGAATAAGGTCTGCGGTAACATGAAGAGCGCGACCGGAAATAATGATTTGCGCGAAATCGCGCGAACCGGAAATAAAAGGTCCTAAAATGATTATCAATTTATCTCAAAATTTTGCTCGGTGACCTATGTTGAAATTTTTCATGCAAATAGCATTCAACTTAATCTTATATTTTAGACATTTAAGAAAAAATCTGTAGAGTAGATGTTTTTTAATCCTTAAGAGGCTATTTTTCGAGTTATCTCCGTTTCCACTCTACAGAATTTTCTAAAATTTTCACAGAAAGTGAATAATATTGCAAACTTTGAAAAACGCTTATAAAAAATATAGGTCACCGAGTTAGTTTTAAAGATAAATTTAAGAAAGTGACTTTTTAGGGGTAGGTCTTTAGAGAGGTATGGTTACCATGACAACGCACATGACGTCAGAAGTTGTCTCAATGGAAAGTTAAACAACCCTGTTGTAAGATAACCTACAATTTGTTTAATGACTTACAGCAAAAAAAAAGTTAATCTTGAATTGTTTTCACATGAATATCAGCTGTAAGAAACCCTTTCGAGCCTCCTTAAGCAGTAAAATCGATCATATTTTTCTCCCAAACAAGTGTGTTGCATGTCTAATAATAACAACAACAATAATAATAATAATAATAATAATAATAATAATCACTTTATTAAAGTCTCAAATCGTTCTAGCCGAGAATAGATGCTCTACTAACTGAGGAGACTAAATCAAATTAACGCTAAATCAAATCAAATCAAATGTTGGTTTTTGGCGAGAGGGGAAAACCTGAGTGCCCGGAGAAAAACCTCTCGGAGCTGAGTAGAGAACCAACAAACTCAGCCCACTTATGACGCCGAGTTCGGGAATCGAACCCGGGACACATTGGTGGAAGGCGAGCGCTCTCTCCACTGGGTTAACCCTGGTGCTTTTGGTACAAAAGCTCTGCTGATTACTTTGTTTACGTTGATTCAGTGTAGCGATAATGTGACATTGTATGTTGTGTCAAACATAAGATCTAAGCTTTCACCTGATATTCAACAACACGCGGTACTCATCATGTGACGGGGGAGTCAATTCATTGCTGAATGTTCCAATCCTTTGCTCAAACGAATTAGTTGTTCCTTGTCTAAGTCGTCCGAGGATAAGAAATGTCTTATTTCCTTGATTACGGTCGCAGGAAATTTATTTACAAACACTCGGTGGCAAGAGTATGCCTAGTTTTGTTATATAAACATATGCTTTGGGCGTTGTTTTCTCTCTGTTCTCTTGTCTTGAACTCCAACCGTACCCTTCAGTGCTAATGGCATCAAACTAACTTGTTTTGATTTAAGACATTCATTCCTCCCTGCTGCATTCTTCCATGGGGTGACAAGAAAAATCGTCGACAGGAAAGGCAATTTCATTATCGCTTTAATTTATCAGCGTGCAGTTTTCGTCGATTTCGATCAACAGTTCTCGGAGCTTGTGTACATAATCGTATTAGCTTTCCACTTTTCAAATCCACAAAGGCATATTCAAGAGGATGGGCCCAAAAATCATCCGCTTTACAATCTTCACAGGCTCTGATCGACGCCATTCATACAGTATTCACCTCATGATACATAAACAGTCGAGCAAGAATCTATACATTTCTACTTCACCCTGAAACTTGCAAACTTTGAGCAAAGAAGACTGCGGGGACAAATACAATACTTCAGTTTCAGTTTCAGTTTATTTTTTGCCACTTATTGTTGTTTTAAATTACACGATAAATAGGTATTTAACTACAAGAGATATTAAATAATCGATAAGAGAAAAGCATTAGGCGAGGATGCCCATATAGAAACCATCAGGGCTTATTCGGGCTACAGGCACCTCAAGAAAATACAACTATAAAATGATAATGATAAATATAATACAATATAATGATACTTACCAAGGGAAGAGACAGAAGAGATGTTTCATCCAAGTTTAATGAAAAAATTAATCAGAATCGAGTGATTAAGTGAGTGAGTGAGTGAGTGAGTGAGTGAGTGAGTGAGTGAGTGAGTGAGTGAGTGAGTGAGTGAGTGAGTGAGTGAGTGAGTGAGTGACTTTGGAGGGCCTCCTATACCTCATGGCATGACTACGTTATCCATGAGCTAGAAATGTATAAACGAAACGTGGGAAATTTTCTTACCACTGCAGCCTCCAGTTTCTCGTCAAGGAAAAACCATAACGGGAAACAGAATTGAAAAAGATAAGCACCATCTCTTTCGGTTCGTTTTCTGATTTTGGAAAAATCCTTACCTTTATTCAGGGCAACGGTCATCCCAAGCGGTTCCCTCTTCCACAAAGCAAGCAAACAGTGTTTTTATAGACGCTCATTGTGGTGTCAGCGGTTACTGTAAAACCACCCTCTCAATTTCTGTGACTGTAATTCATTAGTAGTATGGTACAGTATGGTATCCCTAATTTAGCGCTAAACAAAAGAATAGAGAGAAGTCTGTCTTTCTCACATCGGGCGCATTGCGCTTAGCTTGTGTTGGAGTCTTTTTCTTTGCAGTGTATATATTAGCCTCCCACGCAGTCGTTTTTAGGGGAGTCGTATTTCACCTCCTCCCCACAAACGCCTGCTTCCCCGAAGCCAACATTCCTTCCCCATTGTTTGGCTCGTGGGCGTCCTAGCCAATCACGATCGAGTAACTGGCAAGCGCTGACAAGTAAAATTATTGAACCTAATGCGTCTCTTTCTCTCGCGAATTTGTAAACGTATCAAAGCGCTGAAGCCGATTTGTTTTAGAGTAATACGATGTGTTACGAGAGACCTTTAAAACTTGTAAACGCGAATAAGAATTTAGACGCGACCGAGTTACAGATCTAAAGCATTTATCAGTCCATCAAACGTAGAGTAAACCGGCGTGAAATTATCACACATGGCACAACAACAAAGCTGGATCTCTGAAATCTCTCACGGTCCTGCATTAAATCAGATGAAATTCGCCCACACAACGACCCCAAAAAGTCCTGGAGAAGCGGTCAAAGGTTATCAAACACCGGTGACATAGACTGTGCCAATTCGTCTGCTTTTTTTCTTCAGTTCATGCGAAGCGGACGGTAAAATTATGTAGCTTGCTGCCTCGCCGCTCGCTCGATCCATTGCGCGCTGTGGTCTACCGATGGCAAAATCTCCCGTTCCTCCAAATTACTCAGACTAACCGACGATACGCCAATACTTCTTAAATAACTGACTTGGCCCTTCATCAAATTCACGAGAGGTGACCACAACAGCTACAACAGGACCAGGAGTAGCGGCGAGGATATCGAAGATTGAAGGCGAAGCTTGATAAATAAGTGGCTATCGTAACTAGTGGGCAAATTGACGAAAATGCCGCTGTTTCCTCTGACAGATTCTTAAATTGAAGTCAGTTGATAGGCACTCAAAGAGGAATTCTGAATCAGAGCTCGCTCAAGCTCTGTCTCTGTAATGTTGAACTATAACTCCCGCGAGGCCAAGGTCAACTTTCCAGAATTTAGTAGGTAAAATGTGATTGGCCAAGCGGCGGGAAAGGAATGTTGGCTTCGGGGAAGCAGGCGTTTGTGGGGAGGAGGTGAAATACGACTCCCCTAAAAACGACTGCGTGGGAGGCTATGTATATATCCGTACTGGTATAAACAGCCCCAGTTTCCGGATTATGATTATTGCGTGACTCGATTGAAAGCGTGATTTGTGAACTGAACAGTTTGTTTGTTATTTGTTCCAGTTATCAGTTAATCGTTTTGACAGTTCTCAGCCTATGAATAGTTCTTTTAGTAATTTCGTTTAAGGTTAGAATTTCTAGGCGTGTATTTTCAGTAGTGATTAGCGCCGGTCTCACGTACATCAGTTTTATACGCTCGTTTGATTGTTCATTTCAAGCTAGAGAGACTCACTCTTCAGGTACAATTCGTTTTCTTTAGTTTGATCTTATATTTAAACCTTTTTATTTCTTTGTTGTTACATTGTATTTTTATGCTAGATTTTGAGGCGTAATCTCTAAGGCAGTTATTATAGCATTGTTTTCAAACCCCTTTTGTTTTAGAATCTTGTGTCAATAAACATTATTGGCAGAACTCTGTCGTGGCTTGTTCGCTTGATTCCTTCTGTACCAAAATTTCTGAAGAAGAGAAATCCACATCCTTAGACGAGGTCTACAGGCATCGAAGGGGATTTATTTGGTTTTCGGTAATTAGGAGCAAACGATTCCATGAATCATGAGTGACGGAGAAGACGAAATTGAAACCACACATGCCACTGCAGAAGAAAGTACTTCAGTGGGAACAGTGGACCGTGCGACCATGTTAAAGGCCCAGCGTAAAACACTTCGAGGAAGAATCACTCGTACGATAAAAAGGGTCAAGAAATTCATCAACGATCGAGATCAGACCAAGAGACGCTTGGAGAAAGAAATTCAAGGACTCCGGAAAGATTTTAATCTGACCTGCGAGATACATGCAGAACTTTATAACTTTGCAAAATCGAGCCAAGTCCCTCGATTAGACGAGTGGGAAAACGAGCTCATGAATGATGTTTCTGCATCGAAGAAGAAGTCGAGACGTATTTCAAGTCATTGCAAGGTCTGCATGGAGCCCCACCGAGTCAAGAACAAGCACCTCTTATCGAAGAAGAGATCAATAGCGTGCAAGCCGTGCCTACAGGATATCATGATGGACAACAAGCGATTGTTCAGGAACAAGGGCCTCCTTCAACAACCCACCAAGATAATCACATGGAAGAGAATGAAACACCATCGCCTGCAAGCGATACCAGTTCTGGAAACAACATATCTGTTGAAAATGGGAGCATTTTCGCGCCAACTGGATCGTCTACTTCCCACCCAAGTGCCTCGTTGCAAAATTCCGTAGAACAGGCGATACAACAGGAGTGTCACGCTAAATAACGAAACACGAGCGAAATTGGATTACGAAAGGTCGACCGCTCGTTTGATGCGTGGATAGATGATCTTGTGGAGTTTGAAGAAACTCGTCTACCTTCTGCCGTGCGTGGAATGTCCATCGTAGATGCTTTGTACAAGCTTGAAGCAAGCAAAGACATTCCGATCATAAAGCTTTCCTCCTTTAATGGAAGTCCATTGCGCTACGTGGAATTTGTCGAACAATTTAAAGTACACATTCATGACAAACCGCACTTGACAGACGACACGCGAATGGTTCAATTACGAATGCACGTCATAGGCGACGCTGAGCGCATGATATCCGGTCTCGGATCACAAGGAATCATGTACGCCACTGCAATAAAAACAATTAAGGAACATTTCGGCCAACCAAGCGTCATTGCGAGAGCATTCATTAGCAAGCTGACGGAAAGAAGAAAAATTCATTCAAATGACAGACAAGCGCTTCGTGAGTTTTCCATTGACATGATTAATTGCCTTGCAACACTTCGTCAGATAAACTACTTTGCCGATGTCAACGCCAATGATAATCTCCACAAGATAGTAGGATGCTTGCCAGATCACCTCATTGAGAAGTGGAAGAATATGGCGACCGAAATCAGGGAAAGGGGAGAAATTCCACAAATAGAGCACATCAGCAACTTCGTCCGAAAGCGCGTCAAAGCTAAATTTAACCCCGATTTTGGTGACGTTTGTCGATGGAGCGAAAGTCGAGGAAGCGGCGGTGCCAAAGGAAAAGGAATCCATTCCAATCAGAAGACTCCAAGAAGAACATTAAAGTGCTTCATCTGTCAGCAAGAGCACAGAGTTCACGAATGCCCAACCATGGCTATTTGTTCACCGGAAGAGAGAATACAGCACGCCATGGATCAGAGACTCTGCTTTTCGTGTTTATGTCGAGGTCATCCCACAAGGGAATGCAGATCGAGAAACAAATGCGGCAAGAATGGCTGTACTCGTGCACATCACCCACTTCTCCATACAGATCCTCCAACCAACAGTCGATTGGCATCAATCCTCGACAAGGGTTGCATAATGCCAGTGGTTCGGGTCCAGTTTAAGGCAGCCAATGGAAGAGTCCGGGAAGGTAACGTTCTTGTCGATAGCGGAGCAGGCACGACAGTCATCAGAAAGGACTTCGCTAACGCCCTTGGCCTTCAAGGAAGATCAGAACGACTTGACCTGGCTGTTGTCGGAGGTGAAAGAATACAACAAGATAAAAGCAGGAGAGTGAAATTTTGGATATCTCCGCTAGACAAAGAAGAAGAATTCATTATTGAGGCTCATGAAATTGTCAACACAATGCTGAGCGTTCCTGCCCTTGACAGAAAATGGCTCAATTCGTTCTCGCACCTTCGCGATGTTGAATTTCCGCATAAAGCAGGACCAATTGATTTAATCCTGGGTGTTCAGTACAGCCACCTTCACGCAGAGGAAGAGGTCCGTCAAGGTTTGCCATTCGAACCAGTAGGAAAGCGTACCCGCTTAGGCTGGCACGTGATTGGAGCGGACAACACTAAGGGACCACCACAGATATGTTCAATCAGCCTCGTCCAAAGGATCAACATGGAGCGGTTTTATGAGTTTGAAACACTTGGAGTACAAGGACGTGACTGTTCTTGTCCAAAGGTAGCCTTGTCGGCAGACGATCGAAAGGCAATGGAGTTATTTGAAGCCTCCTGCACCAGAGTGGGCAATCGGTACGTCATAGGTCTTCCATGGAAAAATGAGCCTTCCTTACTGCCAAACAATTATCCTCTTGCGAAGCGACGCCTTGAATCCTTGGAACGAAGCCTATCCAAGGACCATGCGAAAACCCAGATGTACAACCGTGCAATCGAAGAGTATGTAGCCAACGGCTGGGCCAGCCCACTAACAGAAGAAGAGGAAAAACAAGACATCAAGCCAGTCTATTACCTTCCACATCATGGTGTCTACCGTCCCGACAAACCAAGCACCCCCCTCCGAGTGGTCTTCGACCCCGCCTGTCAGTACCAAGGAGTTTCCCTCAACTCATTTCTCTACAAGGGACCTTGTCTGATAGGCAATCTGTTAGGCGTCCTGCTGCGTTTTCGCGAAGATCACATTGGGTTTGCTGGGGACATCTCCAAAATGTATTTGCAGATCCTTTTACCCGAGAGGGACACTCATGTTCACCGATTTCTCTGGCGAAATCTCCAGACACAGTCTCTGCCCACAACTTACGTCCTTTACAGAGTAACCTTTGGTGATAAACCGTCGCCTGACATGGCCAGTTATGTAATGTTGCGAATTGCCACAGAAAACGAGGAGGAGTACCCCGATGCATCAGCAATTTTGCGCCGAGATCGCTACATGGATGATCTCATTCACTCCTGTTCGGCCCCCGAGGAAGCAGTAAGCCGCATGAAAGCCCTTGATCAAGTTCTCGCAAAGGGGAGTTTCAAAATAAAGGAATGGTACTGCTCATCTAACATCGCAACAAAAGAAGTCGAAAGCGAAAACGGTACCAAGACAGCAGCGGCTGAAGACAAAGGTGAGAATGCTGAATCCATTCAACAACAGGCCTCATCAGTGACGGAAGTCAATTTGGATGGAGAGAGAGGACAGATAAAGACTCTTGGAGTCGGCTGGAACCCGTGAACAGATACCTTGAATTTTGCTGTGAAGGATCTTCACCTAAGCGGCCAATTCACAAAGCGAACAGTGCTATCGTAGATATCGCAGATTTATGATCCCCTTGGATTGGCGTCAGCCGTCACAATTAAAGCAAGAGTTGCCCTACAAGAAACCTGGAAAATGAAGAAGTTTGACTGGGATGATCCTTTGCCAGAAGACATGAAGTGTCAGTGGATCAAGATCTTAGCAGACATCGAGAAGTTAAAGTCCGTGAAATTCCCAAGATGTATCAAGCCGTGCGTCACAACAGGCCCCTCTCAGCTGCATGTCTTTGCAGATGCTAGTATTGATGCTTATGGAGCGGTTGCATACATGTTATGGCCTACTCAAGACGTTCCAGAAGTTCGCTTAATTTCAGCGAAAGCGACAGTAGCCCCGCTTCGTCAAAGCACTATTCCGCGCCTTGAGCTGATGGCAGCTCTCATGGTTTCAAGGCTTGCTAAAACCATTTACGAAGAATTCAAAGTGAAGCCCGAAACTGTACGACTCTGGTCTGATTCCAAGATAGTGCTCCATTGGCTTCGTTCTGACTCGACATGTATGAAAGCCTTCGTGGGTGTCCGTGTAGCGGAAATACAATCCACCTGGGAACCACAGAATTGGAGATATGTCCCAACCGATCAGAACCCAGCCGATGACCTTAGTAGGGGATTGACTACCGAAGATCTCAAAGGAAGATGGCTGGAAGGTCCTCCGTTCTTAAAGGAACCTGAAGAAGAATGGCCCGTAGAACCAGTCCAAGTATCCAATGAAGAGGACCCAGAAATGAAGAAAACACACCCCAAACAAGTGGGAGCAGTGGTACTGAGAAATGATCTCCTCAACCCAGCCAAGTTTACTAATTGGCCAAGACTACTGAGAATTACAGCCTATTGTATGCGATTCCTGTCAAACACAAGGAACAAGGCGGGAAACAGGGAATCCAACTCTCATCGACGTGACGGACCTCTAGTACCCAGTGAAATAGAAGAGGCCGAACGTTATTGGTATATGGCAGCTCAAAGAGAGATGGGAGACTGGAAGACTCGTTTCAGTGACTTAACACCGTTCATTGAAGAGGGCGTGGTCAGAGTCGGAGGCAGACTGCGAAATGCACCACTCACTTATGACGAGATACATCCAATACTGCGGCCAGCAAGCCACCCAATTTCCAAATTGATCATGCGGGAAGTCCACACTAAAGTCGCTCATGGGGGACCTGAAAGAACCCTGTCAGAAAGTCGTCGGAAGCTCTGGATAACTCGAGGACGAAACTTAGCCAAGAGCATCATTAAAGATTGCATCATATGCAGAAAGCTTCGCCAGCTAAGTGTTTGAGAAAGGAAACGTTTATCAAACGATGTAAGACTTTTTCGCATAAATGCATAAATGGGGTCTCGGTGAAATGTGGGAGAAAAAATAATCTGTTTACAAATACGTCATTTGAAACAGAAGAAAGAGAGTAAGGTTTCTGCGTTCAGTGTCACGTCACGTAAGTAAAACTTATCATTCAAAAACTAGGGTCCAGAAATAGAGATATTATGAAAAAAATAGTAAATAAACTACCTGTCTAAGTCTCAGAGGTGTGTGATGTCCTGTACTTGAGTTATTCAACAAAATGTACAACCGCTCAAAATTAGAGCGGCAACGGTATGGAGCGGCCACGGGGAATCACGGCAGTCTAATTAAAACCATCTGGAGTTCAGTTTGGTTATGTTAAAAGCTTTCCTCTCGCTGTTGAACTTGCAAAAATTCGTATGGACACTTCTCTTAACATATTAGTTGGTCAGACTTCAAAGACACACGGTGAATCGACGTTTTCCGATATGTGACAACAGGCATCATTCATCGGTTTGTGTCTGCCTCTTTGCAGCTATGTCCATAGACCCCTATCAACGTATATCCCTTGAAAATTGCTTTACAGCTCAACCATTTATAACTTACAATAATTATAACACTTGTACAAAAGTATTTAAAAAAGAAAATGAAAAAAAGGAACGCAAAAACAAAATTAAAAAAGAAAGAAAGAAAATAAAAGGTAGCAATATCGGGAGTCGAACACGGAACATCTGCATTTCAAGCGGTGAAGATGACCGGATGGCCACGGTCATTCAGCATAGCCAATTAGGTAAAAATAGTGTACTAATTCCAAAATGACCATTATTAATTCGCGCTTGCACAGAAACGCCGGAGGTGAGTTTTGCGGATGAAACTCGACGACGACGAAGAAGAAGAAGCTCATTTCAAAGGTCTTTCCACCCTTTTCATTTCTTATGAGGCACAGTCGGCGGCGAAGACAAAACTCGACAACATCGCTTAAAATATCATTGTTGAGGCAAAAGGACGACAGTACACCACAGGTAAGACAATTTAACTTTTATTTAGCGTTGTTCAATACATATATTTAGCGATTCGTCGCTAGAGCATGAAACATACGGTAAATCCCATACATTTACCATAAAATAACAAAGGGTCACACAAACAGATTGTCTGGGTGCCCTGTGATTGGACTTAAAATGCGAAGATATTGAGTTTGCGTGTGTGTCTACATTTCCGACTAATTAACGGCACCGTCGAATAAGCGCATTTTATCCAGATTCTAAATTTGATTAAATCGCTCTCAATCATCTCCCCAAAAATTCCTTTGGAGAACGAAAAGAACTACACTTCTCCTTCCAAAAGGTTCATTCTCAGTCAATTATTTTGTGTAGCACATAGCTGAATAAGGGCTATTTTTGACCTATTTTTAATCGAGTTAAAAGTGTTTCCCAGTTTCCGCAGTATCGAAACACAACATTTGCGTTATGTCCCGCTCGTTTACGCACCTAAAAGCTCTGGCAAACAAGGACACATTGTTGCGGACACATTTTTGCTCATGATGTTTCTTGGGTGCGCAAACGCGCGGTACACAAAATGAATGTCGTGTTTCCAACTCGCGCAAACTGGGAAACATTTAATTTGTTGCGGACACAAAATGTTTCTGAACAAAATCAGAAACATGTTTTGTTTCCCGGACACAAAATTTGTGTCCGCAACAAATGTTGTGCGCGCGGGCAAACGTGGAAACATTTGTGTCGGCAACAATGTGTCCACGAAAATGTGTCCTCGTTTGCCAGGGCCTTAAGAAACATCATGAGCAGCAATGTGTCCGCAACAATGTGTCCTCGTTTGCCAGGGCCTTCAAGCTGCCTTGTTCACGCCTCAAAAAAAAACTCCACGAGCATAGAACTCTTCCATTTCCTATTTCAAAGTGTGGGGCCACCCAGTACTACCGGAAAATATGACACCGGTTGAAGTTTTTACCAGTCAAAACTAGCCCAAATTGTCTCGGTAGGTCCTCGAATCCTTCCACAAAGTAACCAGAGAAACAGCTTCAGTTATCGACCGCCATATTGGCTACGAAGCATATTTACCATCTAATTCAGCAAGAAACCGTCTCTCACCTCTGGTTTCTTTCAAAAGCTTGCCTTAACCACATTCCAGCTTAATGATATCACCCTGGGGGCCTTTGTGGAGGAAAATGGCTCTAAAAACACTTATAAAGCGGCAAATTTACCAGAATCAAGTTTGTTGACTCGGTAAACGAACAACGTCCGCTAATGTGCGTGACGTCACACCTTAATTCGAGCCCACAGTGTCACAATACTGCAGTTATTGTCATCACAACGCCTTCTATGGAGAAGATTAGGGCTTCAGACTAATTATCAACAAAAATGTACTAAAAAAATTGCAGTAACTTAGGAGTCAAAGGGTTTAGTCGGCGGTTCGGAATTTTATAGGTTGTGTTTTAGAAATCGAGGGATTTCAAACGCGAAACGGTGTTTCCTCGCTTATTAAGACCCCAGTATCCTCTTTTCTGACCTCCGATTAGTCTTCAGGATTCCATCTTTTAACAGCAAATAGCGAAATTAAACACGTGGCGGGCAGTTATCGCACGCGCGCGTGAGGTAATTCAAAATGGCGATGAAAAGGTACTTTCTCACGAGCCAAAAAAAAATTCATGAAAAGATCCTACTTGGTGTACAGGACATGCCTGAAACAACAGGCAAACCAAGAGATTAGAAAGCGTTCTCCTTTGTCGATGTTGACAGTAAAATTCCGGAGAAGAAGTGGCTTCCAAATACAGCTTGATTTGCAAAAAGATTGCGAGAAAACATTACTTAAATTCAAAGTTGTCGTAACTTTTATAAGAATTATTTCTTGCCTGCTGGCATTAAGAAAATTACTTAATTATTTTTGGTACAGAAATTTTCCTGTTATTTCGGTTGGAATGGAAAAAGAGGACTACGTCTGATGGTTTCCATTTTTTCCCGTAAACTTTCCGGTGGAATGAGCCATTTGAATTTCCAACCGGAATTTTCGTTTTTTGTTGACAAATAAACGACCTCTGTTTTACGTAATGATATCACGGGGAGGTGGCCAGGCTACTAAGTGCTAATCAAAATGGCGGCGCTCAATTTGAATAGCCCATTTCCGATATATTTGGGCGCAGAAGATTGGTAATGAAAACCGACACGAAAACGAGGCTTGGGGAATAGCGCAGGAGAAACAAAAATACATTTACAGTGGAAACAACTGAATGAAAGTGAGATCATTTTTTGAAGTTCAGGGCAGTCAAAATCTGAAAATGGAGAGTAATTTAATAATAAAAGCGTTCCCTGGCTAAAAGATTATTTAACAAAACGAGGAGTACAGGTATCAGATCAAGGACGAAGTAAAGGAAAAGCTCAACTTGTGGACCTCACACGAACAACAAGTGAAACTGATGAAACTAAGACAGGTCGATGAAGACGAAGAAGACTTGTCGGAAGTGTTAGCAAGTAACCGAGAACTGAGAAAGGAACCATACCAAACCCTAATAACATCCAGAGCTGGACGTACGATTTCACAAGCATCCCCAATTTACTTTTACTGACTTATACACGTATTCCCCATGTTGGTAGCTGATCATTCTACCCCAAGATTCTACTTTCAAGCCTTTCTTCACGAAGATTCTTCAGAGCTGCCTATTCTGGATCAAATATTATGAGAACAGCTCCTGCGGCAACAGAAATCTTCTTGACAATTCCTTTTTAAGGTCTTCTTTTCGGAAATTCATGCGGAGAACAGATTCGAGGATCGACGAGAGTAAGGAATTAATTTATCATCGATTCTTAGCTTCTGCCAAACAATTGCCACTTTTTACAAACTTTTCTACCAGAAGAAAAACGAAAATAGGACAGATTTCCCTTTTTGTGGTCGCTATTAGTACAAACCGCAACTGCACAGTATTTTACCGTGATAAATATGAAAGCCCTAATTTTTACAGCTTTTTTATCCTTCTGTTGTTTCCGCCGGTCTTCCACCAAGCGTCGCTTTCGCGTTTAAATTTGTTACCAATCTCCCGCGCTCAAACAAATCGGAAATGGGCTATTTCCAATGGATAGAATGCACTTAAAGGACATTATCACCCTTGATCCAACGCGGTCTTTTGTTTTTCTTTTGAAATCGCGCCATTGTTAAATGACGCGTCTGATTGTTTAGTTATTTTTATCGGGCATTTGATCTGGTTCACCGCGCCTAGTTGTCGCTTGTTTCCGGTTTCGCAAAGCAAATGGCTACAAATTCAACTTGCTTATTTCTTCATATTTCTTCATTAAAACCGTGAACAATCCGTTCACAGGTTTAAAATAAAAACAGCAAAGTATTGAACGATCCGTTATTGATAAAACTCGCTGATTATGTGGCGAGGATGGTGACAAAAATATCCACAAGAAAACATTTATTCTCGGCAGCTACTGTCGGGTAATGGTTTCTAATTTGCAGTAAGAAAAATAATTGTGCGTCCTCATTCAATTATCCTGTCCTTTCGCTTTATACTGTGTTGAAAATACAGTCGACCATGCGGCTTGACAAAAGGAGGAAAACTTTGAGCTCCGAACTAAAACACGGGAGGAAACAAATGCGGTGTAGTTCTCATCAATCACGGAGATCTTGGCGAGAAAAAGAAATTAATGTTCACGCAGTTTAGGCAATCTGCAAACTGAACGCAAAGCTAGAATGCCCGAAGGGCATAAAAATGGCAGTCGATAAAGAGACTTGGCGACAAATCGGATTAAAAACACTAAAAAGAAGTGACCAAAGCCGCAAATCCCGTTACACAAACTGACCTTGCGGTAAAACACCAAACATGCGGAAAACAGTTGTCCAGCCAAGTGCAATGTTTAATACTCGTCATCAAATCAGTTTCCAAATCGCAGTAAGTCGGCTCCAACAAGCTCAGCGAATTTTTGAAAGCTCCGAGGTAAAAAGCACCAAACCTGATCAACGAGTCTGTGTAAATCCTCCTGCGAAGATACCGCAACCGACTACTGCCACACTGACTCTTTCGACTTAACACGGGCCGAAATTTACTTACATACAAATTGTTCCAAAAATAATATAAGGAAAATGAAGAAGAATAAACGGAGAACATATTTATGGCCATAAATTTGGAGATTTGTTCACGATGCGATAAAACAAGAGCGATAAAACAAGGGCTTTGAAGTCTGAGTAGTTTAGCGTTACACGAAATTCCAGAATTAACGGTCGCGGCGCGCGATGCATCAAGGGTAATAATGGGACTTTAAACCTCACATGCTCAAAACACGGCGAGTAATTCAACTTAGTGGATTTTCTGGAGTGACCTACTCCTTTAATGTTTAATAGTCTCCCCTGGCGTGGATTAACTACCATAAGCTTTTATTAAGGTGATTCTTCACAATTGCATGGCGCATCCCTACTGCGCATAATTTATGGCGTCATTTAGCGCGCGCTCGTGCGCGCGTACACAAGAAGCATTGCGTATTTGCCTTGACATTGAGCTTTTTCAGCTCGTCGTCTTGCAAAGAAACGAGCACGGTGACCCCCCCTTTTTATTGGTGTAATGTACTCGTAATAGGCACACGAGAAGCATATTTTAAGGAGAAAGAAAGTTTAACAGTAGACGTTGGATTATTTATATATAAATGAGGTGAAACTCTGCGTTTGGAGCCAGGAAGGAGTGTGAGATGATGACGTAGTGGTCCAATTTCTTAAATTATTTGCAAGATCAGGCAATTTGAAATCACAATACTAAAAGAATATAGCCCAGAAAAACAATTGGGCTCTAGTTTTCACCATTATTCATAGTTTTTGCTACATAATAACAGCTTTATTCGGTTGTTCATGCTTCGAACATATCTCGTCCAACTCCGTAAAAACACTTAGAACAACGAATATGCAGGGCGAAAACAAGCACGGTGACCCCATCTTTTTATTACATTTTTTTCATTGTCCTATGCATGACTATCAATTGTGCCAAGTCTGAAAAAAATCTTAATAGTACATCCTTTTCAGGGGAATTACCTTAAATAGATTAAAATAGTTAAAATCAAACTAAGTACATATAATAAAAACTAACAATAAAAGAAATAAGTGTAAAAGAGATAAGAAGGATAAAAATACGTGTATAAAATAAAGGAGAAAAGCGAGAAAATTTGGTTAAAATTGCTTAAAAAATTTAAATTTAAATTCATTGAGAGACTTTGAGAATCTAATATCTTTGCTCAATGAGTTCCAGTACCTTAAATAGATTAAAATAGTTAAAATCAAACTAAGTACATATAATAAAAACTAACAATAAAAGAAATAAGTGTAAAAGAGATAAGAAGGATAAAAATACGTGTATAAAATAAAGGAGAAAAGCGAGAAAATTTGGTTAAAATTGCTTAAAAAATTTAAATTTAAATTCATTGAGAGACTTTGAGAATCTAATATCTTTGCTCAATGAGTTCCAGTCTTTAACCGCTTGAAATGCTAATCTTTGCCTTCCCCAGTTGCGTCTAATTGGTGGTAATCGTAGATTACATTTATTTCTTGTATTATAAACATGAGATGACAATGCCCTCTAAGAGAGCCACCGGCGACAGCTCAGCTGGGAAAATCAAACTAGGTGTCAGAAGTTTATGACGTCGTATACAGCTTAAAAGTATGATTCTTTGGCATGTTAAATTAACAAGAAGTTATTATTATTATTATTATTATTATTATTATTATTATTATTATTATTATTATTATTATTCTTGGTGGCTAATTTATTTCTGGACATTTACACTGCTCCGCGAAAAAACATGCTTTTCTTCTAATATGCTACATCTACGAGTTCTGAGGAGGAGCACAATTTCGTTAAAATTTACTTTTCGTTTCTTCTCATCCCCCTGACATTTGACACCACAAGATGTAAAGCCGCCAAATTTTAACATACACTACATTTCAGACTACTCATACATGCAGCGCAGGTGCTTCTTAAAAGCTGCACTTTGCCTCATGATAGTTACACATCTCTTTTGCTTGACAGGGAGTGCGGGACATAAATGTAACCGTGTGTACAAACCAAAGAGTGTCGTTTGTTTCGGATTTTGTCTGCTGATGAGGAACACCCATGGCCTCTGTAATAACAAAAGGACAGAGAGGTGAATTCCACCGAGCCTCGTGGGTGAATTCAGCTTACAAATCGCAAGATAGATTGAGCTCGGTAGACTCTAGAGTCAGGGCACGAATTTTGGCGTGCTTCAGACCGACCAATTGAATTCACCATAATTCAGTGGTAGAAGCCCACCGTTCATGAACACTGATCACCTTGAATAATCTCGAGCTGAACAAAGCAAGTAACCATATCAAAGTTTGTGAAAAGGTAAGTTTTTGTTTTTGTTTTCACATATGTCATGTAGTTCAGAAGCGATGTGTATAGTGCCGTGAAGTATACGTTTAACAATCATCCTCCGAAATCGCGCGGAATATCGCCTGATACATAGCCGACGAGGCCGTAGGCCAAGTTGAGTTGGCTAAAGTCCGCAAGATTGAGCAGGATAATTATTTTATTATTCAACACGTTAATGACAAAGTACAATTTTCTGCATTTATTGCAAAGAAAAGCTGGAAAAGCCGCCATTTTTCTCCACGACACACAAAATTATATACTTGTATCGCAGGAAATCTCTTGCTTACGCACGACGAATATTGGGCGCACTAATGACCCAATGTGTCGAATAATAAAGCACTCTTTGCTCCATCTTTCTTTAGAAAAATTGGTGAGGATGAGATATCGACCGAGACCTAAGGCTTGGAACAAGATTTTGTACCAACCTCCGGTCTACTTTCACTGAGATGAAATAATAAAAGGGATTAGCTAAGAATACAGATCATTTTTTAGTATCATAGGCAGGTGAGAAAGAAAGAAAGCATATTAACGGCAGGTCACATTTTGGCCTGCAACACTTAACTAAGCCCAGTTAAAAATACTGAGTCTTACCAAAGGTTATAAATGCCGTCCGGGCTCGTGATGTCTGTACAGTGTAGTTTTCTTCTTGCAAAGTCACCTGGAGTTTCTTCATATATTTTTACAGGTTTCGTGGTGACATGCATATTTACGCGCTTAAATACCTTATATCAGTAACGCCAATAAGCTTCACACATTAGAAACTTGTTAGTGTATTTATACAAATGCCATGGGCTCCTGTACAATACAGCTTGTGTCATAGGTGTCTGATTAAAATGTTAATTTGTGAACTTTAAATGGCAAAGGTTTAATGTGACGAGTTTTGTCAAAATCGTACACGACAGTACAGAGAGTAACTTTCTTTTATCAGTGTGATTGATTATTGCTTGGTATCAGAAATCGGCCAAACACTCATTTTTCTATTTTAAAACAGTTCGAAGGAAAAAAGAGGAAATTGGATATCCGCTTGCGTTTTAGCAACGTAAACGTCTAGAGGACAATTTATAGAAATCGTTTCTGTAGGTGCAGCTTAATGCACGAGCTGGCGTTGTTTGTTCAACTTTAGATTTATTTGCTTTTGTGAATGAGCTAATGCATTTCGATCCACAGAAAATGGGTTGTAGAAATGGTGATCATAATTCTAGACGGAAAAATTACACTCTCGGCTTCATTAATATTCAGACTTCTGAAAGGGGTCTGCGAATCAGACATAATGAAGGTGGTAGCCTGATCGTACGTAGGCGGGCAAGTTCCTTTACTGCGACGGCTATATCCGCTGGCCATATATTTCTGCAAATATATTGTAACGAGCACGAGTTCAGGTTTTAAACATCATCGGTTTACGCCGTTATCTTAAAAGAAAAAATCCTCATATCGTCAAGTCCAAGTCTAAGTTCTTTATTTAACGAGATTACTACATTTAGCTATAGGTGCAGCTTAATGCACGAGCTGGCGTTGTTTGTTCAACTTTAGATTTATTTGCTTTTGTGAATGAGCTAATGCATTTCGATCCACAGAAAATGGGTTGTAGAAATGGTGATCATAATTCTAGACGGAAAAAGTACACTCTCGGCTTCATTAATATTCAGACTTCTGAAAGGGGTCTGCGAATCAGACATAATGAAGGTGGTTGCCTGATCGTACGTAGGCGGGCAAGTTCCTTTACTGCGACGGCTATATCCGCTGGCCATATATTTCTGCAAATATATTGTAACGAGCACGAGTTCAGGTTTTAAACAGCATCGGTTTACGCCGTTATCTTAAAAGAAAAAATCCTCATATCGTCAAGTCCAAGTCTAAGTTCTTTATTTAACGAGATTACTACATTTAGCTATCAGTAGCTGATCTTCAGGTACTCCACGATAAAATCTATTATAAGTCAAAACATCCCGCTTCCCGGACCCTGTTTCCCCCCTCCCATACCGTTTTCTCACGACTCCCGCCTTTTTCCATGTTGCTCCCGATAAATTATTTCTCTCCCACCTTCCGCACTTTTTGAACTCCGGCTTCCGACTTCCGGCCCTTCCCCCTTCAGCCTCCCATACCCCTGACACCCTCCTGACCCTCCAGGCATAACGTTTGAGGTAAGGTTTTTAGAATTTTGTCAGCAATTGTCTGCAACGGAACTGCGGGGCATTACAAAGATAATCCAGGAGCAAATTATGGGCTCCTGGAAAATCATATTAACTCTTTTCCGACAGGCTTTTTGTACGTCTTTTTTGCAATTTCCGGAGGGTAGGTGGTCAAATTAAATCGATCTTGTTATTTCATATAAGGGGTTACCACGGAGATTTCGCTGGTACACAACACCGAAGTCTCTATCTCTCGTGTCACGCTCGTCACGCTAGATGCCGGTTATTTCAAGCGTCACTGCAGCTAACAATTTGGTAGGTATTTGATTTATAAGTGTGTTTTTCGAGCCATTTTCCAGCTCAGAAGCCCCTGCCTGGCATCATAAAGCTAGGTTGGTGGGTAGAGGCAATCCTTTGAAAGAAAAACGAGGTGAGAAGCAATTTCACACGAAGTGGCCCGCCGAGACTGTTCGATCGAGTAATGGCGACTCACGGAGTGAAGTTGTGTTCTTAGTCGTTCTCTGTGTGTGGATTCCAGGACCATGCATGGCAATTTTGGCGAGTTTTGACTTGTAAATAATGCAATCGGTGCAATATTTTGTCAGCAGGACCGGGTGGCTCGACAGGGTTCTAAAAAATATGTGAAATGAAAATTTGCAGACTTCTATACTGCTGTTAGACAAGAAAATCCCAGAATTCCTTTGGGTCACAAACGTGAAAATTACAGACAGTGAGAGCAACTGAAACCAAATAGCGTTATACAGGACACGCTAACGAAGTGAGCAGGAAAATGTGAAACAGATTGCAAGAATTGGAGTCGAAGTTTGCTGCAAATGTAGACTTTAAGCTTCAAGAGGAATTTTTTTATTGAAACCTTCAAGACAAAGTTACGTATTTTTTGTGCCGTCATAGGCCGTTTTTGGCTTTTGCAACAGAATAAACCTCATATTCAGTGAAAATTGGGACCTTAGGTCAGTTTACAGGGTGACAAAACCTGAAAAACTTAACAATTTGCAATAAAAATGCTTCATTTCAACTATAGTCCCGGGATTTGGGAAAGTTACAGTTCGGATATAATTGGTGTCCTGTCCGGAAAGAGTTAATTGAAATTCATAGCTTAGCATTCATAAAAAAAGGACTTATAACAGTTTCAAGTCCTGACAACTTTAAATTAAATTAAAACTACGGGGATCCGGTGCTTAGATAAGTTATAAAGGCAGAAAAGAAATAAGGAAAAAAATATATTTCTTATATCCGATATGATTCAATTATTAGCAAGGGTAATTGCTTACACGTGGAAATGAAAAGCTTGCCGTAGTTTAATTTAGATTTAATGTGAGAAAACTGCATGGAAGTAATTCGTCTGATAAAAGAACTAGTTAATTTGATGGCAAGTTTGTTTTGTCGAAAATCATCAGCAGTAACTTTTCAAATCCAGACGAAAATTGTCTTTGCTACACCCCGTATGCTACAGTCACAAATAAAAGTGAAATTCTATTCATTCAATTTCGATCAGTGTTTCTGTAGGAACCTATTTCGCACATTTAAGCCCCAATTTATCGTACCATCGGTCACTAAGTCAGAGTTTTGTTATTTATTTTACCCATTCGAATCAACACTTTTCCCTTTTCGAATTCAAAACTGAAGATAGCGCTCAAAGAAAGGTTGTTTTGCACGTGTTCGTGGAATCTAATGTAACGTCATCTTCAACCGAGTCACGTTCAGGACGGTGGAGGTTTGGTCGACCGTCTTTTCGCCTCATTCGTTGCCGAAGCATTTCAGGTAAAATATATTTAAATGTAACGCTTTCTCTTCGTTGATCGATGCTTAACTTTAAGAAATAACTTTTTTTTGCTGGACTTGTGTTGGCTATATCGACGAAACTTTGTTATTTTAATGAAAGCTCAATGTTGCGTGCACGTACGGTTTTGAAGAATTTAAATGTTGCAGCTTTATTGATTTCATTTAGGCATTCCAATACTTAGAACATAAAAAAAGTACTAATTGGCGAGAAATAAGTCATTTTGAGGCAAAAGGACGGATTGAATCTAATGTAAACTGATTTTCCTTGGCGGCAGGGAAACGGTTGTTAATGGCTCGAGTCCTAGATTTCGCTCATGTCGCGTAATTGTTTTCGTTTGTGTAATTTTACCATTTGAATTGCCCCAAAATTTTATTAATATACTAACAGAGGAAACATTGCTGTTTTATAAGAACGGCACATTAAGTTCGAAAGCCATGTACCAAGTAGTGATTTTTGCCCGCAAAGTTGGCTAATTTCGACACTTTTGAAAATACCTATTTGTAACAATATTTTGAAAAATTACCAAAATTGCTGTTTCAATATATTTGTATTCTGGCGACAACAGAGTACGAGGAAGGGTTCCTACAATCAAAAAAGTATGAATTGACAGACC
>JAEMWC010000277.1:237500-265000 GCA_016490735.1 Pachyseris speciosa
ATCGATAAGAAGTTTTATATATGCGGCGCAAGTCAAATATTTGAAACAAGTTTTGTATGTGTGCCTCAAGTTGTATAAATATTCAAAGGAAGTTTTATATATTTACAAGAAGTTGTGTTTATTTGGAAACAAGTTGGATATTTCTACATCGAGTTTTATCTATATGAAACAAGTATTATATATTTAGAGAAGTCTTATATATATCAAAGAAGTATTGTGTTTATTTGGAAACAAGTTTTTTCGTATACTATAAGAACAAGTAGTACCCTCGCCATTTTTAAAAAAGCAACTTAAAACATTTTTATTTAGGAAAGCTTTTAGTTTGTTTCAATAGTTCTAATGTTTAGTGCCTTTGAATATTTTAATTTTAAATTATTATAAAACTTTAACTTAATTAAATATGTAAAGCGCTTCTGAATATTGTTTATAGTTTTAGCGCTACACAAATTCCTTTTCATTATCATTATATAGATCGGCGTGGTACATAGACTGGACGCTACCTCGATATTGGAGTTCATAGATGAATCTGGCTTTTTTTCATATCACCAACCAAATTAATCGAATACTCTAGTTTCAAAAAAGATAATCTAAACGGCACCTTTTTACAAGCCTATGTTATTATGTGCTCATCCCAAATTCATGGAAATCTCGGAGAACAGAGAGTTCGGTAAACGGTTGACTTTGGTCACATTTTCAAAACAAAAATGATGACAACCTTTATTTATGTGACGACTTGCGATGAAAGGCAAAACTGCGACGACTAGACTAATTCAAACTGAAAAACATTTGATAATCACTTTTAATAATCAATAATAATATTTAATACTTATAGAGCGCATAACTCTATATGAATACAATCTTATCTTTTACTCGCCTAAAACGTTTACATTCGAAGATCTTTCAGAGAAAGATAAGGTCCCAGTTCTTCCTGGTTTTTGCTACTAAAGGGAAAAAATGTGGGTGATGATTCAATTAAAGATTACGCCCAAATTTTCAGTGACAACTAAAGGTGATATGGTTTCCCTAAACAAGCTGATTTCATTCTTGAGATAATTCGAGCTTTATTTCAAAAGACTGATTTCATTTCTTATATAATTTCGTTTTCTTTTCATTCTCTTATGAGATAATCAGAGATCTGTTTAATTTAAGGTAGTTGATCCTGGAATTTGTTTTCGCAAACCTATTTAAAAATTTTACACTTTAACTCAAATCCGTGAATGTCCGACTTGGAATTAGGAAAATGAATGGAAGTCTCACGAGACTGTCTAAGAGTGGAAATCAAGGACAGCCCTATAAGATAGAGCGGTTTCAGTTTTCTACACTCTGTGACTGGTTAACAAACTTGCGCCACTTTCCCAACCAATGAGATGCAAAACCAAAACCAATCGTGACTTGCACGCGCTCGTTTTCCCGCCCTTGGCATCGGCTGCATGTGATTGCTTTGAATGCTGATTGGTTCTTTGCTATGTATTCGTCTGTTGTGATTGGCCAGAGTAATTACTTTGGTTTTGGATTTACGACATTCAATTGAAAACTCTTCTCATTAATGTCTGAGACGAGGCAATTTAGTGCTATCAGCAATGTAGACTCGTAGAGATGACAATCAAGATTATGTTCCAAACTTAAACATATATTGATGCTTCCGCTGTTGTCTTGTTTAACGTACGTAACGGCCTACGTTGCAAGAGAGAGTGAATGTTTCGTGAAACTCAGTAAGTGTTCCTCGCAATTTCTTTGTTTCCTTCAGATTCAGATTCAGACTTGTTTTGCACTTTTTCCTTATTATTAACAGTCTAGCTAGAAACACTAGCTGCAAGAGACTCTACCAATAGCAACGCCTTCGGGGCATCCCTTAACATATTACGCGGATCGTTGCGAAACGAACAAAAGGTCTTTTCTTCTCGTGTGAACAAAACGTCTGCGAGACGAGATCATCGTTTCATGGTACGTTTATACCACGCGATTATTCTTCAAAACTGATATATCGCAACAAAATGTGCTGCACAAGTGCAAGCTCGTGGAAGAAGAATTGTGGAACAGGAATCATGGGGCCATATGCATGATCTGTGTTTTAATCTTGAAAGAAAATAGCATACCTACAATTACAGTGGATAGCAACTTAAAATTGCATTTAAGTCTGCGGAAACGAAAATACAACATATTAAAAAACTGGGGTAAAAAGGCAAACCTCAATTTTGCAAACATTAGATTTTTATGTCATTTTCAAGTTTTGTTTCACTTCTCTCTGTTCGTTCCAAATTTCATTAATACAGGTGACGTTGGGAAAACTACAATTGGTCACAATCCTACACGGAGACTGCCCTTTGAACACCCAGTTCTTAAGATAGCATGTCGTCTATATCTATCATCTAGAGGCCAAAAACAGCCTGCAAGTTGTGCTATTTTAGCGCTTCCTCTGTAATGTATTTTCAGACATAATGCATCCTTATAAAAAAAAATCTTATTCTAATTGAGTTGTAAAGGGTTTGCTTTAAGTCGCACTTCCATTTTGTCAAGTAAAGATATTAAAGCAGTTGCTTTTCTATGACTGTTTACATTTTCCGTAAAAATTTCCGTCGTCAACTTGCACTAGTTTTGTAAATCGTTCCTCTTTCTGCTCGTACGATTTGACATTCACACAGCACGAGAAGTGTCTTAAACTCACTCACTCATCCTCTTCGTACCGGGTGGCCCATAAGACCTCGCAGTGTCTCAAGCTTTAAATTTGTACTAAATGATCCTCATAAACATCAATCTAAACTCAAAGTAAAATAATAGACACATGCACACAACCGATCGTTTAATTACAGCCAAATTCGTTGTATCACGCTGCGCGTTTTCGAAACATTTCTGGGGTTTTCTGTTCTGCCAATCATCTGAGTAGGGGTGGGGTTATGCAAATCAAAATGCGACGCGTTCTGGTTGGGCTATTTGCATAACCCCGCTCCCAACCAGATGATTGACGGAACAGAAAAATTGAAACCCCAAATCCCTTCGAGGTTTACAAAACACGCAGCACGATACAACGAATTTGGCAATAAAAACCTATCTAAAGTTTCACTCAGATCTTACACGGGTTTTACACATTGGACTTGTGGAGATGGCTACGATAAAAAAGTAACGATCCAAATCTGCAACCTCGTTCCCAGGGTCCTCTCCTTCCCGTCTTCTCTCGCACCAGGGGATTGGAAGGAGAGGACCCTGGGAACGAGGTTGCTAACTCTGTTTCGCGTTATTTCAGCATCGCTTTACAAGCTAAGACTGCTATCTCATCAACAACTGCTCCCCCCCCCCCCCACCCCCTCCAAAAAATGTTCTAGTTTTATTACCAAGATCGCTTATTTCAAAAGGCCAGCTGAAACGTGAAGATCTAATTTTCTCAAAAATGACAATTCTGGTGCACCAATTGTTCATAGTGTTTTCAACCGCGGGTGATCGAGATAGAATTGGATATCAACTTGACAAAAAATTGAGGAGGGTTGTCCAATACTCCGACATAATTGGATTCATGACGCCTTGTGATAGACATCACAAAGTGTCCCTAAACCATTTTTCTTAACAAAATAGTAAAAGTATTGTGACACATGAAGAACGGGACACTGTGTGACACTTTTGTGATGTCTATTGTGACGTACTATGAATCTCATTATGTCGGAGTATTGGACATGTATTAAATTGAGCCGACAGTTTGAAGTTCTTCTTCAGTCGTAGGTAAGTTTGTAATCACTTACATAGCAGCACACTTAGACGGTGTTTTTAAAACATACATTTTGCAAATGTGTGTACCGAAAAGCGGAATCAGTGATTTCCTTGTTAATGCCCTAAAAAAGACTTTTCTGTTGGTTCTCGAAGTCATCTTGCGTGTGTTTTTCTCCTCAGGCAAGCGTTTTGTGTCTTTTTTATATGCTGATACATTTTTACTCAAACTATTGCATATTAAAACAGACGGCCATTTGTGACGCGCTTACGAATGACTTCAAACGCTTACTACGACAATCGGAAAAACATTAACATAAAACAGAATTTCTCTACTCTTCTTCCCGTGGACTTTTATATCCTTTATCTCGTAGAGTCCTTCCAAAACCTAGCCTCCCAGTAAAATTTAAGAATATTAATTTTAAGAGTATATAATTATTGGCCTCTGTGCAAGCGTTTAATTAATATTGTATGATGCTTTTATGAGAAAAATTTAATAAGATAAGAAGAGTACCATGCAATAAACATGATCCAACTGATAATGACTGTGAAAGACTTCCTTTCCAGGGAAATGAAATGGAATTTTATAAACCTGATTTTATAACTTCCTCTCAGAGTGTCATGCATCTAATGAGACTCCGAGGATCAAACCAATACCAATATATGTTTGTGTCGGCGTGCGTATTTATAAATCAACTAATTACAAACATAGCCTTTAGGCAAATGAACAGTTTGAAGTGGGACAGGCGAGGTTATTAGTAAGCACTGCATTCACAACAATTAAGCAAAATTAATGGCTTTAATGGTACCGACATTTTTTTAATTAAATACATTATAAGTCAGCCAACAAGTTCCTAAAATAAAATCCATAAAGGAAACCAATCGTTAGGAATCAGTAAAAGAGAAAATTAATTAGAATACACTGGAATGGGCATTATGAGTACAAATCGAGAAAAGCAACTTTCAATATGCAGAATAGGTATAATAAACTCTGAACCAGATGAGTACAATTCGCTACTGCTACCGCACACAGGGTAGCAAGTTTTCTTGCTTTTAAAGAAAATGTTACAATTTTTATTTAAACAATCCTGAATCGGTCATGCCGCACTCACACTGCACCAAATTATACTCTTATATTATCCTTCAAGGTGGCCTCTCCTGTAAACCTTGTGGTTTTCTGAGGTCTCCTCGCCACTAACTTAGGTGTATGACTAAGTCTTGTAAATATTATGAAAATGGCAAATAAATGAAATGAATAAATAATAACTCGGTATATGGTTTGTCCTGGTTGCAAATCGAATGCATATGAGCAAGCGCAATTACCAGAGAAGGGAAGTTAATGATTGGGTAAGTTTAAGCTACATTTTACAAAAATCTAGTGAGGTGGAATTACACATTATTCGCATTACCCAGGAAATCAGTTCATCTAAAGCCTAGAAAATTACAACCAGGACAGCTTTAAATTGGGACGGCGTTTAGTCATAAACAACTGTGACATTTCTCATTTTTATAGATCGATTTATATATATACGTAAGTAGGGGAGCTTTTTCAAAGTATCAGAATTTATTATTGAACACATTGTTTCACCAAATATAGCGCGCTCACTATTAGTCATACGTACTGAACAGATATCCTGCGATATACGCAGCACCTATAAGTTCTAAATTTCGGTGGCGGGGATAGTGTCGCACCCCTATTGTTTTAGGGCTAGAGTACATTGTTTATGTTGTTTGTTCTTTTGTCTCACCTGAGGGGTGGTCTCTAATCAGGTGAGACCTTGCCAAGAGCTGCGAGGTGAAAGCGATATACGTAATTTATGTGTCGCGGAGAAAAATGCCGGCTTTTCTAGGGTTTTTTTTTCTTTTGCAATAAACGCAGAACATTGCAGCAGATAAATACGTATAGTAGGGTCTACAAATTAACTTCTTCTTAAACTGGAATACGGGCACACATTACATGCAATTATGGACACATGCTCGCCGTTTTTGGAACAGGGTTAGTATGGCAGTGATGTAGCTGAGTAAAATTAATTTAAGGGGCTATGGGGGAACCTTGCCCCTGTGGTTTCCCATTGAATGAATGGCAAGTAAGTTATTGATCTTGAACGCAAAAATTGTTAGGCTGTTTATGGACGTTGAACAAAGCTGCTGGCCATTACAACGACATATGCAAAGAAGAGGCTTGAAGTAGCCTATACTGACTCATGCGCAAGTATCATCTTAAATTTACATTGCACAATGTCACCCGAAACGAAAAACGGAGGCAAAACCTTAATTCGTGCGATCACCGCGCATGAGTAATTAGTTCACATAATTAGTTCAACAGACAACTTCGAACGAAAAGTTCTTCCAGCCCAAAATTTATTCAAATCAACATTAAATTTGCTTTGAGGAGCAAAAAAGCCTTTTGTTTTCTTGCGTACGCGCAAACATGTAATAATAATAATAATAATAATAATAATAATAATAATAGTTCCTTCAGACTGCATAGGTTACGCTGTGCGCCCAATGTTTTACCATTTTAGCATCCATACGTTTGTCAACTGCCATAATAATAATAATAATAATAATAATAATAATAATAATGATTTATTAGTAGTACTTCCACGGCGTGACTCTTTGCCTACTAATTACAATTCTCAAATTAAAACAAATGTTGGTTTTGAGGAGAGGGGAAAACGGGAGTACGGGGAGAAAAACCTCTCGGATCAGTGTAGAGAACCAACAAACTCAGCCCACATATGACACCGAGCCCGGGACACATTGGTGGAAGGCGAGTGCTCTGACCACTGCGCCAACCTTGCTACCCCCCAGACGGTCTGGCTTCCCTCTTGCTTTTCTTTTCTTAACCTACTCATCAAATAAAGTTAGAAGTATGCAAGTCAAAAATTTTTTAAATACTAATACTAACAATACTACAAAGAACAATAGATAATTTAAAAAGATGTAACCTATGAAATAGTTGCAAGTTAAACAATACGTGGCTAAACTTTCTTTTAACTTGTAACATTTTCTAAGGTTATATTGGTATAAATATTCTATTAATTCCAGGGGCGTAGCGAGCTATTAGGCCCGTAGGCCTGGGCCTACAAATTTTCAGCCTACCCGTCCTATATATTATTGTACCGTAGTGAGAGATGAACAATTTCCTGAAATTCTTCGCGAGCGTTATAAAAAGGAAACGCAATTTATCAACGTATCTTAGGTTTATATTAAACAATCCCAACCTCTCTGTAAGGGTGAGATTACGAAAGCAAGGGAAAACTTCGGAGCCCGCAGGCTATGAAAAATGATACCGACAATCGTACAGCGGAACCATCGACAGTTTCTTCTAGAAAAATTTTTTTTTCGTTCTCAGTCAAATTAATTTGTGTGCGTGGTAAAGGGGAATTCAGATCACATTAAATCACAAATAACACGGCTATTTCTTGCTTAGGGAATACTGGATTATGAAACCTTTGGTTATCTGCTTCAAAATTATGATAAAATTCAGAGTATATATCTTGACTTCACAAACACCTTTCGAGTCTGAGGAATGCATGAAATGGCGTTTTAGAGGTTTCAGTAAAAAAAGTTTCGGGGGGAACATACCCCCGGACCCCCTTGAAGCTCGCAACGTCGGCGCTCTATACATGCCTTCGGCGTGATCATGACTCTCGCGTTAGAAACAGGCCTACAACTATTTCAAAAACCTCGCTACGCCCCTGAATTGTTCTTTTTAGTAAAGTTCTAGAAGCTTTAATCCCGTGAAGAATAAAACTGACTTGCGAGGTCATCATCGTTAATCTACGGCTCTTATTAAAGCTAGTATAGGACTCAGTTATTTTACCAAATACCAAATCCAAACAACAGACGTTTTCAATCTTCTTTCCTGCCTTAAATCTGTCAAATACTATAAAAATCAATTTCCTTTCATTTGACGCAAATGTCAACAGTCGCTGCATTATTTCCTTTTAAAGTTTAATATTGATTTCACAGGTTATCACCATCTGTAAGTGTTCAAATTTTGCCCTCAGATCTGAATAATAGCTTTAAAAAACGTCATTATTCTCCACAGGTAATCAGTCAGTAGGAAAACACTATTAAAGACAAGCTATATATGTTTCACCCTGGTATGCTTCCGTGAGACCTTGCTGAACTATCGCAACTGTGATATTGCCACCCAGAGCAACGCCTTCGAGGCAACCCTTCAGAAATTCACTGAAGCGTTACGCTGATCTTTGCGAAACGAAGAGAGAACCTTCTCGTACAAACAAAATCTGCGAGGCGTACTCATCGTTTCAGGGTATGTTCAGTAACTCGCGATTTTTCTTCTAAAGCTTAAAAAGTGAAAGTAAACGTATGTAAAATATCAATTTGCTAAACAGCTTGCTATCGTAGATTAGAATACTGTTAGTTGCTCGCTTTCTTCTGGCTCAAAACTTCTAACGCATGGAAAAATGCACAGTGAATGAAGACGAAAATTACTGATTCAGGGCTTGCTTTCCATAACAATATTAGCGTAATGAAGGCGGTAGTGATTAAGAGACTGTACGTGTTATTTCACTCTCTTTATTGAACATAGCCAGGGTTATTTGTGACTCTGACTTCATATGAAATACTTCGAACTACTGGAAAGGTTTTGACTGCCCACATGAAAGTAGCGCCTTTAAAATAATTTTCGCCGATTACCGTCTTTCCATGGTAATCGCCAAAAGGCTAATCAGCTCAAATTTCTAGGATATTTCAAATCTCTACGCATACGCATTTTGAAGTTTCTTTGGCAACCCGAATCCCTCGTCGTGGCGTAATTAGTCAAGCTACTTCTTTGTTAATCGATGGTTTTTTACGGGCAAGTTCGGAAATTTTACACCCCTTTCCTTATCTTTTTGGGTCTGTTATTACAGTCTGGAGCGAGCCCAACACGACGACATTTGTAGTCCATAACGAAAAACAAAATTTTCAACGGGAAAGGACGTACAACGATGTTACAAGCTTCATATGACACTGGAAAACTTGAACCATTTACAGACCTCAAAAAAGTTTGTCAAATCTCTGTAAAATGTATACATTTCCTTTGTAAATTGCAATGTCTGTAAAGGTGCACACTTACAGAGATTTTATGAACCCTATAAAATATCTGTAGATTCGACCGAATTTTACACGTCCAGACCCCACTAAATGTCTGTGAAATCTCAATATTTTCTGTGTAAATTGTAAGCAAAATTTACAGAGATTTCATAAACTTTGTAAAAATCCTTGTAAAATCTCATCGTATTCTCTGTAAAAAAAACTCTAGGAAAAAACTCTGTAAAATAAAGAGCATAAAATGTCCATAAAATCTTCGTAAAAATCGAACCAAAATAACTGCATGAAATGTTAATAAAATGTACACAAATAAAAAGCAGACAATGTTAATAAAAGTGGGTGTGATGTTTGTAAAATATATAAGGAGTACCACATGAAATCTCAGCAAAATCTTCATATTTTCTCTGTAAAAGACAGGAGGAAACAAACCAGGATGAAACGCCAGAACACAAAATCCCAACAAAATGTCTATAAAAAGTGAACAAAAGCTGGACCACAAAGTGTCTGTCGATAAATAAAGTGCACACAATATCTTCAAAAGATATGTATTTTATCGCAAAATGTTTTCTTTGCAAAAACGAGCTGGTACTAAAGCGACCTGAAAAACGCTAAAACCGTCAGTGGCCGTGAATTTTTCAGGGCCGAGCTTGCCAGTTCATCGCCACTGAACATTTAACGGCATGAAAAAGGTATCCTTTCTATTGCAATTGCCAAAGAATTTCTATAATTTACGTCCCTTAGCTTTATCGTTTCTTATAAACACCGGAAAATTATATTTTCATTCCAAACGGCTGCTGGTATAACTAACAATTGGAGTTACTAATGTTTTATGTTACACTGAACTGTACGAGTCGTGCCAACCGCCAGTTCAGAGGGGTTAAACTAGACAGCGAGAAAGAGAGATTACACGCATGCTACACTGGACAACATGAGGCGTTCCACCCGCTAGTAGAGAGGAATTAAACTATAGAGAGAGAGAAAGAGAGATTACATGTATGTTACACTGAACTGTATGGGGAGTGCCACCCGCCAGTTCAGAGGAATTAAACTAGATAGAGAGAAAGAGAGATTACATGTATGTTACACTGAACTGTATGGGGCGTGCCACCCGCCAGTTCAGAGGAATTAAACTAGATAGAGAGAAAGAGAGATTACATGTATGTTACACTGAACTGTATGTGGAGTGCCACCCGCCAGTTCAGAGGAATTAAACTAGATAGAGAGAAAGAGATTACACGTATGTTACACTGAACTGTATAGGGCGTGCCACCCGCCAGTTCAGAGGGATTAAACTAGATAGAAGGAAAGAGAGATTACATGTATGTTACACTGAACTGTATAAGGCGTGCCACCCGCCAGTTCAGAGGAATTAAACTAGATAGAGAGAAAGAGAGATTACATGTATGTTACACTAAACTGTATCAGGCGTGCCACCCGCCAGTTCAGAGGAATTAAACTAGATAGAGAGAAAAGGAGATTACATGTATGTTACACTGAACTGTATGGGGCGTGCCACCCGCCAGTTCAGAGGAATTAAACTAGATAGAGAGAAAGAGAGATTACATATGTTACACTGAACTGTTTGAGGCGTGCCACCCGCAAGTTCAGAGGGGTTAAACTAGAGAGAGAGAAAGAGAGATTACAGGTATGTTACACTGAACTGTATGCGGCGTGCCACCCGCCAGTTCAGAGGGGTTAAACTAGAAAGAGAGAAAGAGAGATTACAGGTATGTTACACTGAACTGTATGTGGAGTGCCACCCGCCAGTTCAGAGGGTTTAAACTAGAGCGAGAGAAAGAGAGATTACAGGTATGTTACACTGAACTGTATGTGGAGTGCCACCCGCCAGTTCAAAGGGGTTAAACTAGAAAGAGAGAAAGAGAGATTACAGGTATGTTACACTGAACTGTATGGGGCGTGCCACCCGCACGTTCAGAGGAATTAAACTAGATAGAGAGAAAGAGATTACACGTATGTTACACTGAACTGTATGGGGCGTGCCACCCGCCAGTTCTGAGGAATTAAACTAGATAGAAAGAAAGAGAGATTACATGTATGTTACACTGAACTGTATGGGGCGTGCCACCCGCCAGTTCAGAGGAATTAAACTAGATAGAGAGAAAGAGAGATTACATGTATGTTACACTGAACTGTATAAGGCGTGCCACCCGCCAGTTCAGAGGAATTAAACTAGATAGAGAGAAAGAGAGATTACATGTATGTTACACTGAACTGTATGGGGCGTGCCACCCGCCAGTTCAGAGGAATTAAACTAGATAGAGAGAAAGAGAGATTACATGTATGTTACACTGAACTGTATGAGGCGTGCCATCCGCCAGTTCAGAGGAATTAAACTAGATAGAGAGAAAGAGAGATTACATATGTTACACTGAACTGTTTGAGGCGTGCCACCCGCCAGTTCAGAGGGGTTAAACTAGAAAGAGAGAAAGAGAGATTACAGGTATGTTACACTGAACTGTATGTGGAGTGCCACCCGCCAGTTCAGAGGATTTAAACTAGAGCGAGAGCAAGAGAGATTACAGGTATGTTACACTGAACTGTATGGGGCGTGCCACCCGCCAGTTCAGAGGGGTTAAACTAGAAAGAGAGAAACAGAGATTACAGGTATGTTACACTGAACTGTATCAGGCGTGCCACCCGCCAGTTCAGAGGAATTAAACTAGATAGAGAGAAAGAGATTAGACGTATGTTACACTGAACTGTATGTGGAGTGCCACCCGCCAGTTCAGAGGGATTAAACTAGATAGAGAGAAAGAGAGATTACATGTATGTTACACTGAACTGTATAAGGCGTGCCACCCGCCAGTTCAGAGGAATTCAACTAGATAGAGAGAATGAGATTACACGTATGTTACACTGAACTGTATGTGGAGTGCCACCCGCCAGTTCAGAGGGATTAAACTAGATAGAGAGAAAGAGAGATTACATGTATGTTACACTGAACTGTATGGGGCGTGCCACCCACCAGTTCAGAGGAATTAAACTAGATAGAGAGAAAGAGAGATTACATGTATGTTACACTGAACTGTATCAGGCGTGCCACTCGCCAGTTCAGAGGAATTAAACTAGATAGAGAGAAAAAGAGATTACATGTATGTTACACTGAACTGTATGGGGCGTGCACCCGCCAGTTCAGAGGAATTAAACTAGATAGAGAGAAAGAGCGATTACATATGTTACACTGAACTGTTTGGGGCGTGCCACCCGCAAGTTCAGAGGGGTTAAACTGGAGCGAGAGAAAGAGAGATTACAGGTATGTTACACTGAACTGTATGGGCGTGCCACCCGCCAGTTCAGAGGGGTTAAACTAGAAAGAGAGAAAGAGAGATTACAGGTATGTTACACTGAACTGTATGTGGAGTGCCACCCGCCAGTTCAGAGGGTTTAAACTAGAGCGAGAGAAAGAGAGATTACAGGTATGTTACACTGAACTGTATGTGGAGTGCCACCCGCCAGTTCAGAGGAATTAAACTAGATAGAGAGAAAGAGATTACACGTATGTTACACTGAACTGTATAGGGCGCGCCACCCGCCAGTTCAGAGGGATTAAACTAGATAGAAGGAAAGAGAGATTACATGTATGTTACACTGAACTGTATAAGGCGTGCCACCCGCCAGTTCAGAGGAATTAAACTAGATAGAGAGAAAGAGAGATTACATGTATGTTACACTAAACTGTATCAGGCGTGCCACCCGCCAGTTCAGAGGAATTAAACTAGATAGAGAGAAAAGGAGATTACATGTATGTTACACTGAACTGTATGGGGCGTGCCACCCGCCAGTTCAGAGGAATTAAACTAGATAGAGAGAAAGAGAGATTACATATGTTACACTGAACTGTTTGAGGCGTGCCACCCGCAAGTTCAGAGGGGTTAAACTAGAGAGAGAGAAAGAGAGATTACAGGTATGTTACACTGAACTGTATGCGGCGTGCCACCCACCAGTTCAGAGGGGTTAAACTAGAAAGAGAGAAAGAGAGATTACAGGTATGTTACACTGAACTGTATGTGGAGTGCCACCCGCCAGTTCAGAGGGTTTAAACTAGAGCGAGAGAAAGAGAGATTACAGGTATGTTACACTGAACTGTATGTGGAGTGCCACCTGCCAGTTCAAAGGGGTTAAACTAGAAAGAGAGAAAGAGAGATTACAGGTATGTTACACTGAACTGTATGGGGCGTGCCACCCGCACGTTCAGAGGAATTAAACTAGATAGAGAGAAAGAGATTACACGTATGTTACACTGAACTGTATGGGGCGTGCCACCCGCCAGTTCTGAGGAATTAAACTAGATAGAAAGAAAGAGAGATTACATGTATGTTACACTGAACTGTATGGGGCGTGCCACCCGCCAGTTCAGAGGAATTAAACTAGATAGAGAGAAAGAGAGATTACATGTATGTTACACTGAACTGTATAAGGCGTGCCACCCGCCAGTTCAGAGGAATTAAACTAGATAGAGAGAAAGAGAGATTACATGTATGTTACACTGAACTGTATGGGGCGTGCCACCCGCCAGTTCAGAGGAATTAAACTAGATAGAGAGAAAAAGAGATTACATGTATGTTACACTGAACTGTATGAGGCGTGCCATCCGCCAGTTCAGAGGAATTAAACTAGATAGAGAGAAAGAGAGATTACATATGTTACACTGAACTGTTTGAGGCGTGCCACCCGCCAGTTCAGAGGGGTTAAACTAGAAAGAGAGAAAGAGAGATTACAGGTATGTTACACTGAACTGTATGTGGAGTGCCACCCGCCAGTTCAGAGGATTTAAACTAGAGCGAGAGCAAGAGAGATTACAGGTATGTTACACTGAACTGTATGGGGCGTGCCACCCGCCAGTTCAGAGGGGTTAAACTAGAAAGAGAGAAACAGAGATTACAGGTATGTTACACTGAACTGTATCAGGCGTGCCACCCGCCAGTTCAGAGGAATTAAACTAGATAGAGAGAAAGAGATTAGACGTATGTTACACTGAACTGTATGTGGAGTGCCACCCGCCAGTTCAGAGGGATTAAACTAGATAGAGAGAAAGAGAGATTACATGTATGTTACACTGAACTGTATAAGGCGTGCCACCCGCCAGTTCAGAGGAATTCAACTAGATAGAGAGAAAGAGATTACACGTATGTTACACTGAACTGTATGTGGAGTGCCACCCGCCAGTTCAGAGGGATTAAACTAGATAGAGAGAAAGAGAGATTACATGTATGTTACACTGAACTGTATGGGGCGTGCCACCCACCAGTTCAGAGGAATTAAACTAGATAGAGAGAAAGAGAGATTACATGTATGTTACACTGAACTGTATCAGGCGTGCCACTCGCCAGTTCAGAGGAATTAAACTAGATAGAGAGAAAAAGAGATTACATGTATGTTACACTGAACTGTATGGGGCGTGCCACCCGCCAGTTCAGAGGAATTAAACTAGATAGAGAGAAAGAGCGATTACATATGTTACACTGAACTGTTTGGGGCGTGCCACCCGCAAGTTCAGAGGGGTTAAACTAGAGCGAGAGAAAGAGAGATTACAGGTATGTTACACTGAACTGTATGGGCGTGCCACCCGCCAGTTCAGAGGGGTTAAACTAGAAAGAGAGAAAGAGAGATTACAGGTATGTTACACTGAACTGTATGTGGAGTGCCACCCGCCAGTTCAGAGGGTTTAAACTAGAGCGAGAGAAAGAGAGATTACAGGTATGTTACACTGAACTGTATGAGGCGTGGCACCCGCCAGTTCAGAGGGTTTAAACTAGAGAGAGAGAAATAGAGATTACAGGTATGTTACACTGAACTGTATGTGGAGTGCCACCCGCCAGTTCAGAGGTGTTAAACTAGAAAGAGAGAAAGAGAGATTACAGGTATGTTACACTGAACTGTATGAGTCGTGCCACCCGCCAGTTCAGAGGAATTAAACTAGATAGAGAGAAAGAGATTACACGTATGTTACACTGAACTGTATGGGCGTGCCACCCGCCAGTTCTGAGAAATTAAACTAGATAGAGAGAAAGAGAGATTACATGTATGTTACACTGAACTGTATGAGGCGTGCCACCCGCCAGTTCAGAGGAATTAAACTAGATAGAGAGAAAGAGAGATTACATGTATGTTACACTGAACTGTATGGGGCGTGCCACCGCCAGTTCAGAGGAATTAAACTAAATAGAGAGAAAGAGAGAATACATATGTTACACTGAACTGTTTGAGGCGTGCCACCCGCAAGTTCTGAGGGGTTAAACTAGAGAGAGAGAAAGAGAGATTACAGGTATGTTACACTGAACTGTATGAGGCGTGCCTTCGCCAGTTCAGAGGGGTTAAACTAGAAAGAGAGAAAGAGAGATTACAGGTATGTTACACTGAACTGTATGTGGAGTGCCACCCGCCAGTTCAGAGGGTTTAAACTAGAGCGAGAGAAAGAGAGATTACATGTATGTTACACTGAACTGTATGGGCGTGCCACCCGCCAGTTCAGAGGGGTTAAACTAGAAAGAGAGAAAGAGAGATTACAGGTATGTTACACTGAACTGTATGGGGCGTGCCACCCGCCAGTTCAGAGGAATTAAACTAGATAGAGAGAAAGAGAGATTACATGTATGTTACACTGAACTGTATGGGGCGTGCCACCCGCCAGTTCAGAGGAATTAAACTAGATAGAGAGAAAAAGAGATTACATGTATGTTACACTGAACTGTATGGGGCGTGCCACCCGCCAGTTCAGAGGAATTAAACTAGATAGAGAGAAAGAGAGATTACATATGTTACACTGAACTGTTTGAGGCGTGCCACCCGCAAGTTCAGAGGGGTTAAACTAGAGAGAGAGAAAGAGAGATTACAGGTATGTTACACTGAACTGTATGGGGCGTGCCACCCGCCAGTTCAGAGGGGTTAAACTAGAAAGAGAGAAAGAGAGATTACAGGTATGTTACACTGAACTGTATGAGGCGTGCCACCCGCCAGTTCAGAGGGTTTAAACTAGAGCGAGAGAAAGGGAGATTACAGGTATGTTACACTGAACTGTATGTGGAGTGCCACCCGCCAGTTCAGAGGGGTTAAACTAGAAAGAGAGAAAGAGAGATTACAGGTATATTACACTGAACTGTATGTGGAGTGCCACCCGCCAGTTCAGAGGGTTTAAACTAGAGCGAGAGAAAGAGAGATTACATGAATGTTACACTGAACTGTATGGGGCGTGCCACCCGCCAGTTCAGAGGGGTTAAACTATAGGGAAAGAGAGATTACATGTATGTTACACTGAACTGTATGAGGCGTGCCACCCGCCAGTTCAGAGGGGTTAAACTAGAGAGAGAGAAAGAGAGATTACATGAATGTTACACTGAACTGTATGAGGCGTGCCAACTTCCAGTTAAGAGGGGTTAAACTAGATAGAAGGAGAGATAACAAGTATGTTACATTGAACTGTATGAGGTGTGTTAAGAGGGAATAACCAGATAGAAAGAGCAACCTTTCTTTATGTTAAACTGAACTGTATGAGGTGTCACTCAGAGGCACACTGTACATGTACATAAAATAGAAGTCACCAGAGCCCTCTGAGACACAATTAACCAAGTGCTATTCAACTGAAGGTTTCAACAAGCTAATGTTTTCTTTATGATATACATGTACAGTACCGGTTAAAAGTTGACAGTGTCTCGATTCTCGACTCGATCCTCGATTCCTGCGAGTTTTGAGCATCGAGGCTCAGCCATCGAGAATCGAGCCGAGGATCGCGTCTCGCAAGATCAGAGATAATGAGCTTGTCGCTTGGCTGATCACTCGATAGACCTCTCGAGCAAATTGGGGATGACATCTTGAAAAGCAACTTCAGCTACTCGAAGGAATGCAAACGATGCAAGAGTTCAGTAAACCACTACAATATCCCCCAATAAGTAACAGATGTTCGATGAATAAAACTTGGCCGACTGAGCGTTGCATGTTTTTGTCACAGACACGCATAATTTTAAGATGAAATTCGATACGCGTACGTGTCAATACATGTGTTCACTAATGGTGCTCGTTCGTAACTTTATTTCTTTGAAACAGGATTTTCTTCGACCGTTCTTAGGAATAAATTTTACAATGTAACTCCTCCAAACTTGAAACACAAATGTGTGTAATTCGTTATGGTATGCACATTTTCTGTTCTCACGCGTGGTGTCTGTCAAGTCTATTTTTATTCAATGTTTACTTTGCGCTATTTTTGGCCGAAGAGTGAAGATCATCTTGGCGACGTTTCTATCCAAATTATACATGTATTTAACTTCGGATGTTTTCTCGGAGTTTTACTACTGTTCCATCGAACGTTTATCAATTTATTTATTTCAAGGCGATGAGCGATTTTCGAAGTTGGCGTCGTACATACGATAAGCTACCATGTCTTGTTTGCGTCCTCGTGGTCGATGAGCGCGGGTTTGTCGAAACTTGTTTGATCAATCATGCCAGCCTTGAATTCCTTACGCTTGCCAAGCGGCTACTGGCTAGCGACTACACTATTCGCCTACTTGTGCACTGTGCATTTTCGTTGACAAATAGCCGGCTTTCTCGAAATTTTGATCGCTTTTGATGACAGTGTCTGCGATGAACCGCAGCAATGTTGATTCTTTGCGCTTATGAACGAGCAGCCATATAAACGGTTCAAAATTTAGCATCGGAATTTTTATGTAGAAAAGCACAACACTGTGACCTCGAAAGAAACTAAATGTCTTTTGACCTTCTTTTTTGTTTTGTTTCTTTTATGCAGTATGCGATATTTCCTCGAGAAGTACATTGCGTCCTCAAAACCTAAATGACTTTTGACAGTATTTGTCACTGTGCTGTCCTTTAGCTTGAATTTGTTACGTTGTTCGAATGGAAAGTGTTGTAGTGTCTACTTAAGTGTCCATACAGAACAACTGCGTTCTTTCCTCAAGAACTCGGAAAGTCGAATCACGTACTTGATGAATAAAAATAGAGTGCTTCCTGCGAGAATCGAGTAACGAGGATCGAGTTGAATTTCGAGTGAATCGAGTCTCGATTCTCGACTCGATCCTCGATACTTGATTCTCGCGAGGATCGAGTCGAGACTGTCAACTTACTTTTAACCGGTACTGTACATGTAATGTTATGATGTTTAATTTTTCATCCTTAAGGAAATGAAAAACCTTGGTTTAAAGAAAACAAAATGTTTTAGGATGTCAACAGGCTGCAGTTGACTGAAAGATGATCACAGACTTGCCACTCATCAGGATAAAATTATACTGATGGTTTTCCCAGACCATAAATAGATGACCACCCAAGACAAATTCCTTTGGCAATGAAATTGGTGTCCTTGATACTCTGATGTGCTATTTTTCTTTCTGTAAAAGAAAAAAAAAAGACTAAATGAACTAAACTGATTGAAGGAACAAAGAAAATGCTAGCATTTGATTTGTATGATACAACACATAATATAATTATGTATCTACGCATATAGATATAGATGTACATGTATTCCTTAATGTTGAAAACATCACTTATGTGCATTAGCCTCCTTTGCAGCTGTTGTTTGGGTCTGTCCTTAATCCCTCCCCACTAATGTCTGGTGAACTAAGCTGGAAATTCCATTCCCATTGTGTCTAAGTATTCAATCTGGAGGGAGAAGAGAACTGACAAAAATGGCTGCAAAGGAGGCTACAGGAACTTACATGTAGCCACCAAAATTTAACAGCCACGATGTGATTAGTCAGTTCCTGGGAAGGGAATGTCCGGCCCCATTCAGCAGATGTTGGTGGGGTGGGAGAATGCGACCAACATGTAAGTAACAGCTGCATAGGAGGCTATTACAGTGTACTGAACCGCAGAGGAGGCTATTACAGTGTACTGAACCGCAGACCGGTTAGCTCAGTGGTAGAGCACCGGACTACCATGCGGGAGGTCGCGGGTTCTAACCCCGGCCGGACCAACACTCCGGGTCTTAAAAATAACTGAGGGGAACGTGCTGCCTTTGTAATGACACCTGCAAATGGTTCGACTTTCTAGTCTTCTCGGATAAGGACGATAAACCGTAGGCCCCGTCTCACAGTACTTTCACTTAATCTGATTCTGTGGGACGTAAAAGAACCACTAGGGACGTAACAAAACTCTGGCTGTGACCATCCCTAGTGTCTGTCCTAGATATCTACATTACGGGGGCACTCATTAGTTACATGTACTTCATTAATTGTAAACTGCACTAGCAGTCTGGTCAAGTACCCTGGCCAGTGATGTAAACTATCCCTGAAAAGCCCCGGCGGGGAGAGGATAAGTATGTATGTATGTATGTATGTATGTATGTATGTATGTACTGTATGTGCATCAATTGGTCAACACTGGATAGACCATCAATAAGGAAAGATTCGGTGGGTCACCCTTACACAAAGATTTATTATTTTAAAGACTTGGTTTGCCTGGACTAGGGACTGTTATTGGCTGTGAAAAGCTTCTGTAACTTACATGCATTGTAATATTATACATCATGCCTTCAAGGAAAAGCATGGACAATAAGACTTCACTGTGGAGGCTATTTCATGCTTAGTATAGGCTTAACTTATTACAGTTTGCATAAAGGCAAAAAAAATTGAGTAGAGTTAATGTGGTGGCAGTGACAAGTACATGTACCTTACTCTGTTACAGTAGCATGAATAAGGTATGAAAAGGAAATTACTATTAGGGGTAAACTTCAAAGGACTCTATGTAGCACAGAATTATGTATGATACCAGATTGGCTAGCAGAAAAAATTGCTTGTACTGCAGGTCACATTAATTTTTATTTATAGGAGAGATGAATGTTTGGAGCAGGCAATTTGAACAGTTTCTTACACATTGTTACAAGATAAATATGTATTAAAATACAAAAGATATATAAATAACAAAAGAATGAGAAACATAATGGTGAGGATGTCCATAGAGAAACCATTGGGGCTTATATGAGCTACAGGCTCCTAAAAAATTACAACTTGGAAATCATGATTTTTAGGCATACACATGTACATGTAGCTTATTTAATTTTTGATCAATTCATTTAGGTTACCAAAGTGAGTGAAATAAGAAATACAACATGATACATGTAGTAATGCATGAAACCCCAAACAGAAACTCGAAAAAAAATCTGAGTTCCAGATGGGATTCGAACCCACGACCCTCCACGATCTAGATGGATAACCACTGAGCTACTGGACACTCTATGGTGTGCAAGGGTAAAATGTGGGCTTTGACTGGAACCGCATCACGCGGTCACACAGCCAAATAATGACTGGCACACACATAACTGCATTATGCAGTCACATTGAGGTGTATCAAAGATGCATAATTTTTATTGAGGCATATCAAAGATGGCTGCATGACCGCGTGATGCAGTTACAGCCAAAGCCCACATTTCACCCTTGCTTACCATAGAGTGTCCAGTAGCTCAGTGGTTAGAGCGTCCGTTTAGATCACGGAGGGTCGTGGGTTCCAATCCCATCTGGAACTTGGATTTTTTTCGAGTTTCTGTTTGGGGTTTCATGCATTACTATCATGTTACATTTAGGTTACGTGTAAAAAGCAAGCACACAAACAAACACACACTGGCAGCAAAACATAAAACAACACATTCAAAATAGGAGTAGTCAATAGAGGAGAAATAATTATTCTTAACTCAGATTTCACCAGAGAAATACATGTACTGTCAGCATTCTGAATTTCTGAATGAAAGGAATTAAACAGTTTAGGTCTGGAAACTTATTGCAAACTGTCTGATATTAGTTCTACACAGTACAGTTGCAATGTCTAGTATTGTAACAATGAATCTGACTTGTCAGCAAACACAGTTCTCTGAATGCATCAGGAGGGAAGCCTTTCTTGAAAAGTAACAAACTTTCCAATTTGAAATCGGTAAATATTAGATAGTTCACCTAACTGGTGATCATAGGGTATGGACAAATACACAAATATACATGTATTTTACAGCATTATTCATTCTTTTAAAGTGGGAGTACAGTAATTTAAGACATACAGTGTAGTGTAAAGCCCTGGCCAAACTACATGTACATGTATCCAAACTATAGTGGCAAAACAAGCTACTGGTACAACTTGATGCTAAAATGTAATTTAAAACATACACTGTAGCACTAAAGTGGAAACCAAAAGCACTTAGCGTTAATGTTTATGGTACCAGAGCTGTTCAGTTTTTGGTGTGAAGTGAGAAAAAATCATGGAATGGTTACGAGTACAAGCTGAAAAAGGTATGTTCTATACCATTTTACAGTTATCATTGCAAGATACACTCGTGTTTAGGGAGATGATTAGAATCAATAAGCCCATATCAGTTCTCAGAAATTTTAAACGCTATTGAACCGGACATCTGCAAAGAGAGCACAAAAATAGCAACTATTGATTGGCTAGCAGGGTGAATGTGACTTGCATCAGGATAAAGCTTTGTTGGAAGAGCGGCAAAACACTGCAACATTTTTTTCATTGAGCAGAATATTTTTTTCATTGAGCAGAATTGTTGGGCGTAATGTTTGATCAAAAGCAAACTCTATCCAACACTTGATCTAGCAAAAATTGTTTGACAAACATCATTCAACATGGGCGGCCAAACAGTCGAACAATCTTGCAATGTTAAATCCAACTTTGTTCAATAGTTTGACCAGGACACAGGCTGTAAAAGAAATCACAAGCCCATCATGCTGATGTGATCTTTTTTATGTTACACTGGATCAAGGTTGCATGAGGTGGAACAAAAATTCCGAAGACGACAAAAGGTTCAATAATGGTCACATTCCTTCATCATGCTATGTTACAGAAAGTTCTTACCTTAAAAGGTTTTACTTTTCTTTGCAACTTGAGCATACACTGTAAAGTAGTCTGCCATATACTGTACTGCACATGTAACTACACTGTACATGTATTCAGCCTGAAGATTAAAAAAACCGGATGTCAAGGCCAAGTATACACTGTACTGTACAGTTCAGAAACCAGAATGAAAATATGAGCTTAAATATTGAAAAACATGTGCATGTTAACACAATACAAAATGCTACATTGGCCAGGCTGAAAGATTCAAAGATTCAAATCTTGAGTGCCAGAGGATGATTACTGTCATGATCTCCCAAACAATACTGTTACATGTAGATGGTCTTAGTTTAGGTCTCTGGAAAATATGATCTAGTTTTTAAGTGTTACAAGCCATGATGGCAGGCCAGAAGACTGTCTTATAATTATTTTGTATGCTCAAGCATGTCAACACTGTGTCTTAACCTTCTCATGACCAAGCATCATTGCAGTTTGCAGGGATGATGCAAACATTAAGGGAGATTTTTTTTAAAGGATTGGTGTTAATGCTACAACGGCACATGCATATATGGTTGGGCTTAGGAGTTTTACGCTTGTTCCATGAACATGAAGCCATCTTGAATGTTATTCTTTATTACACACAACAACTAGACAATCATACAGTCTGTAGGTATGAAAAACACCCCAGCAGTAATGAAATTTCAGAAATCCAGGAGAATACACTGTAATTACAGTATGGTCTTCATGTACATTCTCATTACAAGCCATAAACTAAAGCTTGTTGAATGAGTAATTATTGTAAAAGTTAAAAAAAGGCAAAAAGAAGTGAACATACATGTACCACCTTATGATGCAAAAAAATAACTTTAAAAATTTTAGATAGTTCCACTTGCCTTTGATCTGCTCTCATACAGTGATGGTCTCACTGACAGTTGTAATACATGTACTTGGGTGAGCTATCACTACAGTCTGTAAAAGGAGGCAAATGCCATACAATACTCAGTAGCTGTTTAGCACAACTATTGCAAAACAAAAGTAAGGCTCCAAGCATTTCAAATACAATCAAGCAGGACAGAGATTTATGTTTTAACACCCCAAATAATTGCCTGGACACAAGCATTGTACTATGAAAAAAAAAACAGCCTTTGAAGGTCATTAATTTTTGTACATGATACACAGTAAATAAAGCAAGCCAACTACAGTGTAATTTAATTGACATATTACTGTATACTGTGATTGGGATAAAAATATATACAACTATAAATTAGCTTTGTCTCTATTTCTTTTCTCATTGTAAAAAAAGTCAGGTCACTGATATGAAACCAACCAGACTATATTGGATGGCAGCTGTGGCCAGAATTAATTTTGTACCACACGATTTTTTTTTGTCGAGTTAGGGTCTAACAGAATTAATAGTTGCATTACCACAACAGTAGGCACTTCAATGAAGATGTGAACACTCAAACTAAAAGACCCATCTTCAGCCTTGATGCATTACAGGGCTGTACACGCCATGACCAATAATTCATGAATTTCGTGTGACATGAAATTCCTTAGACCTTTGAAGCCCTTGCTTTATCCCACTATTAATGGCCGTAAAAATGTTTTCTGTTTATTCTTCTTCATTTTTCTTTTATTACTTTGGAAAAGTTTTGTATATCTATTTGTAAATTTTGGCCCATTTTAAGTCAGAAGATTCAAGTGTGGCAACATGGTAATGGCCAATTCATATAGCATTGTTTTTTATCAAATTTAAAGTACTTACACGACATGTACTGTAACAAGAAAATGAGGTTTCATGTTGGGTGCTTTTTACCTTGAAGTTTCTACCAATTCACTGAGGGCCAACTTACTGCAGTTTGGAAACTGATTTGATGATGAGTAAATTGTGTTTATGTCTGGATAACTGTTTTCCTCATGTTTGATGTTTTCACTTCAAGGTCACTTTGCATAATGGACTATGTGGCTTGGCTCCACTCTTCAGTGTAAATTCAATCTGACTTGTCATTGTGTCTCTTTATGAAGTGCAATATTCATGCCCCATTGGGCATTCTACAATTGTCTAAATTGAGTGATAATTTATTTCTTGATGAGATCTCTGTGATGAGGTCTACACTGCTGTGTTGCTTTGTTTTGCTCCTACAGCTGTATGCTTTAGTGTAGAGCTAAATGTTTCCTTCCTTTAACAACAGCGCAATTTCAAAACAAAAACAGATGCCAACATTGGATCAAGGGAGAAAAATAGGCCTTTAAATTGGAAAGCTAATTTCAAAAGATGTCCACACAATTCCATACATAATTAAATACAATCATTGCATTACTGTTGTGCTAACCCTGCTCCCGAAACAGAGTTTGGGTCTTACATTTGTAAGTGTATACATAATTAGTGGATGGGACTTTGTGGAGTCTTGTCATCTAATTTAGAGACACTTGGAAAGCAAAATTTATAATCGAGTTTAAGTACAAGTACATTAATTTATGATCACACCAAAAGCTCACTTTGCCACCAACTACAGGTAAATCAACGGATCTAATCAAGTGTAAGCCAGTTGAGCCGCAATCTTAGCTACGATTCCTTAACTGCACATGCAGTAAGCTTAACCCTTGCTTATATTAAGAACAAACACGGTAATGAATTAGCAAGATAGCATAATTTTATACAGCTGCACACTGTAGTTATGCAATGCTTTCGAGTGGTACATATATACCATGGAAAATACCACTAGTCACTTGTATTTTCTTCGTATAGCAAGCTGTTTGAGATACATACACCCAGCCAGTACTATATATTGGAAATATTACAGTCTAAAATGGCCAATATGCTTACCTTTGAAATCTACAGCAGACCAAGGCAACCATCACTGAACATGGAGACCAAAAACTTGAACCAACAGCACTCGATCACCATGGTAGAAGCTTCCAACCGGTCGCATATACGTTGTAAAACTATTAAATTCCATTATTCTAAGATCTTGAGGTAAAAGGCCATTCGAAGTGGGGGAAATTCCTCCCAAACTGTCTTCCACGAGTCGAAGTTTGAGTTGAAACGGGCGCCAAAACTACGAATTGCCTACCGGGAATAAACTCGTTTGCGCATGCCCAAGTCGAGCCCAACTCCCTCGAGCTCCCTCTCGGTCAGAAGATAATAAAGAACAATAGTACGCAATTTCAAATCATCTACATACCTCTAGTGAAGGCCTAAGCCCAAAAAGTATGGTTTGTCTTTCAAACGACTCTTTGGCACTTTACTACCTTTTATTTTTAAACACTTTGCCTCTCGGCCAAACGGCCAATGCTTATGGCGCCCGAAAGGGAAATCAGCCCAGCCGCCCGGGAAGCACAAACTTGACGAGGAAATAGTTTTGAGGCCGTCCTTCTTTGCCGCGCGCACTGCTTGCCATTTAAAAACAAATGCTGTTGAAATCCAAGACGAAAGCCGCACACTACCCGTTTGGAGTTATAATAACTCCAACAGTAGTAACTCAGTTAACTTAACTCCGCATCATAGGGGTTATGTCCTGCTTGTGTCAATTTACAGAGATTTTAAAATACTACACTTGTATCGATATACAGAGATTTTAGTGGATAAAATAACCATAGAAAATCTTTGTAAATGTCAAATTTACAAACATTTTTCAGAGATTTTGTTAAGTCTGTAAATTTTTCAGTTTTCCTTCTTATTTCAGCAGTTAAGTTTCATAATCATTTCATAAACATTTTAAAAAGGAATACCACAAAAAGTGTATAAAATATCTATAAAAATGATTTTACAGATATTTTGTATCCCATATGTAAAAGTAGGTCAGATTTGAACTCTCATAAAAAGTCTGTAAATTTAAGATTCACAGACATTTCATTAACTCTGTAAATGGTCCAGATTTTCCAGTGTGAGACTCTGAGCATTTACCATTTGCACAAAAGCTCCCAGTGGTACAGGCTTTTCCTCTCAAAGCGGTTTGGTTAGTCCGAGAGCCCTTACCATTTGCACACCAGTCGGACTCGAATGGAACGGAATGGAACGCTCCCTGCTATGGTACTGGCTTTTCCCGTCAAAGAGATCGAAAACCGCGCGAAAGGGGACCGGCACAATCATGGTTTATAACAAATGGTACAGAAATTTTCCGGTCATTTCGGTTGGAATGGAAAAAGAGGACTACGTCTGATGGTTTCCATTTTTTTCCGGAAACTTTCTAGTGGAATGAGCCATTTGAATTTCCAACCGGAATTTTCGGTTTTTGTTGACAAATAAACGACCTCTGTTTTACGTAATGATATCACGGAGAGGTGGCCTGGCTACTAAGTGCTTATCAAAATGGTGGCGCTCAATTCCGATATATTTGGGCGCGGAAGGTAATAAAATCCGACACGAAAACGAGGCTTGGGGGAATAGCGCGGGAGAAACTAAATACATTTACAGTGGAAACAACTGAATGAAAGCGAGATCATTTTTTGAGTTCAGGGCAGTCAAAATCTGAAAATGAAGAGAAGTTTAATAGTATAAGCGTTCCCTTGCGAAAGGATTATTTAACAAAACGAGGAATACAGGTATCAGATCGAGGACGAGGTAAAGGAAAAGCTGAACTTGTGGACCTCACACGAACAGCAAGTGAAATGAAACTAAGACAGGTCGATGAAGACGAAGAGCCTTGTCTGACGTGTTAGCAAGTAACCGACAACTGAGAAAGGAGCCATACCAAACCCTAATAACATCCAGAGCTGGACGTACGTTTTCACAATGCCACAATTTACTTTTACTGACTTACACACGTATTCTCCATCTTGGTAGCTGATCATTCCACCCCAAGATTCCACTTTCAAGCCTTTCTTCATTAAGATTCTTCGGAGCTGACTATTCTGGATCAAATATTGTGAGAACAGCTCCTGCGGCAACAGAAATCTTCTTGACAATTCCTGTTTAAGGTCTTCTTTTCGGAAATGCATGCGGAGAACAGATTCGAGGATCGACGAGAGGAAGGAATGAATTTATCATCGATTCTTACTTCTGCCAAACAATTGCCACTTTTTACAAACTTTTCTACCAGAAGAAAAACGAAAATTAGACAGATTTCCCTTTTTGTGGTCGCTATTAGTACAAACCGCAACTGCACAGTATTTTACCGTGATAAATATGAAAGCCCTAATTTTTAGAGCTTGTTTTCCTGCTGTTGTTTCCGCCAGTCTTCCCCCAAGGTTCGCTTTCGCGTTTAAATTTGACACCAATCACTCGCGCTCAAACAAATCGGAAATGGGCTATTTCCAGTGGATCGAATGCACTTAAAGGCCATTATCACCCTTGATCCAACGCGTTCTTTTGTTTTTGTTTTAAAATCGCGCCATTGTTAAATGACGCCTCTGATTTGTCAGTTATTGTTGTCGGGCTTTTGATCTGTTTCATCGCGCCGAGTTGTCGCTTGTGTCCGGTTTGGCAAAGCAAATGCCTACAAATTCAACTTGCTTATTTCTTCATATTTCCTCATTAAAACCGTGAACAATCCGTTAACAGGTATAAAATAAAAACAGCAAAGTATTGAACGATCCGTTATTGATAAAACTCGCTGATTATGTGGCGAGGATGGTGACAAAATACCCACAAGAAAACATTTATTGTCGGCAGCTACTGTCGGGTAATGGTTTCTAATTTGCAGTAAGAAAAATACTTGTGCGCCCTCATTCAATTATCCTGTCCTTTCGCTTTTATATACTGTTATATATACTTATATACTGTTATATATATGCGGCTTGACAAAAGGAGAAAAACTTTGAGCTCCGAACTAAAACACGGGAGGAAACAAAAGCGGTGTAGTTCTCATCAATCACGGAGATCTTGGCGAGAAAAAGAATTTTCACGCAGTTTAGGCAAGCTGCAAACTGAACGCAAAGCTAGAATGCCCGAAGGGACATAAAAATGGCAGCCGATAAAGAGACTTGGCGACAAATCGGATTAAAAG
>JAEMWC010000277.1:270000-285000 GCA_016490735.1 Pachyseris speciosa
AAAATACAGTGAGCTTTCAGGGTAGTCGCTGTTATCGAATTTATCTTTATCGTTCCAGAAATTTCTATAGACGTCTTCGGTTTCAATTTCGTGTGTTAATGAGTCAGTGTCTGTGAATAGTAATTTGGCTTTGTTATTATATTTATTTTTGATGTAGTTATAATGAAAATCATACATTAACGTCTTGCTTAGATCCAAGATGCACATACCCACATATGCCGGCCTGTTAAGGGTAAGTGTTTCTTTAATCTTATGCACAGCTACTAGATTTTCATTGAATATTTTACTGCTAACATATGTCGGTTTATCAGCCATTTTTAATAGTTTCTTTTCATCGGTGACTAATCTGACGTCTACTCGCTTTCTGAGGTTTTCCATTGTTTTTCCAAATACACTGTTATTCATCAGCTTGAAAAAGTCTTTTTCAAATGCGTTTTTGGCATTAGTTCTTTTCTGAGTGTTGTAATCAATATATTGCCTGAGCCAAGGGGATTGATTGAACTCTAACACTCGATGGACTTTCGTTATTTTTAAACCGAGATTTGTATAGAGTTGAAGGTTTCTGTAATGAAGCACGTATTTTTCTTTGTTGCTTAATGTTGGTATCAGTTTATGTACCAAACCAGTTGATATTTTGTATTTCTTCGCGATGTTTTTGCAATAATCTGATAGCATGTCCTCGGTCACTTTAATCTTTTCCGGTCCAAGTGGGTAGTCATTATGCAGATCATGTAACTCTTGGGGTATTCTAAATCAACTTCAAGTATCAAACCTTTGTTGCTATCTTCTTGGTACTTTGCTAGGTTTATCTTATCGATTTGCATTTCTGTCATCCATCTGAATCCGCCTGTTGGAAGGTATTGACTCATAGCCCAACCGTATAGATTATTAGCATCGAGATACATGATATACTTTGAGGGCGCCTTCTCATCGTATTCTTTCATGTATTTATTGTTTGCTCTTCCATATCGGTTTGCTATATAACTGATTCCTCCACGCATACCCTGTCGATGTCAGTCATCAGTTCCAGTTTGATATCAGTCATCATAAGCATAGCATCCCACGAAAGCCCTGGAGACGTGAAATAATGACATGGGTCCAGTTTGTAGTATTCAAGGCATGGTTTCCTGAAGTTTTCAAATACATCAGCTAATAGGAGGATGTCAGATTTCAGGTACAGGTCATGGTATTCACCCATATTTTTGAGAGAGAATGTATTCCACACATTCTGGGCATGTGTATAGTCTTTATCACTTATATGTTCATCACTTAATATGCTGTAAAAATTCTTCTTTTGTTGGTAGCTTTTCATTGAATTTATCGAAACTGTCCATGTAGTCGTAAGGGTAGACCCCTTTTTGTGCCAATAGATCAAGATCATTACCCTTGAACTCTTGAGAGGTGTATTTCAAGGCTTCTTTAGGAAGATTACTGACTAGTCTATCCAAACCAGAGCTCATGAATTGAAAACTATCAATGAAGGTTAAATTATTACCAAGCATGAAAGCCATGTCTTTTTCAATATTGTTGGGTATAGCATTGATATTCATCTGTTTCTCTTCTCCTTTCTTATTTTTGTATGTATGTTTCTTGACAATGGCTCCAATCTCTTGCATTATAAAGTGACTGTCATAACCTCTCAGATTATGGAATATAACAGGTATTTTTATTTCTTCTGGGTTTACTCTGAGTTTTAGATTACATTCTTGATGGGCAGAGCCTCTGTATTTACCAGTAATATGGCAATGGTCTCGAACTCGAATGTCTTTATCAGTATATTTTTTTATTGCAAATGTGGCATTCTTTTGCTTTTTGGAATTCCTCCTCATCCTCTTTAGTCATTTTTAATGGTTTGTTAAATTCCTTTTTCATGATACTTTTGCAATATTTGACTTCTTCTATCATTTTTTCCATGAATTTGTACACTGCTTTTTCACCTCTATATATTGTTACTGGTTTGCTATATTTGTCATCATAACAACAAACAACTTTATAACCGTATCCACAGTCTGTATGCTTCTGGTATGCTTCTGTATATGATTTGTCATTATTGGGTTGGCAACCATGTATTTTTTCAGTTATGGCCTCAAAATCAGCATATATCACAAATGGCACTGGTAGGTGTTTATGGAAGTTGTTGAATTTTAGTGTGTTGTTATTTTTGTCAGGCATTTTTACTGCCTGTGTTCCATTCACCTGAATACAATTGTCTTGAAGACAATACATGCAGAAATGTTTTCTTTCTTTGTGTTTTGTTTGATTGTACATTAACTTGTTGAAATCTTTGATCAACACATAGTGCTTGTTTTCATTTTCAGTTATTAGAAGCAGATTCATATGGTCTTCATATTTTTCTTTTGAGACATAAATTGGATATGGTTGTTTGTCTTCATAACCGAAAACATTGATGTTGATCTCATTTTGTTTTTCTATTTTGTTGTATTGTTTGGTAGTCACTGGAAATTCAATTCCTGAATAATCTAAATTTTCAATAAATTGCTTGTCAACTTTTTTAATTCTCTGTGGGTATTTGTCTTGTGGATTCAAATGTCTGATGTGACACCATCTGAAGCATTCATTATCCTCATTTTTCATATTAATCAATCCCTTTGCACTGTTTCTGAGTTGCTGTGGCAGTTTAATATATGAGGAGCCTCTCATTGGTTGGTATTTTACTATATTGAGATAATGATTGTCAACAGATTCGATGGTGCAACCAGAACCTTCAGATACCCATTTAGCTATTTTATTCAAGATTTGCTGTTTTGATAATTATAGTGATTCAGTGACTTCCAGATTATTCACAATTGTTTGAGCTGTACTGTTGAAATATGCTGTCTTATACACTGTTTCTCCATCTGATGTTTTTGTGAATGTTACCTTTAGTGTTTCGACAAATTTCAGTCCTTTCATTTCATTTAACAATTTTTCAATATGTATTTCGATTGCCTTTCTTGTGTTTTGTAGTTGCGCTAGCGGGTCTTTGTCATTTTTTATATTCACTTCATAAGACTCAGTATAACCTTTCAAAGCTTTAACTAAAAGCTCTATCTTTGTCCTTGGCGGTGGGACTGGTTTTTTGGTTCTTGGTGCTGGAACTGGTGTCTTTTTTAATTGTTTTACTTCTTCAAACCATTCAGAAGGTGGGGGTGGTAATCTTTTCCTCTCGAAATAATCAACCAATTCTTTCACGGTTTGTCTTGGCGCTGGTACTGGTTTGTATGTTCTTGGTGCTGGCGTTGGTTTGTATGTTCTTGGTGCTGGCGTTGGTTTGGTATCATCTACCACAATAATTTTAGGCTTCTTCTTCTCTTGCTTTAATAGCAATTCGATGAGCTGAGATTTACTGAGTTTTTCAAGATTCTTCTTATCCATATTATAAGTATATATTTTATTATTTTTTATACATTCTTAAATGTTTGCGCACATAAAAGTTATTTAAAAAATTATTGTGTGAACTATATTATAATGAGTAAGATTGAAATGAAGAACTGTGTTTATCATGTTCATCCAGTTTATGATTTGTATGCTGCTGATGAAAACGGAAATGTTATTAATATCATCAAGAAAGTACCTCATGTAGGTAATAAAATTAATATTGGTTTTATGAGGTGTAATGTTAGGAAATATGGTGGTAAACAAACAAAATATTATGTCCATCGGTTCATTTGGGAGTGTTTTAATGGGTTAATAACTGACAATAAAGTGATTGACCATATCAATGATGTAAAAGATGATAATAGATTATGTAATCTCCAACTGGTGACTCAGAGTGAAAACACCTTAAAATCATCGAAGAATAGAGATTATTCATTTGTCTCTGAAAATCACAAAAATCCAAGATGTGTGAAAGCCACTAATTGTGAAACGAGTGATGTGATTTATTTCAATAGTTTGTATTGCTGTGCACGACATCTTGATGTGAGTGTTGGCACAGTAAAAGTAGTTTGTGATGGAGTTAAATATCGTAAAACGGGTGTGTCAAAAAAGGATGGATGTTCATATAAATTCGAATATATCAAAAAAGAGGATATTCCAGATGATTATTTGAAATCAGCTAATAAACGTTCAAAAATGTCTGAAGAAGACAAAAAGAAACATCATTATGAAGCATTAATAAAATGGCAAAATAAGGAATACAAATGTTTAAGATGTGACAAAGTGATGAAAAACCACAACAGACAATATCACAACAAAAAATGTAAATGAATAGCCAGAAACAATCATATTTTTGGCCACATAATAGCAAATAACAGATATATTATATCGTTTGATATAATATATATTGGATAATATTATTTTATAATAATTTCATATATCTTTTAAATCCTTCATTGGTATCCAACTGTTAAAGTCATCACTATATCCCTTCTACTTCACTAAAGCTTGTTTCTTCTTGTAATCTTTCCGAATGACTTTATCAATTCTAAATACCTCTTGTTTAGCCTTTAATAACTCAGGTTCATAAAAACTCCCTTGAATATCTTCACCTCTGAGATCTTTTAGTTTGTATATAATTGGATTAGTGTATTGTATTTTATCAACTGTGAACACTTCTTCTGTCCAATTTGGTGTATAGCCCTTGTCGAACACATTCCGTTTATACTTAGATATTCGGACCTTGTCACCAACCTTGAATTTTGGTTTAGCTGATAATGGCTCCATATCACCATATAGATTAAAGTTAACTATACCTTCATTCCTCTTTTTACTAGCTTCTGTAGGTGTCATCTTTATGCTTGAATGTTTTGTGTTGTTGTACTGTTTTACTAGTTTTGGGAGCATATCGAGATACATTGTATTACCTTGAACTGTGAACTGTTTCCACATTTTGGATTTAATTGTCCTATTCCATCTTTCAACCACTGATGACTTCTCTTCATTCTCAGTTGAGTACATATGTATCCCATTTTTCTCTAATAGGTCTTTCACATGTTTGTTATAGAATTCTTTTCCCTTATCAACCCATAGATATTGTGGTTTTCTGCCTTCCTTGAATATTGTTTTGAATGCTTCAGTGACAGATTCACCATTCTTATCCTTCAATGGGACAATCCAACCATATTTGCTGAAGACATCAATAACCATAAGAAGATATCGATAACCTTTATTCCATTTACTAAACTGTTGCATTTCAACTAGATCACTTGCCCATATTTCATCAATATGATTTGTGATTACACGCCGCCGAGTGAAATTGCGTTTTATGGGTGTATGTAATTCATCTGCTAATTTTTCTTGCCAGTTTTCTTCACTCGACGGCTTTTTCCGTTTTTTGAAACACCAAGACCAAGTTTCTCCTTTGTTGCAATTGCATTACGAGCCAACCAATGACCCCATTGTCTTTCATTATACGGTACGTTGTCTAAAGCTTGGACCATTTTTCGGTCTGCTTTATTTTTACATTTCCTGTCGTCTTTACAAATGGAGTAATCAACATCATGCTGCATGGCGATTGCATCTGTCTTACCTGTTGGCTGCTGATATATCTCAAGTATTTCACCTGTTGTTGGATCGTATTTAAGCTGTTCATTAAGAGGATTATACGGCCCAGTATAGTTATGACCTGGTAAAGTCCAACCTGATTTTGGTTTAGGAAGCTTACCAATAGCTTTATGAATATCGACAGCACAACCGAATCCTGGAAACGTAAAAGTTGGTTTGGATCCAAAACCTGATTCTAAAATGAAAGAATTATAAGATTTTTTGTACCCTCTTTTTTTTTGCAATTTCATACAATTGTTTATACACTTTCACTCTTTCCTTTGCATCTTTTATCTCACTTGTATTTGGAAATTTAAATAAATTTGGGTCAGTGATAATCTCTTTCCCTTTTTTCAAATCTACTTGCCATGGAGACCCTGCTACACCCGATTTTATTGCACTATCAATTAATGAACCTCCACGTGTATAATCAATGCCCTTTATGTCTGTTTTATGGGTTTGTCTCTTATCAGCGCGCTTAGGACGTATTTTTGTACTTAAATCAAATAATGCTTCTTGAGTTACTTTTGAAATTGCAGGCTTTGCTAGATCAATACCTTTATTAATCAAATATTGTTGATTTTTAGGATTTCTGAGGGCCTCGGAAGCATAATATCTTCCTGCTTTCCAAGCTTGTGGTAGAATTACATCCTTCATTGCCATCCCTGCGAGATCCAATCCTGTTGTTAGTAAGCCAGCCCCTTTAGACGGGCTACCCCATTTCCCTGGTTCTTAATAAATTTAGTCTTTGTTATTCCACATTCAGCGCAAGCGCATTTCAACATTGTTCGACCTTTTTTTGTCTTTTCATATCTTTCACTTCCTGGTACACATTCAGTGACTTTCTTCTGTTTAACACAATATGATTTTACCATTATACATATTAGTTAGATATTTTCGAAGTAGTCTATGATGAATCTGTGATTGACACTCGTATCTGTTGAACTGAATTTGGAATTGTGTATTGTATCCAGAATCGATCTGCCTTTTTGTCTCTCGAGAAGATAGTACAAACACCAATATCCACACAAGACTGAATCCCTTTCTTGTATCTCATCACCAGAGTATTCAAGTTGTTTACAGCTTGTCATCATATATTTTTGAACTTCAATAGGCGGGTATAATCCAAAACTATCAAAATACTCACAATATAACCCATCTATATTCCGATAACATACCCAATGAGTGCCAGGTCCAATCCGACTGTCAAGATTGACTTTTCCACATTCTTTGTTTTTGATTTGTCTTGGCAAAGCATCCCGACTAAAAACTCCTCTAAAATGTTTAATGTTAAGTTGTTTCATCCAATTCAATAAATCAAAGTTGGATAATGCTTTATTTATGAATTTTACAGTATTGTTCCTAGTATTGGGATTGAATTGAAAGGACTGTTTTTGCCTAATAGAAGTCCTTTTCCTGAGGTCTTTTTTGAAGTTCTTTTTTTTTTAATTCCAAAACCGATTGGGTTATCCCATGTACCAACAACTGGGGGTGATATCCATGGAATCAAATCATGTTTTCCACCACTTTTATTTTTTGTAATGGAATCTGGAACGTGAACTGGTAATGACCGTCTCGGACGACTGTGTTCAACATGCAAACCTTTTCAAGTCAAGGCATTCATAAGCAGAGGAATTCCAATACTTGCTAAAAGTGTTCCAAGAAAACCACCAGACTGAGTTTTTGTTGGTTTGATAACAAGTTGTCCACCAGACTGCATCGAACTAATGAGATCAGCCATTTGTCTCACATTCAACAAATTTTTATAATTCAATAGTTGGCATAAGTTTTCATTAGGAATAAGAAATCCTCCTTTTTGTTTCTTTCCAAATAATTTATCAACACCGAGACTTGCTAATGAAGAAAGAGCACCTGTAGCCAATGCTGGAGCTGCTTTTGATATAGCTTTAGTTGCATATGGCAATAGTTTTGTTCCAAGTGAAAAAAGACTTGTCCAAAGAGAACCTCCATGTACAACAGCTTTTCTGATTTGTGATTTTGATATAGAAATATCTGATCCTTTTTTCATTTTTTGAGCTTTCATCAATCTTTTGATTTGTGTCTTAGTCAACATAAGTTGATCATTGCCTGATAATTCACTATGCGATAACCTCAATGTTACAGCTGAATTTGTTCTATAAGCTTTTGCAAGCTTTTCTTTCTGACCTTGTGAAAGTTTCACTCCATGAGGATGATAAGTAGTCATATATTATATGTTTATACTAAATTGAATACAATTTATTTAATTTAATTATTTAATTTATTTAATTTTATTTATTTTTATTTTTTTAATTATTTAATTATTTTAATTATTTAATTATTTAATTATTTTGATTTTTATTAATTATTTTAATTATTCCAATTATTTGATTATTTAATTAGAAACAATTACATGGATCTCAAAACAAGTTTACCATCTGTCTTTCTCATCTCAATGTCCTGTTCATAGAGGACTAGTGCATACACACTGTAATCTGCGTTTGTTCCCGCACTCAAAGTGTATTTGAAAGTCAGTTTCGTCATCCCATCTTTTATGTCCTTTTTTTGTTTCGTTAAATCAAAATAAATGAAAGGGAATATTGAACCGAAGTTACCTCTGTTAAGCAAGGTGCTATCACTGAAGTCGTTCATGGCTTGAACGTATTTCAAAACATCTCTGAATACTCTTGTTGGTTCTGTTGATGGTTCATAATGAACCTATGGATAATCATTTCCATTACCAACTTCGAGATAACAATTTGTCATTGTTCGGTTATTTGCAACTGAAAATGTATTATAGAGAAATTTATTAGCTGTCTGAGACTCATTACTTGCGTCGTTGATTATGAAAACAAAAACATGTCTCGGTTTGTTTATTCCTGTTGTAATACGGAAATTAGCTGTCTGTTGTCTTGTTGAATTACCTCTCTCAACCATTTCTCTTAGATAAGTCCACTTTCTAGTGTCAAGATATTTGCTCATGTATAATGACTTTCCATCTGCATTAAAAACAATACGAGGAACAATTAGCTGAAATTTGGTGAGTACTACACGACAATTATCAGCAGCTTGCCAAATTAAATTATCATCGCTTTCAAGTGTCAGGTTCAACTCTATTTTCGAGTTAGGCAAAAGTTCATCCCAAAGGCTCTTGAAAAATCCGTATCTATTCAATGATATTTCTGAATTTGCAGTACCATTTGCACCATTCAACAACAATTTACGAGATGCGAATCCTTTGTTGTAATTAGCTTGAGCCACTCTGTCTTCAGCATGTCTGTTAGTGTCAAGATAGAAGAACTCATTTGTTCCTTGACTTGAAGCGTAACCTTGTGAATACTCAAGTAATGATTTAATATTTGTAGCTTGGTTAGCATCTCGGCATTCATAAACATCGACGCCGTTCATTTTTACATTTATGGTGTTAATGAGAGCGTGAGCTGAATTAACGATACCGTTTCTATCATCAGCAGCTATATCAGCTCCATCTGCAAGCTTCTTTACGATGAAAATAACATTTAAACGAGCATTGAACCAATCAAATGGTGTAGTCTCTCCACTGTTATCAACAACGAAACGGTAACCTGTTTTCTTCTGATGAGCATTGTTTGCAACAACGATGTTTAATGCTGTCTCGAGTTCGAAGACCACATCTTCATATCGTTCGATATATTTTGATTCTCGATAGTTTGAAATATATTAATAGGTTAGATAAAGTTATTTCTTTCTTAGTTTTCCACCTGAGATAAGTTGACTGAGTTTTTCATTCACTTCATTTTGCGTAAAAGGTTTAGGATTTATAGTTTCAATCGGTTTAGTATCTGTTTTGCGTGGTCTACCTCTCTTTTTTTTGCTCTCGCTCCCACTCTTGCTCTTTATTAAAAGTTATATTATTTTATCACCAGCTTTTTTACCAGCGTATTCACCAATTGTTGTAGCTGTTTTTTCAGCTGCTTTTTTTCCAACTGTTTTGATAATGTCAGTCAGGACACCTTCACCATGTTGTTCATATTTCTTATATTCAAACCGTTTCATATACTATTAGGTTTTATAATTCCATCCCTCTCAAGAATATCTCAATATACCAATCTATCCCATTTAAATTAACTGGAGCTCCGGAAGAATCAGTAACATAAAAATGTATTGAGCTGATTGTATGTGTTGAGACAGGATTCCATGAAAGAAAACGAGGTTTGTAAGTGAAAGGTAAACTTCTGACAAGTTCTGTGACTGGAATAATTGCAATAGTACTTGTGGAATTTCCATCAACGATACTATCTATCACCTTATCACAATTAATATAAATTTCATCTACTCCGCGTGTTATATCTGGCAAGTTTGTTCCATATTCCGTGGCTGAAACTATTTTTGAATCGAAACCGATAAGTTTTCTGAATTCAAAATCTCTCAGATCCACTCTGTAGTTTTCATCAAGTTTGATCAAAATACGATATGTTGATAAAATGAAAAACATATTAATACCATAATCAAATTTTGATTCGTCTGTTTCAGATGGATTCAGTACATGTCTATTTTTTCTCATATACTCGTGAATGTAACTATTGATATCGTCGTATGAATACATCCCGTCAACGAATGTTATTGTTTCCCAGTTTGCACCTTTGTTGTAACTGTATTTTATTTGATTATTCCCAAAAGATTGTCTGATATTATACCAACTGTATGTCATATTGATAGTCTTTACAGCGATTTCATAGTTCATATCATTCGATAATATGATAGGAGTATTAAATCTTTTTGTGAAATCATGACTCTGACTGACACCAATTTTATCTCTGTTTTTACTGTTGAATCGTAATGAAATTTCTGTCAAATACTATTAAATTAGATATTTAATCATTATTTTATTAAGCTCCTCGTTTCCAACAATACCCAGTCTGATTAATACATGCAATATATTTACAAACTCATCTCTGACATCTGCACTATTATTACCAGCAAAAATAGACCCACCAAGTAACTGGAGTCGTGAAAGCAAGTCACCAATATTATTATAATGAACAATACCTGCTCCATATTGTCTTTTTCTCTTTCTTATACCTTCACCGATAGTTTTGAGCCTTCTTCAATAAGATCAATTCTTTTTCGGTACTTTTGTAGTAATTTTATGTCTTGAGTTAATTCATATATTTTTCCTTTATTATTCTCCCTATTCTTTTTGGTTTTTGATAGTGCTCCTTTTTTACCTCCAAGTTCTTTGGTTAATTTACCAATATTTGCATCATAGTCATTAATATTTATTGTTCCATTCACATGTTGATCGAGTATTTGTGAAGGAGGAGATAAATTATATTTCATTAATTTTTGAACCTCCTCAAGTGTGAAACCCTTATCAATATTTGACTTATAAGGTGATTTTGTATCAGACATCATTTCTGGTTTATAATCAATAGGTAGTTTTGTTGTTTCTTTAGGTTTTGATTCAGGTAGTGTGTTCAAAAGCATAAGATCTTCAAATCCACTTGTCAATGCTTTTTGATTCTTTTTTAACTGTTCAATGACTTCATCCTGTTTTTTGTCGACACTTTCTTTCACACTCTTCTGAACATCAATAGAAGGTTTTAATATTTCTGCTGTTGTATCATATGCATCCTGTTTTCTGTTTTCATAAGTCTTGATAACCTCACGAACTTCTTCCGTCTTATTTCCAGCTTCTATTCCACTTTGAAGAAGCCTTTTCATACGCTCTATATCCATACAAGTACATTGGATAAAATCTTATCATAATCTAAACTATTAACATATGGAAATACCAAACTATGACATTTTTCAGGATTAACAAGTCTTTTAGACAGTTACATCCGTATATGCCGAAAGAAACATTTAGAATGTTATTGGCTGGAAATTCTGGATCCGGAAAGACAACCTTGTTTTTGGATTTGATTATGGAACCGTTAGTCTATTATGATCAAATACATCTATACGCCAAAAATTTAGATCAAGACAAATATCAATATTTACAGCAAGTGATGGATAGAATAAGCAAACAAGTTGGTTACCCCGTTTTCATTTGTAGTCAAGATGAAATTTTACCTTTTGAACAAATTAAAGACACTGAATTGCAGCGGTTGGTTGTGTTTGATGATTTTGTGACGGATAAAAAACAAGATCAAATCATCAGCTATTTTATTCAGGGTCGTCACAAAAATTGTTCAGTACTGTACCTAACACAGTCATTCTATGGATGTCCAAAATCTGTTAGGCTTAATTGTAGCCACTTCTGCCTTTACGATTTTCCATCTACAAGAGAGAGAAACTTTATATCCAAAGAACTCGGAATTGATAAGCAAAAGTATATCGAAGCAACTAAAAAACCATATTCTTTCTGTTATATTGACAAGCCAATGAAAACAGTGAGGAGAAACTTTTATGGTGTTATCTAATCTATTATTATATGGGTATATTCAACTTTTTACCAAATCAAGATCATGTTGGTCGTATTAAAACAGAAACGGGAAGAAGAGGTCCAACTGGTCCAATTGGTCCAAAAGGTGATAAAGGTGATAGAGGTCTAATTGGTCCAAAAGGTGATAAAGGTGATAAAGGTGATAATGGAAATGGATTTAAATTGACACAAAATGTGAATTATGATATCGAGAACAAAAAATTGACTAATGTAGCAACACCGACTGTTAATTCTGATACAACAACAAAGGGGTATGTTGATGACCTTGTTTTTTCAGCATCAGGTTCTCAACGTAACCCGTTCGCATTTTTGTTAAAAGACAAATCCAAGTCTTCTGCAGTTCAAGGTGTGGAAAACCTTCAAATTGAGAATTTTGACAAATCACCTTATCACATAAACAAGTCATCATTGTCTTTTTTCATTAAACAAAGTGGTAGCTTCACATCCAAAATTCGTTTTGATGTTTCATCTTTGAGTAACGGTCAGTACACTTTTGTTGTTGAGTTTTACACACCCTCAAACCCTCAAAATGCCAAAATTGATTTATTCCTTCCAACTATAAATATGCGAGATGCGGGACAGTCGTTTCAAAAACCTTTTCTCAAAACTCCGTACGTTGATGGTTACATGAAGAAGCTTTTTACAATTGAAAAAACAAGTGGTGGTCAAGCGGCAATACAGGTGGAACTTTCCAGCACAGCTCCTGCGTCTAACACCAAAACACATATCATTGTTTATGGAGCCTTTGGCTTTCATACCAATTTGTCTTACTTTGTCCATGACCCAGCTTATGAAATTGAAAACGGCAATGTTGCGTTTGGTGGTAATATTGACATGAAATTAAACAAAATCCTCAACCTGCAGGATGCCCCCTCAAACCCACAAGACGCTGTAAACAAAAGTTATGTTGACACACAAATTGCCAATTTTGACAAATCGGACTTAGTTAAAAAAGATGGAACTGTTGCAATGACAGGAAACCTGGACATGGGGGAAAACCTCATCACCAGAATGGGTTACCCTAAAGACATTCTCGACGCCACAAACAAAAGCTACGTTGACTCTCAAATTGCAAGCTGTCTAAAACGGGATGGAACCGACCCGGCAGAGGGCAATCTAAACATGGCTGGATATGCAATTGAAGATCTGAAAGATGTTGATAATAGTACACCAGCTGAAAATGCAGTTAATAAAAAATATGTGGACCAGAAGTTGCAAACCAAACTTGATACGATTGCACAACAAAATCTAAATATGAACAACAATGCCATTACTGATCTTGCTCCACCCGTCAATTTAGATGATTGTGTTTCAAAACGTTATACTGACGAATATTTTCTCCGACGAGACGGTTCGACTGCGATGTATCGAAATTTATCAATGAGTGGAAATAAATTGACGAATTTAGCGGACGTGGTAAATGAGGGCGATGCGGTGAATTTCAGAGTTTTGAATCGTGCTTCTCAAACCATTCGAGCGGCAACCTTATTATTAGACGGAACAAACGCGATGACATCAAATTTAAATCTCAATCAAAATAAAATCATTAACTTAAAAGAAGGAACAAATAAAACCGATGCCGTAATTTTGGATCAACTAGAAAAAAGTCATATTTCCTCTGCTTCTCATCCAAAGAATGCTTTCAAATATTTGATGAATGATATCGATGAAGTTAGTACCGAATATGGCTTGAAAGTTAACGGATATATTAATTTACCTCGTTCACCACACATAATTTCAAAAAAGGTTATTGATGTAGACTTGAATAAAGAAGCTAATCATATTTTTAGAGCGAGAATTGGGTTTAATATGTATACAATAAAAGATGGAAAATACACATTTATCATAGAATGGCTATTTCCTGATTATGAAGGAATGAACCTTAGTAGTGTAACATTCAGTGCAACTGGTGGAATTACAATTCATAGAACAGTAGGGAGAAAATTTGATAACAGAAACGAAGATCATTCAAGATATTTGTTATGGATTGAAAAACCATCAGTAAGTTCACCACCTGAATATTTATATTGTACGATTCATATTAATGCTAACCCAACTTATCCAAATAAGTACAAAGTTCCTTGTGTTGTATATGGTATTGATTTTGAAGCCGCAGACGTTCCATCAAGTGTTTACGACTTTGTTGAAGCTTATAAAATTGTAAATGAAAAAATACAATTACAAACTGATTTAGATTTGAATGGACATGCTTTGATAAATGAATCAAAAAACTTGTTTGATGGTCAAAACGGTGAATTAACAATGTTAAATGACATTAATATGAACACTTTTCAAATAAAAGAGGCTAAACTTGGTGGTGATTTAAATTTAAATGGCTATAGAATTCATAACGGTGGTTTAAATCTTTTTCGTTCAAGTGTCACAGGCGTAATTATGGAAACAGCTCTCGATTTAGGTGGTTTTTCTCTTTACCAGCCGAAATTAGGAGGTGATCTAGATTTAGACGGTCATCGAATAAAAAAGAATATATTTTATATTAGCGGATTTTGTGAAGCTTCTAGTGGTTACAATAAAAATATTCTAAAACCGGTATTATTGAACGGTAGTAAGTATTTTATTGTTTTGGATGGATATTATATTAAAAATATGTATATAATTCAAGGAACATATCCGGGTATGTTATATATAAAAAAATAAACCAGAAAATGCTCGACCCGTAACTTTTCCAACAACTATATTTGAATATAGGATATCTTCTTTATCAAGAAGAATAAGAACAGTAAATGTAAACAAAACATTGAATAGAGGATATATGATCATTGATTATTCTCATCCAAATACAAATGCATTTGATACCGCGATAAAATTAGAGATAGTGATAAATTAATCCAAACAATACATATATGATAAAAACCATATTCTTTCTGTTATATTGACAAGCCAATGAAAGCAGTGAAGAGAAACTTTTATGGTGTTATCTAATCTATTATTATATGGGTATATTCAATTTTTCACCAAATCAAGATAATATAAGAACTGGTAACAGAGGTCCAAAAGGTGATAAAGGTGATAAAGGTGATAATGGAAATGGATTTAAATTGACACAAAATGGGAATCATGATATCGAAAACAAAAAATTGACTAATGTA
>JAEMWC010000277.1:292500-297500 GCA_016490735.1 Pachyseris speciosa
AGGCAGGATAATCAATCTACGACCGGCAAATTCTGTTTTAATATTACGCGCAAATTTGCATTGACGTTTAGTTGGTGAAAAACGAAATACTACTGAACAAAAGTTTTCAAATTTCTCGCCTTGCCGCGGCAAAAATTTATCCTCGAAATCTTCAGAGAATTTTAACAGGCACTTTAAGGTCAGAAACCTGAACTGTATTACAGGTAAGTTTGCCTTGCAGAGTTTTTAAAGTTTGCTAGTATTATACAACTGAGGACAGTGACCGGCCACCTCAACACAAAGGCATAAATTGAACGATAAAAGAAAGCTCGTTTCTTCTTGAATTAAACTTAACAAAACGTCGATTTATAAATTTAAAAAGTGTAAAATGCAAAGCAAAGAAACTGATTACACGCAGTAAATTATCTTAAAGCTCGTATTAAAATTAAAACAAACAACAACAACAAGTGCAAAATAATTTGTACATGAAACACCGGCCACAGAGACAGAATGTCATGGCAACAAAATACAAGCGCGTGACTTTCTTTTTCGATTAAATCGTGAAAATACCTCGATTATGCAAGAGAAAACAAAGAATGACAACCCGAAATGGCGTTCACAGCGTCCAACTTATAGTAATAAATGGCTTTAAGCTAAGCTACAACTTTGAAATTAAATTCGGATGTGGACTCAATTGAGTATACTCGCCTTTTTCAGAAATTGCAGCGTTTTTAATCCCACCGATTGTTTCTTCATCCACTCAACAACCATTAATGGTTACTATAAACATCATTTACGCCTTTTTTGCGCTTTCACTTTGATGAAAATTCTCGCTCGCTCCCAAGTTTGCTTCAAAGTCGGCAGCGGTCCGTACTCGGGGTTCGGATGGGAAAATCCGGACCGCTGCTGCGCGCGCCATCAGCCAATCAGATTCAAGGATTTAGGATTCCGGACCGCTGAGATGCTTCAGAAAAAAATAAGGACTGATAGCGGCTGCCAGAGGCGACTTTAAAGGCTGACGTTCGATCTCACACTAAAGAAGAATTGTAAACCGCCATGAAACTATGTGATATGTGCGGTATATAAAGCCATTACCATTGCCATAAGACCATGCACCTCCAAGGAAACCTCATAAAACTGTGGAACGAATTTTATAAAAGATAATGAAAACTTTTTTTTTAAATAAGGCCCTGGTTATCAGTAAACTGACTGAGGCTATAAAATAAACACTTTATTCTCTGGCTCCAGCGGTGCCTTGAAATTGTTCAGGTCGTCATTTTTAAGTTCACTGCACTTTAACATACATAAACCTTTTCGACGAGCCCGTGAAAAGTGCTATGAGTTATTTGACAGTAGCTCCAGTAGATGGGTCCAAACATTGTCACAGTAAAGGAGTTGTAAAGGCTTTGCTTTGACCTATTTTAAGTCGCACCTTTTTGTCAAGTAAAATATAAAGCAGCTGCTTTTCTAAGACTGCCTACATATAACACTTACCGTAAAGTTTCCCGTCTCCGTCTTGCACTAGTTTCGTAAATCGTTCTTCTTTCAGTTCGTACGATTCGACGTTCACACTGAGCAGCGTCTTGAACTCACTCACTCATCCTCTTCGTGCCAGATACCCATAAGACCTCGAAGTGTCTTAAAGCGGAGCTTTACTTTGTCTCAGTCGACAGCTTGTTAATCTTATGTGGACTAATTTTCAAAACGGGAAGCACTGTCAAGCTTTAAATTTGTACTAAATGGTCCCTATAAAAATCAATCCAAATTGAACGTAAAATAATAAACACATGCACATATACCGACAGTTTAATTAAAAACCCATCTAAAGTTTCACTCAGATCTTACATAAGCGGACTTGCTATCATAGCTACGATAAATTACGATCCAAATTTCAGCATCGCTCAGGCATCGCTTTACAAGCTAAGACGGCCATCTCATCAACCACTGCCCAAAAGTAATTATCTAGTTGTCTGTACATCTATCCATTCTTACACTCAAATTTAGATTTTGGGTCATTTTGGCCCAGAAAATCGGATGTAAACTTTAGCCATGTCTTTATCAGATATAAAGACACTGATTAAAATTAATTTCTTATGTATTTCTTTCATGAATTATTGATGAGTTTTTTAGAGTGATTTCAATAGTCTTATATATCACATTCGAAAAATATTAATAAAGTTTCTCTTCTTGCCATGGAGCTATTCCAACAAAGTAAAAGCTTTCCTTTATTTTCACTACTGCTTAAGTAGGCTCACTACTGCGAAGATCACTCACATATTCATTCAGAATGATTATTGTTGTGTGTTTACAAGCGTTTAATTAATATTGTATGATGTTTTTATGCGAACAATTTTATAATTTCCTTTCAAAGAGAGGAAATTATAATTTTTTTATAAATTAAAATTATAATTATTTTCAATCAATTACAATAAATTATATATTTGTGTCGGCGTGGTTATAAATCTACTAATCACAAACAAAATGAGGCAAATGAATAGTTTGAAGAGGGACAGGCGACGTTATTACTAAGCATTGCATTCACAACAATTCAACACTCTTAACAGTGGCTTTAATGATACCGACATTTTTAAAATTAAATACATTAAGTCAGCCAACAACTTCCTAAAATAAAATCAACCATTAGAAATCAATAAAGAGAAACCTAATTGGAATACACTGGAATGGGCATTATGACAACAAACCGAGAAAACCAACTTTCAACTATTGATAATAAATTCTGAACCAGACGAGTACAATTCACTATTGCACGCAGCGTAATAGCTCGGTTTGTTATATACCTTGTCTTACACTCAACAAAACGAACACTGTGATTGCTCGACTCTTGCTCACATGCCCTTGATCTTGCCCGCGCCGGACACAACAACACGTGATCAGTGCATGAATAAAAAGTTGCGTGATCACGTTAGGTTGCAACATTTGTAAATTGTTCATTCAGCAGGCTTCTGAGTAAAGAAGTTCAGTTCTGTGTAGTGCCGTCTTTGCTAGTTTGTTTGTTCGCTGCTGATTGTTGAAGGGAAGTCAAGGTATATAACAAAGCACTTAATGTATGGAAGAGTCCTGATGTTTCCCGAGGCGAAGGGTTAAAGCGCCGTTGATCAGTATTTGTAAACAGCGCTATAGAAGTAATAAATTATTATTATTAAATGATTATTATTAAACATAAGGACTCTCGAGGAAGCAAAACTAACTATTTGTATAATATGGTTTGTCTTGGTTCAAAGTAGAGAAATATTATATTAGCAAGGACAATTATCAGTGAAAGGAAATTAAAGATTGGGTAAACTAAAGTTAACATTTAAAAAATCTAGTGAGATGGAATTATTTACATTACCCAGGATATAAATCGAAAGTCTAGAAACTTATTACCAGGTCACCTTAAATCTAGGCGGCTGTTGAGTCATAAACAACAGCTGTGACATTTCTCGTATTTAGGCATTTTTTACAGATCAATATATGTAAGTGTGGAAGCTTTATCCTCTGAGGAGAGCTCGCATTTTAAGCACCCGTACGCAATTGCACCAAATGCCCAGTGACCGAGATGTATCCTTCTCTTCAAATGAAACTACATTTGACAACTTTCACAGAATGTGTTCACGGTTCACATTATGTACTATTGAAAATTAAACAAAATTTTGACAGTAAAGTTCCAAAAGCACTAATCCCATGAAGAATAATATTTGCGGAGGTCATCATTGTTAATCTACGGCTCTACAAAAGTAATTAATTTTTAAAGAGTGTCTTTATATCTGATAAAGACACGGCTAAATTCTACATCCGATTTTCTAGGCCAAAATAAAAACAAACTCTAAATTTTAGAGTAAGAATGGATAGATATACAGTAAAGCTTTGTAAGCCGTTCAATAAATTCGCAATTCGTGTTTTATCAAGTCTTAAAGCACTCGGTTGCGCCTCGTGTTTAAACTTGTAATGATAAAACACTCCTGCTCATTTATTAAACATTACATAAACGACAGGGCGATTTATTTTACCAAATTAATATCCCATCCAAACTAGACTTTTGTTTTCTTCTTTCTTTATTAAACCTGTCCAATATTAGAAATTCAATTGCCTTCCATGTGACGCAAATGTCAACGGGCGGTCTTTGCATTATTTTCTTTTTAAGATTAATATTGATTTAACCGGTTTATCAATAGATGTAAGTATTCAAAGTTTCCCCCACAGATCTGAATAATAGCTTTCAAAACCGTCCGTCTTCTCGACAGGCACTCAGTCAGTACAAGATAAGCTATTTACAGTCAATCGATAACTTCGGAGCCGCGGTGCCCTGAAAAAGCTTCATACTAAAACATCGCAGCGTCTTCCGTTTCTCGGTCACCTGGTCAACTACTTGGGTCCCGCGTAGCTCTCAACAGAATCAGAGGACGTAAGTGAGTCTGCGTTTGTAATCTTGAAAGTAGTTTTAATTTTATTTAGTACGTAAGGTGGCCCCTCCAGTCGCCTATGAAGTGTGATTCAGTATATTTCTCGGTACCAAAGGTTTGGAGGCTTCATTATTCACGCCGCGTGGATTTCGTGTTCATGAGTGCCTTAACACTTCACCCTGTCCAAAAGGTGTTTACAGGAAGAATGCCGGTGTACACACATGAACAATTCCTGTCGGAGTTCTCTCTACAACACAGTATGACCGTGAAAGGAGAACCATGACTTTAGACTGCAGCCTGGCAGCTCTGCGGCTCTGGTCTAGTCATTGTATATACTTTCTGTCCACCTTGACTGATATCCGATAGAAAAAATGTACTAATAAGGCGCGGCACTGGAAATTCGAATTCAAATTGAGCGCTTTTATTCTATTCGCCCAACTCAACTCCCGTCCTCCTACTCATTCCCCCCCCCCCCCCCACCCCCCAATGGATAAGAATACCATTTAAAGATATCCCGAGCTTTCTTAGTTTTTGATAAAGCAGGTATCAAAATTCAGGTATTTAGGTTTAACCATCTTGTGAAAGGTTTTCAAACACATATTTTCTTAATCTTTCTCC
>JAEMWC010000277.1:305000-340000 GCA_016490735.1 Pachyseris speciosa
ATTACAAATACCATTCTGGGAAATGCCGTCCGCATTATCCTGTTTCTCTTCATCACGCGCTGTACACGGTCAACGCCATACTGATGTACGTCCTCCCGCTCGGCATTATAGCCTTCAGCTACCAGCGGATTGGAAAACTAGTGAAAGAGAGAGCAGCGAAGCTTCGAGATCAGACGCCAAATCCATCCCTCGACTCATCACGTTCAACAATGAAGAGAAACGTAGAGGTCATATTGATTCAAACCAGAAAAACGCAGCGGATTCTCAAGCCATTGGTGATTTTGTTTGCCGTCACCATGCTCCCGTTCCACGCATTCGTACTAACCATAGCTTACTGGGTTGAATTCCCGAACCAGAGCTACTACAAAATTTTAACCACACTCACAATCACGTCTGTGGCAATTAATTCGGCTGCTGATCCACTGGTTTACGGTGCAAGCAACAAAGTCTTTCGCCGAAAAATTAGAGCCGCTTTCACTTGTTGTTTCCGAGGCAGTTCTAGAAAATTGAGACTAACAAACACATTCCGTGTGTCGTCCAGGCGATCAAGGACTACAACACGTCATACAAATATGCAAGCATATGACGATACAGCCCTGTAAACAGTTTAAAGAAAAAGACGGACAATTGAAGACAACTGCGGAAAAACCACTGCCAACTATGGCTTCTGTTCAGTTGAGGAAATAGAAACCCGCCGGTGTTGACATCTGTGAAATCTTATGACCGTTCAGACAGGTGTGAAATAGAAACTAGATACTTAAAGGGGGACTGTTACGGCAATTGTTGCTCTACAAAAAGACTCTTTTATAAAGAAAAATGGAGTCCGACAGAGTAAATAAAAGTAGTCTCTTGTTTTTGCTGGCCTGCAACTAAGTAAATAGGAGACTTCTGCACACAGGCTAGTTTTTGCAGAAGGTGCATAAATTGTTTGTAAATTGTTGTAAATTGTTTCCTCTGTTCGAGGATATACCAATAGTGGAAGATTCTTGTTCTGTCAGAGCCATGTCTGTGATTATTATGTAACAGGTTTTTAAGGCTGAAAAATATTACGCTGACTGTTGTCGCCCATGAAAAGCTTTTCGGGATCTAGAGCAATGAACCTTTTAATTTCACTTAAAAATAAATTGGTTTATGTAGTTAAGCAATTATATTATAATTGTGTATGGGTTTGCATCTTGTTAGGTTCGTTTTCACTGAACCATGGCTCTTTTCAAAGGTGATTTCACGCTTTGGAGCAAGCAAATTTGCACGGTCTTTTTGAAACGCCATGACGGCATGAAGCACTAGACTCGGCGGTAATATATCTTACAAAAGATGTGGTTCCCTTTTGTTATTTGTGACTCACACAAATTAATATTAAAGAATGGGAGTGCACAAAAAATCCCCCCCCCCCCCAAAAAAAAAAATCTGGGGAAAAAACGATAGCTTCAGTTGATCGCATGATGACGTCACAATGATTTAAAAAACGGAATTTAGTTATCAACATAATGAGGAAATTAAAGTCCTTCCTGATTAACGATTATATCGCCAAATTTTGTAACGCCGGTTGATTACAAGATTCATTTATGCCTTTCTTGTAAGTGTTAGTACTATAAAAATGATGTCCTTGCGCAAGTAATTTGGAACAACAAGTTCTTCAGTGACGGTTGACAAAAAATCTGTGTACTTCTCACGTTGGCATCGTGCAGGAATAGTAAGGATCTCTGATTTATTTGACGAAGAAAAGAACTGCTTTTTGTCTTTCGACTCCCTCTGCGGCAAATTCCAAACAAGGTTCAATTTCATACACTTTTACAGCCTTCTTTTCTCTATTCCTCCCGCTTGGAAGAAACTACTTAACGCGAACAGTCGTTCCTCCAACGCCCACATAAACGTCGCCGAGTCGCTGTCTTGCAAAATCCTATACAATAAAATGTTAGCCCAAGAGAACATAACTTCCCCAACAGCTGAAAAGAAATTAATAGCTTGCGGAAAAGAAAGGGATGATCTATGTTAAGTATATCTGTCACCCTTTAAAGTCACAAAGGAAATCAAGTTATCTATGTTTCAGTACAAGATCAATCACCAAATTCTACCGAGAAATAATTTATTGCACCAAATGAAAAAAGTTGACTCTCCACACTGTCCCTTCTGCCCTTCTGAGACCCTCAATATTTGGCATTTGTTTATAGACTGCAGGTATGCAGCCTCTTTTTGGGGAAAAAATTCAAGATTGGTTTTACAACATAAGCGGAATGAAACCAGTTCTTACAGACTTAGACATTGCTTTTGAAATTATCCACACCTCTATACCCTGTCTGGCCCTAAGCCATCTCATTCTTGTAGGAAAATTCTTTTTGTATGTGAACTTGAACAAACAACCAACGTCATTTCGCTGAATTTGTATCTCTAGCTCGTGAAAAATTACTTTTAGAAAAATATATCGCAGTTACTTCAGGTAATATTAATCAACACAACAGGAAATGGGGTTCCCTCAATTTTTAATTTACCTCACTCTTTTTTCCTGTTGTTTCTTTTTTTGCTGATGTAAACACTAGCTTGGTGAATCGTGTGTAGATGTTGTATTAATGTTTGTTCTGCGTTAGTGGATGCAAGTGTTTATGTAATTGCCTTGATTACTAGCTGTTTTTTTTGTAAAAAAAAAACTAAATAATAAAAATAATTCTTATAATTGATAATTACAAAGCTGTATTGTAGGTTATGTACTAAGTAAAGCTTGTATTGCTGTGATTACTAGCTGTTTTTTTGTACAAAAACTAAATTAAATAATAAAAACAATTATTATAATAGATAATTACAGAGCTGTATTGTAGGTTATGTACTAAGTAAAGCATTGTATTGCTAATGTGTGAGTACCGTATACCTATTGTAAATATATCAATGGTACATGTAATGTGGGTATAGTACTGCAAGTAGTACAACTTTCCGTATTGTCAGAAGTGTAAGTACCTTTTATTAACAGTAATTGATTGTAAATAGTGGTCTTTGTGTTGCAATCAATAAAGTTGTAAAATAAAATGTTAGTACTATAAATGTTACTTATTGACGTACTTGGCGCCGTGCACACGCAAGGATCTTTGTCCATAACACAGAGCTTAGGCAACAAGGACAATAACGGTGATAACACGTCATTTTAAAACGCAAGTTCTCGATCGCTCCTGTAACTCTTTCGCGACTATGACGTCGATCTATGTTTGTTCTTCATGCGATAATAAAAATAAAAGAAATAATAATCATAATCATAAGAAGATCGCGCCATTTCCATGTCTGTAGAGCCAATTACCTAGATTACACACTTGTATTAAATCATATCAAATTATTAACCCACTTGTTGTTTTAAATTTACAGTGATGTATATACATATAATCGATCCGAAACGTTTCTTGTTGTTTCCAGTCGCTCATGTGTGGAAAGCAAACAAATCATAATTTTGATTTGTGGGGATGAAAAACAAGTGTTTTCGAACATCTTCGTTTTCAGTTGAAACGACTCGAAAACACTCGAGAGTGCATCCAATAACTGAGGCCACCTTAATGAATCATTACTGGCAGCGAGCAAAGACAGCGAAGCGCTACAGCGAGAACAGAGTGCGAGCTTAGGAAAACCGGTTTTGCTTATGCCGCGTGCACGCGGTCTCTGACTGTCTCGAAATGGCCTGTGTTTCTGAGCCAAGGAAGACCAAGCAACTAGATTTCGATGTTCTGGCCGCGCGAAAAATGGGGCGAGAGCAAAATAAATGAAAGGGGAAGTTGAGAAAGGGGGTGGAGGTTAGCTCTACCAATTCTTCGCGCGGCCAAACTCCTCTGCTCGGTCTTTCTTTGCCAGAAACCCCCGCCGAACACTTGCTACGCAGGCTAGTCTCGAAAGGAAAAATGAAGCTTCTGCATTACAATATAGCGTCTTCATCAGAATGACGCGTCTGAATTGTTTCTCTAACAGGTCGTTGCATGTCGTAGTCAATAAAATGTTTGATTAGCACTACATTCACATTACTGTACCCGTAGTTTACAGCCTGATGTTATCACTTAACACTAATGATACATGATGTAGATTGTTTGCTATAATTATATTTGTAAAGCATGGCAAAATTAATAAAATTAATCAGTAGATAAATGATCCAGTTTACGACAATATCTTACTAATCTTTTGGTGCTCTCGTCGTTATAGGTAACCTGGTGATTTTAAGATATGACCTTTGTCGAGTCCCTTTATTGAGACCTTCCAAGGGGGGTGGTGTGGTTTCGCTTTGTCACTCTTTTACGACTCTGTCTTTCGCTTGTTTAGCTAGGGTCAAATGTAACTGTCGCAAAGAAAACAAGGAGGAATGTAAGGTGAATTGTCCCCGGTGGAAACTGTTTCGCTTTTTCTGCAAGTTTCTGTCATTTGCTGGTGTTTTGGGAGAGGATTGTCGCCTGTTTTCGGAGCCATGTCGCTTGTCGCTTCTACTTCTTGTGACGCCTCTTATTTTGAGGTACTTGCTGGTAAAACCAGCCAAGCAAATTGTTTTTTGACGAACTAACTCTTAGCGAAAAGTGGTCGCTGGACAACGAGACAACAGCTTTCACTGCTCGCACTAACGGGACTGAACTTTAAACACGAAGACGCGCTATAAAAGGAATAACTCCGCCCCCTGTTTCGGCTCGAAGTTGCGGATCATTCAAGATGGCGGCCAACGGTTATAGCAAATTAGAGACGGACCTCGTACATAACGTAGTTTAGTTGGTTTTTTTAATGCTAAAAATAAATTCATATCGTTGATTTTGTGTATATTTCTTTTTTCTTTCATTTTTCCAACCGAAAATGTCATTTTGCACCGTAAATCTCGATCTAACGTCAAAGAGTCCGTCGCGCCGCTGTGGGTTTTCAAAATTCGCGCCGCCGGCCCAGGTGTATTCTCCAAGCCCCGTGTTCTCCTCGGTTTTCTGAGGCTTCTGGTTGCTGGGATTAACTCTTTTCCCTACGCTCCACTAAATATGATTCCTCAGTGAATCATTGCCTAGAAAACTTGCAACTTTCCGAAATGGTTGAAATGAATGATTGCTATGGCCAAAAACTCAGTTTTTACACTTCATCATCCTGTAAACTTACCAAAACTCCCAATTTTTATTTAATATGACCGTTTATTCGGTTGTGAACCAAAAATGTTGGGTTAGAATGCCCTCGGGCAACACCAAAAAATACGCAACTTTGTCTTGGAGTTTTTATGACAAAAATTCCTCTTGAAGCTAAAAGTCTACATCGTCAGCAAACTTCAACTCTACTTCTTGTGATCTGCACCACATTTTCCTGCTCACTTGTTTAGCGCGACGTGGATAACGCTTTTTATTTCACTTGCTCTCACTGGTCTGTAATTTTCGACTTTGTGACCCAATGGAATTCTGGGTACTTCTTGTATAACGTCGACATGGAAGACCGCCAATTTCCATTTCAGATATTTTTGAAAACTGTGTCGAGCCACCCAGTCCTGCTGACAAAACATTGCATCGATTGCATTATTTACAAGTTCAAACTAGCCAAAATTGCCATGCCAGGTCCCGTAATCCACTCACAAAAGGGCTTAAGACGTAACTTCACTCCGTGAATTTCTATCACTCGCTCGAATACTTTGAGCGGCCCAATTCGTGTGAAATTGCCTCTCACCTCTGTTTTCTTTCAAAGGATTGCCTCTACCCATCAACCCAGCTTTATGATGCCAGGCAGGAGGCTTCTGAAGTGCAAAATGGCTCGAAAAACACACTTATAAACCAAATACGCAACGAATTGTAGCTGTAGTGTTCGTTTAGAAATAAACGACAGCTAGCGTGACGAGCGTGACAACAAAGACAGAGCCTTCGGTGTTGTGGACCAGCGAAGTCTCCGTGGTAACCCCTTATATGGAGTAGCTAGGGTGATTTGTCCTCCTACCCTTCAGAAATTGCAAAAAAGGTGACCAAATCGCCGTAGGGAAACGAGTTAAAGCAAGCGGATCAGTAATAAAATGTATGCGCAGGATGTATAATTATTGGTGACAACAATGCTCGAACATTGTGGTTATTTCCTTCTCGAATAGAGTCCTTAAGTGTGACGTCACGTTGCCATGGCGCTAATTTTTTCTGTTCCAGACAAAAGTCAGAATTACTTGCGCGGGGGTCACGCAGTCTTTGTTTGAAAGGTGAAAGCCTGTAATTATCCACTGTTAACCAAAGAAAGACATTTGAAAAGACAGATAAGGTTGAAAGAACATCAAAGGATCATCTGGTGTCTAAGATTTGTGAGGGGAAATACACAAACAGAAAGAAATGGTTTTCTGTTTTGCCCCGACTTGCAACCATTCATCCGAAGGCAACACTTACTCGTTCTTCGCCTTTCTAAGCGCTTTAACCCATTGGCACCCGTGCCGGCCAAAACCGGCCGTAAAAAAACTCCCATGCTTCAAAACATTGCAACTTTCTCAATCGCACGAATATTGCCTTAACTGTTAGTTGTGAGCACGAAATGGAATGCCCTTTAAATTTGGATATCCAATAAATGCAAGAAACGTAGCGAATTTTACCAAATATGGCCTTTTGAGTTTGGACAAGAACGAAACTGGCCGTTTTTAACGTCAAAGAGAAACAACAAAAATGTCCCTTTTTGCCTTGATGTTTTTTAGGGAAATCATCGTCGAAAAACCAAAATTCAACCATCATAACGAAATTCAGTCCTTTTTCTAGCTTATAAATGACTTTTTTTGTTTATATTCTTCTCCCGAGCGTAGATACAGCCTTTTGTTCCAGTGCATTCGGGCCTTCCCGACATTTTCAACATCTTGAGCGCATTGCAAGCTGGGGACTAACGAGAATTTTGTACAGCGCCCGTTCCTTCCCCCAATTCTTGACATATAAACTAAGTTTACAGCCACTCCGACCTACCGCCAAAATTTCCTGCTCGTGGTCATCTTCAGTACATAGAAATTCCAAAATATGTGGCGGTAGGTCGAGAAATTCATCAATAGTCGAGTCCCAAAGGTACTAAGTGTTCGACCGGCCAAATTCCCAGTTCGTCGAGTAACAAGCCAAATTCAACAACAAAGTACATCACCTTGCTCGATTCTTTGAGAAAGTGGACTCTTAGCTACCGTCACGCTTAATGATGCTCATCAGGCAGCCGCTAAAGATGAAAAATGGCTGTAAATTTAGCAGAAATCGCAAGCAAACCGAACTTGGGCCATTGTTGTCGCTTCACGGATAAAAAATAGCTACGTCAAAATGACGTTTTCAGAAACCTTGAGCCTCCAGTGGCTTAGGACAGCACCACTTTTCCCTGGTAGTTCAAATAAAGAGTCACGAATTGCTATTCATCGTTTATAGGTGGAAAATCACTCCGAAAATGTAAAAACCTGCGGTAGTCAATGGGTTAAAGAATAACAGCGAATACCGGCGATCGATTCGATTTATAAGGTAAGAACTGATATTCATGAATGTGACCATCGCTGTAGTTATTGCGAATTGCGTGGTTACAAGCGAGTTTACCGGCACTGATTGATGCCAAATGTGTGACATCGCTTAACGCTTGATCAGACAGAACGTGAATCTCTTACGGCTTTGGCATACACTGTGTATCTTTTGCTGTGTTTTAATACACTTTTAGAGAATTATGCCGGATAGGAAAAATCCCCGCCATCGATCGAGAAGTTTAGGTGTTTGAAGTTTTCGATGGGGCCGTGCAAACATTGAGGTTCCCAGGCCAAGAACTTAGATCGGCAGATCATCTCTTAAACACAGAGCTGCCCTGTGTTGGAACCTCCTCTTTTATTCCTTTTAAAACCCTACCAGTCTTAAAAACCATAAGTTTTGAGAAAGCTTCCTGTAGCATTTCTTTTAGGTCAGTGGACTTTCAATATTTTTAGATGTACATGTAATACTATACGTATACTGTAGAGGTCAATCTCCTTTTTTGATTTATTTAAGAAATTCTCTTATTATATCAGTTAGTTCAGGTCCACATCAGATAAACTATGTATGTATGCATTACAGCGCTTACCAGTCACACGCGCCCTCCAACGATTTTTACCCATTTTCGAAAACTAAGTTTTGGTGGACGCCAATCAAATGTTTCCACGACAATATAGTCCTCGTTTAGTGTCAGTTTCACGGCCATGTTCAATCGTCGTTGTGATCAGGTATAAATCGCCCAGTTATTACTGACAAAGTCGTTTCCAGTTTAATTCGTTGAGATGGAGGATTATTATGTCGAGACAACATGGTCAGCCTTAAATCACATAGCATGCAGAAACACTTTTTGGGAGCAAAATGTTTGTGAAGTAGGCGATTCGATTGTACGTAAACACTGGAACCGTAAGCGATTCGCCAAAGAGAAAATCAAAGAAACGAAAAATATCAGGTAGCTGAAAACGTTGGCCTCGGAAAATGAGTCGAGTTGTGTTGGAAATTGACTTTTATCAGCTTTTTACGGATGTAGATTATTTTAGCCGCAGAAATTCTTGTCATTCGTTTTGCTATAAGATAATCCAGAGCGCTATCTTGACGAGTTGCAAGCGTGGTTGGAGTACGAGAGAGGTGAGGCGCATGCAATGCAAACCCTCAGCAGAACTATACGACAGATGGGATTGACAGTAAAAATGGTACTGAAAGCCGCAAGAGATTAGCAACAAAGTACTAGTTTTGTAGATCATCCTGTAATAAAGGTTATTATTTAGTTCTCAATTTGTTGTGGTTGCCGTGCGCTGTTCGTAAATTTGTAGCCTCAAATCATTGCCCGTGAGCGTGACAAACGAAAAGGCACAGATTTCAGAAGATTTACTTCTCAGTTTCAACCACAACAGTTTCTGTTTATCAACGAGTCAAGTAAAGATGAAAGAGAAACTTAGGTACTCTGCGAGTAGTTCGCTTATTAGAAACCACGTTATTGTCATGGATACGTTTGATTGACGTCCACCAAAACTTAGTTTTCAATAACGGCAAAAGCCACTGGAGGGCGCGTGTGACTGGTAACCGCTGTAATGTTGCTCATGTACAACTTTTAATAAAGGCAATGACTTTTTTCAAGAGGAGGAAAGACCGAGACCCCAATAAGCACTCAAGAGTGTGTAGCTGTCATTTTAGGAATGGTAAACAAGCCAATGGTCCTGAAGTTTTTGAGCGCAATAAAGTTAAAATATTTGCTGAGCAGCGGGGACCACAACCAAAGAAAAAAAAGCCAACTGAGTCGAGGGGGGCATCTCTGTCAGAGACAATAGAAAATGCAAGGAAAAACGAAAATCCATCCATTTGTGAAGCTGATAGGAAGGAAAACCTGCGAACAACCCATGAGGTTATTCTGGAAGTGGAACTGGAAGAAGCCAATCGTGAACTGAAGGAGCTTGAACATAAGGTCCACTACAAAAGAAAAAGGTATGCTGTGTCAGAGCTGGAGGGAAACGTGATACGAATGGAGACAGGTCTTCCCACAAGAGAAGTATTCGACATTGTTGTAAAGCATGCTCTCAGGTTTAAAGACTCCATTAACTACTTTGCCGGATGGAAGGTCGAATCAATATGTTTTGAGGATCAAATTTTTATCTATTTTATGAAAATGCGGCAGAACCATACAAACCTTCATCTTGCCCAACTATTTCATTGTAGTGTGGCCACTATTACTAACATTAAAATTACATTTATCCATGTTTTGCATGAGATTTTATTTGATGACCTCATGATGTCTATTCCATCGCGGGAAAAAAACTAGTTGTTATCTCCATCCTCCTTCAGGCAATTTGAATCATGTAGGATTGTAATAGACTGTACTGATATTGAGGTTGCTGCACCCGGATTGATCAGCCAGCAAAATGCCACATATTCCTCTTACGGGGGAATGAATTCCTTCAAGGTTATTGTTGGTGTTGCACCAAATGGAGTAATTACTTTTGTTAGTCGGTTGTATCCTGGTTCAATTTCTGACAAGGCAATTGTGCAACATTCCAAATTTATTAAATCATTTGGTGGCTGGGGACGTGATCCTAGCTGACAAAGGTTTTCTAATCCAGGATATTGTTCCTCATGCTGTCCAAGTCAACATTCCACCATTCTTGAACAATGGAACATTCACAGAGAATGAGGCCAAAGCCACAAAAGCAATTGCCAAAGCTCGTATCCATGTTGAAAGGGCCAATGCTAGACTGAAAGACTTTAGAATTTTAAACTTTATTCCATCTTTTTTGCGTTGTTATGCTGATATTTTGTTTCAGCTATGTGCAGCACTTGTCAATTTGCAATTTCCACTAATTAAGGTGGTCTGTGAAGATATGATTTTTGAGCAGTATGTATAGCTGAGGTCATTTATTAATAATAAATTATGGCCAATTGACAAGGCAATGTTATGCTGTACGACTATTTAACAGTTCTTTGTTTGTCGCAATACATGTAAGTCTAAACGGAAACCAAAGTTATAAATACCATGTAACTATTTTTATTGTAAAAAGGAATATCGTGTTATGTTGCTTATTAAAGATACATATAAACACATATAATTTGGTGAGTGACTATAACTTTGACAATGACCTCCCTTGGTTTGCAAACAACTGATTAGAAAAGCCCTGTTGAATGAAACGGCAACGTTTGACTAACTTTCGAGAATCCTTCAACCAATTATTTTGTCTATTCAGATAATGGCAGTTTAACACTAAACGTGGTTATGACTCCCTTTGTACTTTTTAATTGCTCCGAAATGAGCACCCCTGAGGGTAGCTAATTTTATCAGATTTGTTTCAATTAAAACGATTTCATATTTTGTTACATTTAAATGCAGCAAACAATTTTTAATTTTAGTAACTCTGCAAGAGCTATGAAAGGTTTCGTACAAAATTCTCCCCACAATGACAATTTATAATCAAGGACATGAAATCCTCATGACAGAAAATACTAGTAATATTTGAATCTTAAATGAGGTAGAAGAAAGCCCCAGTCACAAATAACAAACTACAGTTCGCCTTCCACAATTTTGGGGAAAATATGATTAAAATTAAAGTCTTTTAAAACAGAGATATTTGCTGCCCATGTTTCATCCCTTTCTATTTTTAGAACTGCTACATCTTTTGTTGTCCACACAACAAAGTAACAAAATTTCCTACGTGAGAAAAACATTTCTCCCTGAACCTGATGCCAGTAGACATGATCTTTCTTCAAGGAATAGGCCTCTATAGTTTCACTTTTTTCCAGGCAAAATGTTGCAGACTTAACAGCCTCTTCAATTGTAAGATTTCGCTCGGTGTAAGGACACTTGGCTTCAAGCAGGGTGTTATCATCAACAATTCCATCAGGGGAAGCACCAAGAATGCCTGAACTGTGCAACCAGATTCCAGTTTCTTTAACAGCTTTCTTAGTTTTAAGGGTGAATGCTTTAAGAGCTTCTTCCTCATTGTTCACTCCCCACTGAACTGCTTTTACCCTTGATAAATCGTACTCCCCAAGAAGACGTTTTAAAAGCGAGGGGGTGATTCTCTTTGCTTTGAGAACAGCACCGACGTTGCTAGCAGTAAGACGACCCCTCCTTGCCAAATGCCAGGCAGGATTGTCTCTCTGACCAACAGTCAACTCAGTAATTCTTGACATTTCTCCTGCCCGTACTCTGCAGTGTCTTACTAGACATTCTATTTGTTGTTCATGTCCCACGGTTTGAAGAAACTCGTCTGAAAAAACTATCTCCTCTATTGTTGGAATGGGCAGCTTTTTAGCAACAAGTGGCTCGCGGCTGAGCAGCCAGCAAAGTCCAGTGATTCTACCATATTCCTTAAGGTCTTCCAGTACAAGGCGAAGCGATCCTCTTGTGTTGGCTTTCTCGACAAGGCAGAATACGTTTTTGGCGGGGGAAACATTTCTGTAACTGCTTGAGTCAAAAGTGAAGCATTCGTCCTTCTCTTTGTCCACTGGCATTCAACATCAGTTTTGCTGAGGTTGCTGAGGTTGTGAATACTATGGATAAAAAGGGCCGCCGCGTGACTGCATTTAAACTTTCCTCTCGGACACTCACACTCCGTCGATTTTATTTCAAATTCCTCATCCAAATAAATCTGCAAGAGTGAAATGAAATGCCTTAGTAGGAGGTAAAAAAAATCCCGAAATGTGTTTTTCAGTAAAATTGTAGCACCTAACGTTTTCGTAGAAGACGTCCAACTAACGACTACACTCACATTATCTCGTTTTTTTATGACCGCTATTGCACTAAAGAGCGTCCAAATCACCTAAAATAGTTATTCATTTTTAGAGCTTGCTTGACGTGCTGTGTTTCTCTAGTTCTGTCATCGTTTTCCGTAACCAAGGTCTGAGCTCTCAACATCAGGGTGTTAACCATGGCTCTTTTGTGTTGTAGATGATGGTTTGATTGGAAGTTTAGGTACTGGTCCGTGTGCGTAGGTTTGCGGTACACGGAGATCTTGGTAGAACCATCTTGGTTAATACTCACACAGGTATCAAGGAAAGGAATCCTGCCATCCTTTTCTTGTTCCGAAGTGAACTGGATATGTTGGTCAATGGAGTTTAGATGTTCTGAGAAGGAATCGATGGCGTTTTCGTGAATCTTGGCCATCGTGTCATCCACATATCGATACCACATCAAAATCATCATCTACAAACCATCATCTACAACACAAAAGAGCTGTGGTTAACACCCTGATGTTGAGAGCTCAGACCTTGGTTACGAAAAACGATGACAGAACTAGAGAAACACAGCACGTCAAGCAAGCTCTAAAAATGAATAACTATCCAGAATGGATGCTAACAATACCACATCCAAAATCTACAACAGAAGATACCGAAGAGCCTCAAAATGAGAAGAAAATCTATGCATCAACGCCATACATCAAAGGAATCTCGGAACGCCTGCAAAGAGCTTTCAAGGCACCCGAGGTCACACTTATTCATAAGCCCGTCAATTCTCTAAGATCACAATTGGTACGTGTCAAGGACACAACTGTCAATCTCAAGAAATGCGGTACTGTGTACCAGATCCATTGTGAGAAGTGTAAAAAGGAGTACGTTGGCGAAACGGCCCGCTCTCTGGAAATCAGAGTGAAAGAACACCAATCAAGAAGTTCATCAGCTATTCACGAGCATTGTCGCCTGGAGGGCCACTCGGTGGACCCAAATAAGACAAAAGTACTATCAACCGAAGGTAACACCTTCAAACGCAGGATAAAAGAAGCTATTCAAATTAAACTTACGAAACCGGCGTTAAACAGAGACAATGGTTACGAATTAGCAGCTATCTATGACACAATTCTAACCCCCAAGAGGCGTTAAAAACCCCTTTTTAAAATTCATCTTTTTAACATTCATATCATTGACTGATGAAGTCCGGTTGAAAAAAACGGACGAAATATTTCATAAGTTTTAACTTTTAGCTCCGAGTTTGTAAAACTTTTAACTTTTATTATGTTTCCGGAGCAGGAAACAAATGTTTTTGATTGTTAGCTTTAAAAAGGTTTCATATACGTGATGTTTTACACCGCAGCTCTAAGGGAACATGTGGTTAAATTCACCGTGACTTTGTATATCTTTTTCTTAATGCTTGCGTGTACTTCACCGCGTAAAACGCCCTGCTGATATGTAAATGCCTCTATGTGATCCGATTTATAGTGGTTTTCACCCTTCTTGATCGATTTTTTCTCCTCTGAGAAGAACGAAAGCAGTGAAGTGAGCGATGGTGTCGCTATTTTGAATGGATGATATGCAGGTTTGTTTGGAACTAAAATTTTAAGCGCCACGGCAACGGGACGTCACCGCTTTAGGACTCTATGGCGACATTGTTGAGCAATGACTACGACAGAGCTCGTTGTAATTCGGCATCACTTGCCGCAGTCGCTGCTCAACAACGTCCCGAGCGCTTAAATAATATTCTACTTGCGAACTTTGCATGCTATGGCTGAGGGAAATGTTTCGAATGTACCGAAGAAAAGACGTTCGACCGGAGACCGCGGTGTGCAATATTCGATAAACATTGAATTACCCCGAGACCAAGAAAGCAGACTACTTGGGATCAAGGATCGCGTCAAGATGGCAAAAAGGGCCTTGAATCTGACGAAAGCGACCTCTAGCACACAGAATGCAGATTTATTAGAAGCTCTTCTGCTTGCATTTGAAGAGAAAATGCAAAGAAGAAACATAATAACATCACCAAGTGTGAGCTCCTCGAGGTCATTTACGATTTCCAGTCCCAGTACAAGTCAGATTGGAAGTCCCGTTGTAACTACGTCAACACCAAGGTCGCGTACCTCTCTTCCTTTTTCTACTCCTGTATCTCCTATTCAGCCACCCGAATCTTCAACACTTCAGTCTTCATTTTCGCCTCAAAAATTCCAAGTTTCCACACCAGTAAAGGAAGATGACCAGATTTATCTATGTAGTGGAGAAGCCCTGCGCACCGTGTTTTCATTTAATTACTGCTACATTGTTGGCGAAATGTTCGTTTTGTGGGTAGCCCTTGCAGCCTGATTCCATAGCATTCAATAAGCAGGGTCATGCTGTATTGGTGACAATTTTCTGTGTGTGGGGGGAGTCATTCAAGTGGCTTTCATCCCCAATAATAGGGGGGGGGGGGGGTTTACTCCAAAGTACTACGTAAACATGAGGAATGACGATTTCGCTGAAGTTTGTGTTATGAAATGTTAGCCTTTATAATGCAATATCATAAAAGAATACAAGTTCTATGGCATTAATTTATCCCTCTATTATAGAATGATTCATGGGACATTATTCTGTGGATTAACAGAGACACAGTATTCAAGTTTCTGCCAAGCAGCCAAAATCGGCTCAGAGGGTGAGAAAACATTTGACACAGGTGAGCTACATTCATTCGCTTGTGTGCACAATATGTGATTGTCTGTTGGAATGAAAACATACTTTTTCCCAGTAGATCCAGTGTTGCACATACTATTTCCTTGTCTTCTTTGAGATCTAAAAGGGACTTTCTTGCAATATCTCCTGAACCGTCTTATTCAGTTATGCTGTGTACTAATAAAATTGCCTCATTTTATAACAGTCTTGAAAAAACTTAATTACATGGCTGTTGTAAAAAGAGTCTGTGGACAAGAAATGCGTGCAGCCCAAGAAGAAGTCAAGAACAGCCCTGGATATATCGTCAATGGCGAGGTAGCAAATTAATTTGTAACTCATTTGTTTCATTTTTGTTCAGTTAGTTTCTCCTTAGTCATAATTATATCAGCGTGTCGAAATGCGACTAACAAGTATTGGTGCAAAAATAAGTCTAAATTTCTGTTCTAGCAGTTTTCTTGGTGCTGAATATCCATAAACTTTGTTGTTTATAACTTTTGTTATGATACTAACCGTAGTGTTTTGGTAGTGTGTCATAACAGATGCCAGGCATGATTCCAGCAGATCAGCAGCCCATACAACAGTGTCAGCTCTTTCTTTCTCGTAAGCTGCCTTTTAGTGGATAATTCTACTTCCCATTTATTTCTATTGTGTTCTTTTTCTTATTACTGTGTTACTGATTTTCGGCAGAACCAAAAAGGTTGTGGGTGTCCTAAACTGGAGTCGGGCTACAGAAGTCTCAGCAGTAAGTCGTGAGGTTCCCATGACCAAAGAACTGTTGACATTCCTCACTGAGACACAAGGTATGAGAATTTATAGCTCAATGTGTCATATAATTATTTGCAATAATGATGCAACTTTATTTTCCCCTGCAGGGTTTTGCATTAGTGAAGTTGCAAACGACTTTGTCTTTCAGCTGAAGACATGGATCCTGTCCAAAGGAATGCTCAACTCATTTGATTCTTGGTATGGTGCTAATCCATTCCTTTTTCATGCTCATTGTTATAGATGTGCTCTGTCTTCCAGTACATATTCAAAGTTTTGGACAAAATGGTAATTTTGAATATTGTCTTAGTCCAATAAATAATTATGTAATATTGACAGGTGCAAAATCAGATACAAAGGCCATAAAGAAAGTTGCTTCTGGACCTCAGAGGGATGAAGGCAGCAAGAGGTTCTTTGAACTGTCTGACAAAGGTATGTTGATAATACAAGTGTAAAGTAAGCAAGAAATTTAGTTTTGAATCAACAGGGATTAACAAGATTTTCTTTTCCTCGGTGAAAAGTACAAGAACACAGATTTACTACTGCATGAAGAACAGCCCTCTTACTCATGATGACTTTCGTAGTGACTTGTTAAAAGTTGTTGACCACTATCAGGTACTCCTCTAAGTCCACATCAATACCAACTTCAAACATGTAAATATAACTTTGCACAAATTATTTATTATAACTGTTGTTATGTTGTGACTGTTTTGTTATGATTATAAAGTGACAAATAACAAATTACATAGGGTAATCATGCCAACTGCCATGCAGAGTCTCGCTGCCAACAAGATGGTTATTTTATGAGCAAGAAGGTAATCACTAAACCTGAAGCCATAGCAGCATATCGGGAAGCAATAAGTGGGACAACCATTTACAGACATGCTTCTGACTACATGAGGGCAAAGATTTCTTGTTTGTCTTCTCCTTTTCTGTTTGTGGTACTTCGTTTGGTATATTATTATTATTATTATTATTATTATTATTATTATTATTATTATTATCATTATTTATTTTTTTTTGTCAACAATAAGGTGTGGAAGGTGGAAGATGTGGTACAAATTTGGTAAGAAAACTTTCCAGTCTAAACTATTTTATATTTAATGATTTTGTTTCATTTCTCCATGTGCAGTGCAGAGAAACGTATTGGAGAGAGTCTTTCCACACAGCCATGCTGATCTATGTCTCAAAGAGGATTCATTATGGGGATGACACATACAACATGCAAGTGGAATTGGCTGTGCTTGATTGGATAAGAAAGAAGCAGTCTCTTAATCTAGCAAACCAATTGATTTTATAAGTTAATAACAGTCAGATACCTTTTTCCCATGTAAATGACCACATTTTTTTGTTTTCATTTAATTGTGTGCATGCTCTTTGTATGCTTATGCTAATATTCTCTTGCAGAATGAAAATGTGAATAGAGAAGTGTCATCCCTTCAAATGTACCAACATGCCCGCCATCCAAATCGGCTGGCTGAGACTAGAGTGCTGGTGGAGAAGATTTTCAAGTTTAGGGAGACCATTTGGTCTCAATTTTTTAGTCTTAATAATTAAATTTTGTACTTAAGTGTGTACCATTACTGTGTTTTCTGTGCAAAATTCCCGGCATGTTCCTTTGATAATTCATGTTGGTTGTTTTGCAATTCACAAAAATTCTAATGTTTTTAAAGTATAATAACTTTAAAAAGTACTTGTATAAGATATCTTGGAAAAGTATATGTTATGGCCAAATAATCTAAACATGAGCAGACCCTATAAATAGATTATGTAGTGTTGCAGATAACAGGGGGTCTGAAGTCAAAAACCCTACACTAGGTCAGCTACACTGTACATGACCAGACAAAGTAATAGAGAAGTTGAAATGGTTTGGTGGGAGCAGTGGGAATTTGCCCTGTTGGAAATCCTTTTTGACACCCTGCCTTAGAAACTTATGTGGAACCCTAATTATTACAAGCAATAATAGCATGACATCAGAACTTCATTTTTTATGATCTTGCATCACTCTTCTTTTGAAACAAAATCACACTGTTTAGGTACTCATACCACACTGAGGTATACTAATGAAGTGTTGGGGGAGGGGGGTACCAATCCAAATCTATGCAGTGTTTGTGTTTCTCATCCATCCGACAATTAAGCAAAATTAACCTGGAAAAAAGCTCCAAATTTGTGTTGTTTGGTAAACAGTTGTCAAATGGTTACCCTTCAAATTATACTCTTTGAGAAGCTCATAAAGGGAGATGGTTTCCAACAACAAAAGCTTACCATTTGAAGGTAATACAGCTGCCGAAGCGGCTTCCATGCTTTCTGCGGGAGGAACACTTGCCTCTGTCTGCAGCGTATTCGATGTTCTCGAATTGTCCACAATCATGTTTCTGCGCCGTTTTATTGATAAAACGTCTCCTTCGCATTGATGTAGAAATGCTTGAAGCATTCCCACATCTCATTTTCTCACCTTGATGGTCATCTGCATTCCGTATTAGAGACAGAAACATTTTAGTTTTACTGTCGTCATTGCGCGATGGCGTAAGCCATTTCGAATTTCAAAATTAGCGCCATAAGTCGCAACGTCAAAACATACAAACCTGCACACATTCTTCCATGGCGATATTTTTAAAACGTCACTGAGAAACTCGATAACAAGAAAGACAAACAATAAAGTGCTGCAAACGGTTTGCTCATATAACCGGTCTTTTATTGCACACATTTTCACAGTTCTGTATGGGACGACGGTTGATTGACAAATGATCCGAACGTACCTTAGGTACCGCTCCTTATATAGCGCGTCTTCGTGTTTAAGGATTTCATGCACAGTTTGAACCGGCCGTGCATGGTTGCATTTACAGGAACCGAAATTTGATCATTACAGACGGAGGGTGTAAAATGCAGGTTGCAGGTTGCAGGTTACAGGTTACAGGGTGCAGGTTGAAGTGTGCAGGGTGCAGGTTGCAGGGTATTGCAGGGTTTATCATAATTTGAGTTATAATTTAAAACGTTGTCCACACTATGTAGGTAATAAGTTTTCAATTTTCCTTTAAATTCGTTTGAGACCACGTTAAGAATAGTCTTAGACCCATTTCGTTTTGTTTTAGCAATTAAGCATTGGATAATTAAATTATCAGTGTTCAGAACGTAAATCCTTTAACGAGAAAACGAGACACCACATCCATAACCGAGTCTAACTATTTCTTGCGTGCCACAGGATTCCCTTGACAAGCTACCTTGGTCGATAAATAATAGATGCGTTATATCAAGCGTTTTTAAAGTGAACAATGATTTAAACAACGGCACCCGTTTGTTTACACCTAAGAGTTGGGAGAAAACAAACTGAACACCGACAAAGTTACATTCATAGAGAACTGTTTCATCTGCCGTTCTGCAAAATAATTGCCATTTAGATTTTTCATGAACATACATATGGTACCATATTTACTATTTAACACCCAGTGCCATTGTTCTCTCTCTGCACTAAATCACTGATTGCAGGCTGTAAAGATGCTAAAACAAGTGTGTCAGGAACTAGGGCAGTCGTTTTTGTCAGCAGGGAAATTCTCAGGAGTAATATATAGTAAACGTGCTAAAACAGACAGGCTGCAATATTAAAAATATTGCAGCCTGTACACTGCAATATTTTTAATATTGTAGGCTGTTTTTAATATTGCAACCTGTCTGTTTTAGCACGTTTGTTTTATGACGCTTAGTATATATGGCTCTTTTAAAACGGCCTTGTTTTACGCCAAAAAAACGCCAATCTATAAATACTTTAAGGATCCAACGCCATTTCCTCCGACTGTTTGCAGCGGCCCAACTTCTTCCAAATTCTTCCAACTCGGTTGTCCTAATAGCCTTCTCACAAAGCGCTCATCTGAAGCAAAATTAAACACCACAGATAACTAACAAAAATGCCACGGGCTAATGAAACTTACCCTCGTTCTCCAAACCACCAGCTTGAGGTAAATCTTCGCCAGTATTTCGAGTCCGGTTTTGTTGTGTTCTAAAAATCGCCTCTTCATCCTCGTCTGATGTGAAGCCATCGTCGCACACTTCTTTCATGTCTGGCACAACTGAAGGAAAAAGTTATTCTGCACGTGCAAATACCACGGTATATATCTAATTGTCTATTGTTTCCGTATGGTTTACCGGAAAACAAAGAAGAACAAAGAGATCTATTGAAATTATCATTAGTGGCAATTGTTCAGCAAACCCGCTAGTTGGAAAACATCACATGCTCAAAAACAAACAACACAAATCAACTATTAAAGCGAAGGCAACTACAGAAAAAACTATGATAAGTGCAAAACGGGCCGCATTTCTCAGACTGCAAGTTGTTTTCCAGTAGTTCAGAGACCTGCTTGTTGAAAAATGTTGAAAACAACAACACATACACGAAACGCAATCAAATGACTTCAAAAGCTACTGCTTTTATTGAGATGCAAGGCATCTCAGTCACCAATTCCCAATTCAGCTAATCAACAAGTGCTAATTATGTTCTTCTGTGCGTTCAGGAACAAAGCGGAAGGGGCGCCTGCAATCAGTGATTTAGTGCAGAGAGAGAACAATGGCACTGGGTGTTGAATAGTAAATATATCACATATTGCTGCCGGCCTCAGTAACTATCTAATACTTAATGTTTTCACACCTGTAAATTTATTCAGTTCTTTGCATTGTCACACATCACAAAAATTTTGTATTCACCATTTATTTTACAATTCACAAATCATGGCTCTCCTTCTTTAGATAGTATTTTAAATTACCTGAATTATACGTTCGTCTACAAAGGCGTCTGATTTCCTTTTGAGACCGTGTTTTTACATGTTTCAAACAAAAACCAATAAAAACTTAACCATTCCTCTTTTAGTCCTACGCTGCTAATTGACGTGCTCACTGTGCTAGAACTTTGTTTCCCGGCGCCTCTATAAAACACCTGTCTTCACAGGCCTTGGGCATTTACTATTGCCAACAACCCTTCCTTTTAATTTGACGGGCAGAATAGATACAAGCTAATATGCAAGACGGTCTTTCTTTACCCTGTTTACACGACTGTTTCAGTTTCCATTAGTGATTGTGTTATATTCGTTGTGCGGGTCCTTGGTCGCCTGGAAATCTCAGTGAATTGACCTCCTGTCTTGGTCTTCCCCGTTTTTGGCCCTCCTCGGTAGCAAAGGATAAAAGCGGCCTTGATTTCTTGGCGAAAGTCCTTGTTGTTTACATAGTAAACCAGCGGATCTGCAGCCGAGATTGTCGCAATCGATATGCTTACGACTGTCATCAAAATCGTAAAGTAGCTCTGCTTGTAAAAAGCTTCCCAGTATACCAAAGCTAGCACAAATATTTGGTACGGGAGCATTGTCACGGCGAAAAAAATAGCCAACGGCTTGAGAATCCTTTGAGTTTTCCTGGTTTGTTTCAATATGGCCACTGCGTTGATCTTTATTGTTGAACGCGATGAGTCGATCGAAGGATTTGGCGTTTGATCTTGAAGCTTCACTGCTCTCTCGTTTACCAGTTTTTCAAACCGCTGGTAGTGAAGGCTATAATGAGGAGCGGGAGGACGTACATTAGTATGACCGTGGCTAGTATGGGATGAAGAGAAGGAGGGTAATCGACATAGCATTTCCCACAGTGGTATTTAAAATGGAGGTGAAGCGGCCAGCCTTGAATAAGGAACGATGCCACCCAGATAGAGGTTACATGAGCAGAATTCGCTTCGGAGACCGTCTTACTCCAGACGATATCGGCACCGTGAACTTCCAGGCGACTTTCGGGTATCGCTCAGCGGCAATTGCGGTGATGGACCAGATACTCGCACCGAAGAAGGTCTCCGCGAAGGGAACAACGTACAAACAACCCACTTCTCCCAAGAACCATTCGGTTGAAAACTCAATTTGCAAGATTGTTGTGGGATAGTTGACTATCAAAATCCCTAGATCAGCGAATGCGAGGCTAAGAAGGTACGGGGTCATAACAGAGAACGCGTTTGTTCCCCTGATGATCTTGACGATAACAACAAGATTCCCAATCACACCGACCACCGCAATGGCGATTTGAAGGCTCAGCCGGAAGATGGAAAACTCGACGGGTAGCTTTAAACTGTCGTTATCCACGGAGGCCAATGAATTGTTCAGCATTGTAAATGCGCAGGACCGGAAATCATGATCATAACCGTTAAACACACAACATGCATTGGAGCGCAGCCGCTTTAAAAGTGAGCAAAGAGGGGAATAATATATATTTGTAGCGAATGTGCTTTACCAGTTGTTGACTCAAAGCTGAGCTTCTGGGTGAGCGACAAGGAAGACAGGAAGTTGTATCTTGAACATGCAAGGTTTTTTTCTCCTTTTTGTATATAAACGTTCATCTTCATAAATTATTCAGGAAATTGATGATAATTTAATATTGGAATTTCAAAACGGCAGCAACATTTGAAAGAGGCCTGTTTCCAATAAAATTTTCTAAATTTCTTAGACAAAATTGTAATAAGATTAGGCGAATTGCCTACTGCCCTGCAAGACTTTAGACCGTCCGAAAGTGCTATGTGCGATCCTCCTCAGTCAGACACGGGAGATTCTTCCAGATAAAGAACGACAGAGCTTCGTCTAGGATCACTGACTATAGTGAACTTACTTGATCGGTTTTGATGCGCTACTCAGCTCTAGAAGCTGTGACTCAGAAATTACCTTTTTTTATTATGCATCTGCCGCCCGCATTAATATTAAAAAAACTCGAGAAATTATGCTGTTTTACTTGTCTAAGCTCACCCCTGAGACTGTAAATTAATTGTCATATGTCATTATAGCATGAACCTCAAATTTAAAGGAGAGGTAAACACCTGTCACATCATCCTTACCACTGGGAAGTAGCTAGTCTCTGAGAAAACAACCTTAAATGTCTTTTGGGGTGAAGTCCTACAGTACCAAGGTTCAAGCGCGATTTTTAATGCGAGTGGCGAACTTCACTCTAGCCGAGGTGAGCAAAAATAATGATTTAATGATCACCCGTCTCGAGAAGGCAAGTCTTAATTGCAATTAATTTCCAAGCCAGTCGAAACTCAGTAAGAGATGAGGTTTCGTTGACAGAATATCGTTTTCTTTTAACTCACTGCATGTGATATTTTTCAAATGCAGTGCATGATGCATGGGAGTTTGCACGTTGTCCCGGCGTGCCCAATCAATAAAACTCGATCATCGATTTCCATTCGATATTAAAGATTAGTCCTATTAATCGTTGAAAATCGATAATCACAGTGGAAGACCTCTTAATTGTTGTCGATCTTAATAGATTGTTATACATTTTATCGATTACAATTGGTAAGCAAGTTATGATAGTTTCTCGATAACACTTTTTGACCAATAGAATCGAGCGGTAGGCGTCTACTATTTTGTTAGAATTGAACATTTTTATACTCCCGGTTGTGAAACTCTGGAGTAATGACGTTTCCCACCTATTTGCTTTGTGTAGCTTTGTTCGCGGTCCGGTATTTCGCAATCCAACAGGACTATAGGGGTGAAGAAGGGGTTTAAATGTCTTGTGAATATATCCAAGTCTGGTTCTATGACGCGCGATCAGGGAAGAAGAAATTGATTCAGAAAGTATTAAAATACCCACCTCCCTTGTCCAGAAGTTGGAGTGTTCAACTTCAAAGCAAGGCCTGTTTTACATGATGTTAGAAATTCCAAAGCTCAGTGCAAAGCGACAAAGGCACTAGCTGTGAAATTCAGTTTTTAAGTTCTAGTTTGAGAGTCAGTTTGGCTGTGCTAGAAAACTTAGGGCCACGTATTAAGAGCTTAAATGCATCCAAATAGTTCTCGAACCTCGGTACACGCGCTGGTAAGTAAGTTATCAACCCAAAGCTGGATGATAATGTGTCGCGCACGAAAGCGCCTTGGGCGAGGGAGATGACGTGAAAACATGAAGAGGAGAGAACCTTGTGTGTTCCCTCCCTACTACGCGCCGCGCTGACTCGCGCGCCCGCGCTAGGCAGTTCCACACCACCTTACGTAAGTGCTGCTATTAAATCGCACGTTTTGCTTCCATTGAAAGCAAAAAGGAAAGCGATAAAAGAGACAAAGCTTAAACGTTTGCATTAACTGTAAACACAGGAAGCCTCTCTATTGCCTCTCTAATACAAATGCCACACCTGATGCCAGGCTCCTGCAAGGTGAGATTTATTTATCTATAACAATATTTATACAGGGTGCTCTCTCACAGCAGTGGTTTTCAGAGAGGCCCTGTATGTAAGAGTTACAAACAAATAATACTGATTAAATAAATTAAAATAGAAACTAAAATCAACTAAGTACATATAATAAAAACTAACAATAATAGAAATAAGTGTAAAAGAGATAAGAAGGATAGAAATACGTGGATAAAATAGAGGAGAAAAGCGAGAAAATTTGGTTAAAATTGCTTTAAAAATTTAAATTTAAATTCATTGAGAGACTTTGAGAATCTAATATCTTTGCTCAATGAGTTCCAGTCTTTAACCGCTTGAAATGCTAATCTTTGCCTTCCCCAGTTGCGTCTAATTGGTGGTAATCGTAGATAACATTTATTTCTTGTATTATAAATATGAGATGACAATGCCCTGTAAGAGAGCCACCGGCGACAGCTCAGCTGGGAAAATCAAACTAGGTGTCAGAAGTTTATGACGTCGTATACAGCTTAAAAGTATGATTTTTGGGATGTTAAATTAACAAGGAGTTTTTATTATTATTATTATTATTATTATTATTATTATTTTCATGGTGGCTTATTTATGGACATTTACACTGTTCCGCGAAAAAAAATGCTTTTCTTCTAATATGCTACATCTACGAGTTCTGAGGAGCACAATTTCGTTAAAATTTACTTTTCGTTTCTTCTCATCCCCCCTGACATTTGACACCACAAGATGTAAGGCCGCCAATTTTTAACATACACTACATTTCAAACTACTTATACATGCAGCGCAGGTGCATCTTAAAAGCTGCACTTTGCCTCATGATAGTTACACATCTCTTTTGCTTGACAAGGCGTGCGGGACATAAATGTAACGCTGTGTACAAACCAAAAAGTGTTTCTTGTTTCGGATTTTGTCTGCTGATGAGGTACACCGTACCCATGCATTGCCTCTGTAATAAAAAAAAAAGGACAGAGTGGTGAATTCCAACTTCGTGGGTGAATTCAGCTTACAGATCGAAAGATACACTGAGCTCGGTAGACTCTAGAGTCAGGGCACGAATTTTGGCGTGCTTCAGACCGACCAATTGAATTCACCATAATTCAGTGGCAGAAACCCACCGTTCATGAACACTGATCACCTTGAATAATCTCGAGCTGAACAAAGCAAGTAACCGCTGGTTATAGCAAAGTTTGTGAAAAGGTAAGATTTTGTTTTTGTTTTCACGTATCTCATGTAGCTCAGCAGTGATGTGTATAGTGCCGTGAAGCATAAGTTTAACAATCATCCTCCGAAATCGCGCGGAATATCGCCTGATACTTAGTTCACGAGGCCGTAGGCCGAGTTGGCGAAAGTCAGGCCGCGATATTCCGCAAGACTGAGCAGGGTAATTATTTTATTATTCAACACATTAATGACGAAGAACAATTTTCTGCGTTTATTGCAAAGAAAAGCTGGAAAAGCCGCCATTTTTCTCCGCGACACACAAAATTATATACTTATATCGCAGGAAATCTGTTGAGTACGCACGACGAATATTGAGCGCACTAATGACCATATTTAGACACAATGTGTTGAATAATAAAGCAATCTATGCTCCGTCTTTCGTTACAAAAATTGCTGAGGCGGGATGAGATATCAACCAAGACCTAACGCTCGAAACAAGATTTTGTACCAACCTCTGGTCTAATTCCACTGAAATGAAATAATAAAAGCCGGATAAGAATAAAGATCTTTTTTTTTTATCATAGGGTTAGAGAGAAAAATATATATAAACGGCAGATTACATTTTGGCCTGCAACTCTCAACTGAGCCCAATTAAAAATACTGAGTGTTGCCAAAGTTTATAAATGCCGTCCAGGCTCATAATGCCTGTACCGTGTAGTTTTCTTCTTGCAAAGTCACCTGCAAAGTGAAGTTTCTTCATATATTTTTTACAGGTTTCGTGGTGACATCATTGAGTATTTACGTGCTTAACTACCTTATATAACGCCAATAAGCTTCACACATTAGAAACTTGTTAGTGTATTCAATACAAAAGCCAGAAATCGGCCAAACACTCCGACACCTTTCTCTTTTTAAAACAATTTGGCGGAAAAAAGAGGAAATTGGATATCCGCTTGCGTTTTAGCAACGTAAACATCGATAGGACAATTTATATAAATATTTTCTGTGAGGTGCAGCTTAATGCACGAGCTGGCGTTGTTTGTTCAACTTTAGATTTATTTGCTTTTGTGAATGAGCTAATGCATTTCGATCCACAGAAAACGGGTTGAAGAAATGGTGATCATAATTCTAGACGGACAAATTACACTCTCGGCTTCATTAATATTCAGACCTCTCCAAGGGGTCTGCGAATCGGACATAATGAAGGTGGTTGCCTGATCGTACGTAGGCGGGTAAGTTCTTTCACTGCGACGGCTATATCTGCTGGCCATATATTTCTGCAAATATATTGTGACGAACTCGAGTTCAGGTTTTAAACATCATCGGTTTACGCCGTTATCTTGAAAGAAAAAATCCTCATATCGCTAAGTCCAAGTCTAAGTTCTTTATTTTTATTTTTTTTTTATTAGCTTCGCCAGAGACCTGGCAGGGACACTACAACAGCGTGCGCCAATTACTGTAGGCCCGTAACTGCAAATCCCTTCCCCGTAACCACATTCTAGTAGAGATAGACCACCACACCGGGGACTACGTCCCCTACTCTTTTCGAACAGTGCGTGGGTTCTTTAACGTCCCACAGAATCAATTATGAAGAGTTGTGAGACGGGGCCTACGGTTTATCGTCCTTATCCGAGAAGACTAGAAAGTCTAACCATTTGCAGATATCATTACAAAGGCAGCACTTTCTCCTCAATTATTTAAAGACCCTGAGTGTTGGTCCGGCCGGGGTTTGAACCCGCGACCTCCCGCACGGTAGTCCGGTGCTCTACCACTGAGCTAACTACATTTAGCTACCAGTAGCTGATCTTCAGTTACTCCACGATAACATCTAATATAAGTCAAAACATCCCACTTCCCGGACCCTGTTTTTCCACCTCCCATACCGTTTTTTCACGACTCCCGCCTTTTTCATGTTGCTCCCGATAAATTATTTCTCTCCCACTAGTACTTTCCGCCCTTTTTTAATTCCGGCTTCCGACTTCCGGCCTTTTCAGCCTCCAATACCCCTGATACCCTCCTGACCCTCCAGGCATAACGTTTGAGGTAAGGTTTTCAATTACAATAAATCATAGAATTTTGTGAGCAATTGTCTGCAATGGGACAGCGGGGCATTACAAAGACAATCATATTAACTGAAATTCATAGCTTAGCATTCATTAAAAAAAGCACTTATAACAGTTTCAAGTCCTGACAAATTAAATTAAATTAAAACTACGGGGATCCGGTGCTTAGATAGGTTATAAAGGCAGATAAGAAATAAGAAAAAAAAGCATTTCTTATATCTGATACAATTCATTTATTTACTTCATTTCTCATAACGAATCAGATTAGCAAGGCTAATTGCTTACACTGGGAAATGAAAACTTGCCGTAGTTTAATTTAGATTTAATGTGAGAAAACTGAATGGAAGTAACTCGTCTGATAAAGGAAATAGTTAATTTGATGGCAAGTTTGGTTTGTCGAAAATCATCAGCAGGAACTTTTCAAATCCAGACGAAAATTTCTTTGCTACACCCGGTATGCTACTATTACAAATAAAAATGAAATTCTGAGCATTTAGTTTCGATCAGTGTTTCTGTAGGAACATATTTCGCACATTTAAGCCCCAACCTAATTTATCCTATCATCGATCACTAAGTCATAGTTTTGATATTTATTTTACCCATTCGACATTCGTTTTTACCTTCACCCTGCATCGTGTCACATCCAGTTTGCGCTTATTTGTACATAATGTGCTTAAGTTCTACGAAATACCAAAATTTCTTACGTACAGCGAAAATGTAATCTTGAGAATTTATGACTTAAATACTAACTTCTCTACTGCACTGAAGGCCGTCAATTTTGATAATGTTTTCTCGGGCATGCGAGAAAACAAAATTTGCTACGCGTTCGGTTTTTCTCTTTTGTAAATCTCCATTTTTAAATATTGATATTTTTCAATTTTTGTCTGGTTGACGTTATCAACACTTTTCCCTTAACTTCTTGTGGCGAAAATTTAAAACTTTGAATCAAAGCTTCAAGAAAAGTAGAATTTTTGTAATCAAATAGAAGATCTTTTCCAATATTTTGTGGGCACAAATCCTCGAGTTTTGGGCATATCTGTTACATAATTATCTCTTATACGTTTATTCGTGTAGTCCAAGCTATTTTCGCACTAAACTTCTTGTAGCTGATTGACAAAAATTGGTTTATTTTAGGAGACGTTACGTTAGAGACATTAACGTGGAATTGGTTTTGGGTGTTTTGGTGCTTTGGTGTCTTATCCTTTGATAGCCTTCGTAGCCGTTTTTTGGGTTGTCAGGCAACGTTGCGGGACATCCCAAAAAACGGCCTTTTAAGACTGTGGCAATTTATGAAAAAGAACATCACTTTTGATCTAACGAGATGGTTTTTAAGTTTTTCCTCTCAAGCACACCCCCAAAATACAACCCTTTCATCGGGAACACGGCCTCACATTATACAGCGAAAGAGAAAGATAACCCTTGACAGCCGTCACTATGTATACATATAAATTTGTGGCTGACATTGTGCGAATGAAATAATTGACATGAAATTTATTAAAACACCGTCCGCGAGCAAGAAAACATTAGAGAATTTACTTTGGAGAAGTCATATTTGATATCAAAAATCGTGCATTTTCGTAAGCGAAATTTCCTGTGTCACCAAATATTTACTATAATATTAGTTATCTAGATCTGTTACTAATTTAATTCATTATATATCTCACTTAGTACGCGCGCTGTGATTGGCCAATTTTGCGGGAAGTATTCTACAGTACAGCCCACTTGACTTCAACTAGTTTTCTTTCCCGCGCGCCGGATTAACCTCAGAGATATAATAAATATCTTACTAACCCCGTTTTCTCGGTACGTGCTGTAAATTACGGATCCTCGGTTATTCTCATTAATTTGCACTATTGACCTCGAACTCGGTTAGTAAGAGGTATGTATGTTAGACCCGACTTGATTTCAAAGCAAAGCTCAAAACGTTTCGCAACATTTTTACTTTACTTTATTGGTCACATCATACTTTAATTCATTTGAGGTCTAAAGATAAATATTATTTGGTGTTGTTAATATCAGATGACGTCGAATTACATTAATCGCCCATTTTGCCTTCATACATTTAAGCAAAATGTTGATTCTTGCTATTTTATGCCTAGTTTATGTTTAGTTTATGCCTAATGCCTTTCCTTCTAGACATAAAAAAACAACTTTAAAAGCGCCAATCAAAATAAACCAAAAGGAACGCCGCTGCCTTCAGCCACAAACGTCTACAGTGTGTGCCACTTAATTCCACAGCGATCGTCGTCGCACCTTAATGTTGCCTCCGTCAGATGATCAAGCTGATTTTCTCCATAAGTATTTTCTTTTGCATGCGTAAGATGCATGCGTTAGTGCTGCGCGCATTTTGCTTTCTTTGGTTCACTTAGTTTTCCAGCTTGCTGATCTATTTTGGTGGCGCACGTCCCATGTGGGCTCGAATTATTTGGCAGCAGATGTTCAAATTATGTAAGACTTGCATCGAAGGCAAGTCTTAATTCGAAAACTTCGAAATGAATCGGATAATAAAAATAATAACAATAATAATAAACTGTAAACTGTAGTGATCCCTGTGGTTGTTGGTGCCCTTGGTACAGTGAAGAAGGGTATGGTAGAAAACATCCAGAAAGTATCAGAGAGAGCTACTATGACAGAGATTCAAAAGATCTGCACGCTGGGATCTGCGCGAATCCTCAGAAAGGTGCTCAGTGTATGACAGAATGATTGACCTGAGTGACTGACGCTCTAGGTGCATGGTTTCCGCCCGGCTGATGCACAAAAAGAACACCAGCAAAGACTGTGATAAAAGAGACACTAATAATAATAATAATAATAATAATGATTATTATTATTATTATTATTATTATAATAATATTATTATTATTATTATTATTATTATAACTGTATTTATCCACGGGATCCTTATCACTAAAAAGTGGTCTTCTAAAGAGCCGTGCATTAAACCTAGTACTTAAAAGCTAAGGCTTAAAAATTACAGACATTGTTAAAAAAATCCTATAATAAGTGCTAAACTAAGTTAAGAAATTACTAATGCACAATTACGGAATAAAAGCTATTTAACTATTAACATAGACTACAAAAACCTGTTAAAACAGTTTCTCAGCCTTCTCCCCTTTCGTATACTATAAGAACAAGTAGTAGCCTCGCCATTTTTTAAAAGCAACTTAAAATATTTTTATTTAGGAAAGATAATTTAGTTTGTTTCAATAGTTCTAATGTTTAGTGCCTTTGAATATTTTAAATTTAAATTAGTATAGAACTTTAACTTATGTAAAGCGCTTCTGAATATTGTTTATAGTTTTAGCGATTCACAAATTCCTTTTCATTATCATTATATAGATCGGCGTGGTACATAGACTGGATTTACGCTACCTCGATATTGGAGTTCATAGATGAATCTGGCTTTTTTTCATATCACCAACCAAATTAATCGAATACTCTTGTTGCAAAAAAGGTAATCTAAACGGTACCTTCTTACAAGCCTATGTTATTATGTGCTCATCCCAAATTCATGGAAATCTCGGAGGCCAGAGAGTTCGGTAAACGGTAGACTTTGGTCACGTTTTCAAAACAAAAATGATGACAACTTTTATTTATATGACGCGTTGGGATGAGAGGCAAAAATGCGACGACCACTCGCATCTTCAGTCCGCAGTTAAAACGTGTGATTTTCACATATTCATCAGTAATAGTTTTAAAGACAAGTAGCTCGGACTTAAAGACCATTTTTTAACGATGTACTGAAGAGATTAAAAGGAGATGCCATTACATCTCTCGCATCAGAAAATGGGGGAAGACAAAACAACCGGCTAAACAGCGTCGTAAGCAAGGAAAAAATAGCAATTTTATCTGCAAAAAAATTCTTCTAGTATTTTTTTGGGCGCGACTGCATAGGCGGTTAGTTGGCTGTCAGTTTGTTATTGTTCAATCTTGGGTGAGTGGGTGGGTGGGTGGGTGGGTAAGATCAAATAGATATATGAGTTATTGGCCAAGCGTGAGGTCAAGATGGCGGGATATTGGCCAAGTTCTGTTTTCGCGTGTTTATGGTCCGAGACGAAGTCGAGGTCCATAAATGGGCAAAAAAAAAAAAAAAAAAAAAAAAAAACGAGGCCAATATCCCGCCATCTTGGCCAAACAATCTTGGTCAATAAAAGATTTATTATATGACTGAAAGGACGCTATACAAATACAGTAAAACGCGAGACGAAGAGGCTATCCTGAGCGGTCAAAATGGCTCCATCTTGACTTCGCGGGCCGCCAATCACAGCAGGAGAATTGATGCATCTTGATCGCTGAAAGCGCCAGTCATATAACAAATATATGTTATTAGCCGGCCGAGAGGCCCGTATTGAGAAAAACTGTGCCAGAGGTCTCGAGTATGGCCCGAGGCAGCAGGCCGCGAGCCGTACTCGAGACCGCGGGGCACAGTTTTTCCCAATACGGACCGACCAAGGCCGGCAAATAACGTGTTTATTTTTTCGTGGAAAAAACACTGGTTTATAGGCCGGATAATCAATCTACGACCGACAAATTCTGTTTTAAAATTACGCGCGAATTTGCATTGACGTTTAGTCGGTGAAAAACAAAATACTACTGAACAAAAGTTTTCAAATTTCTCGCCTTACCGCGGCAAAAATTGATCCTCGAAATCTTCAGAGAATTTTAACAGGCACTTTAAGGTCAGGAACCTGAACTGTATTAGAGGTAAGTTTGCCTTGCAGAGTTTTAAAGTTTGCTAGTATTATACAACTGAGGACGGTGACTCTCGCGTGAAACCTTCACCTCAACACAAAGGCATAAATTGAACGATAAAAGAAAACTCGTTTCTTCTTGAATTAAACTTAAAAAAACTTCGATTTATAAATTTAAAAAGTGTAAAATGCAAAGCAAAGAAACTGATTACACGCAGTAAAATATGTTAAGGCTCGTATTAAAATTAAAACAACGAACAACAAAAACAAGTGCAAAATAATTTGTACATGCAACACCGGCCACAGAGACGGAATGTCATGACAACAAAATACAAGCGTATACTTTCTTTTTCGATTAAATCCTGAAAATACCTCGATTATACAAGAGAAAACAAAGAATGACAACCCGAAATGGCGTTCACAGCGTCCAACTTATAGTAATAAATGGCGGTAAGCTAAGCTACAACTTTGAAATTAAATTCGGATGTGTACTGAGATGTGTATTGAGTATACTCGCCTTTTTCAGAAATTTCAACGTTTTTAATCCCACCGATTGTTTCTTCATCCACTTAACAACCATTCATGGTTACTATAAACATTATTTACGCCTTATTTGCGCTTTCACTTTGGTGAAAATTCTCGCTCGCTCCCAAGTTTGCTTCAAAGTCGGCAGCGGTCCGTACTCGGGGTCCGGATGGGAAAATCCGGACTGCTGCTGCGCGCGCCAATCAGATTCAAGGATTTAGGATTCCGGACCGCTGAGATGCTTCACAAAAAATAAGGACTGATAGCGGCTGCCAGAGGCGACTTTAAAGGCTGACGTCCGATCTCACACTAAAGACGAATTGTAAACCGCCATGAAACTATCTGATATGTGCGGTATATAAATCTATTACCATTACCATAAGACCATCCACCTCCAAGGAAACCTCATAAAACTGTGGAAAGAATTATGGCTAAAAGATGAACTTTTTTAAAATAAGGTCCTGACTTTCAGTAAACTGACTGAGGCTATAAAATTAACACTTTATCTTCTGGCTCCAGCGGTACCGTGAAATTGTTCAGGTTGTCATTTTTAAGTTGACTGCACTTTAAGATACAAAAACCTTTTCGACGAGCGCGTGAAAAAGTGCTATGAGTTATTTGACAGTAGCTCCAGTAGTTGGGTCCAAACATTGTCACAGTAAAGGAGTTGTAAAGGATTTGTTTTGACCTACTTTAAGTCGCACCTTCGTTTTGTCAATTAAAAATTTAAAGCAGCTACATTTCTAAGACTGCCTAACACTTACCATAAAGTTTTCCGTCTCCGACTTGCACTAGTTTTATAAATCTTTCCTCTTTCAGTTCGTACAATTTGGCATTCACACTGAGCAGCGTCTTGAACTCACTCACTCATCCCCTTCGTGCCAGATGCCCATGAGACCTCGAAGTGTCTTAAAGCGGAGCTTTACTTTGTCTCAGTCGACAGCTTGTTTATCGTATGCGGACTAATTTTCAAAACGGAAAGCACTCTCAAGCCTTAAATTTGTACTAAATAGTCCCTATAAAAATCAATCCAAACTGAACGTAAAATAATAGACATATGCACATATACCGACAGTATAATTAAAAACCATTTAAGTGGACTTGCTATCATAGCTACGATAAATTACGATCCAAATTTCAGCATCGCTCATGCATCGCTTTACAAGCTAAGACGGCCATCTCTTCAACCACTGCCCAAAAGTAATTGTCTAGTTGTTTGTATGTCTATCCTTTCTTACACTAAAATTTAGATTTTGGGTCATTTTGGCCCAGAAAATCGGATGTAAACTTTAACGATGTCTTTATCAGATATAGACACTCATTAAAATTAATTTCTTATGTATTTCCTTCATGAATTATTGATGAGTTTTTTAGAGTGATTTCAATAGTCTTATATATCACATTCACACTCTTCTTCCCATGGACCTATTCCAACAAAGTAAAAGCTTTCCTTTATATTCACTACTGCTTAAGTAGTGCTCACTACTGCGATGATCACACACATATTCATTCAGAATGATTATTGTCGTGTGTTTAAAAAGCGTTTAATTAATATTGTATGATGTTTTTATACGAACAATTTTATAATTTCCTCCCAAAGCGTTTCATGTATCCAATGAGACTCAGAGGCTCAAACCAATGGGAAGCAGAGTTGGGCAGTGGTGAGAGCGCTCGCCTTCCACCAATTTGTCCCGGGTTCGACTTCCGGACTAGGCGTCATAAGTGGGCTGAGTTTGTTGGTTCTCTACTCTGCTCCGAGAGGTTTTTCTCCGGGTACTCGGTTTTCCCCTCTCCCCAAAAACCAGCATTTGATTTCAGTTGATTTATTTAGAGTTGATTTGATTTAGTCTCCCCAATTAGTAGAGCATCTGTGCTCGGCTAAATACATTTGAGACTTAAATAAAGTGATTCTTCTTCTTCTTCTTCTTCTTCTTCTTCTTCTTTATTATTATTATTATTATTATTATTATTATTATTAATTACAATATATATTTGTGTCGGCGTGCTTATAAATCTAAATAAGGCAAATGATAGTTTCAAGAAGGACTGGCGAGGTTATTACTAAGCATTACATTCACAACAATTAAACCCTCTTAACAGTGGCTTTAATGATACCGACATTTTAAAATTAAATACATTAAGTCAGCCAACAACTGCCTAAAATAAAATCCATAAAAGGAAACCAACCATTAGAAATCAATAAAGAGAAACCTAATTGGAATACACTGGAATGGGCATTATGACAACAAACCGAGATAAGCAACTTTCAACTATTGATAATAAATTCTGAACCAGACGAGTACAATTCACTATTGCACGCAGGGTAATAACTCGGTTTGTTATATACCGTGTCTTTTACATTCAACAAAACGAACACTGTGGTTGGTTGATTCTTGCTCACGTGCCCTTGATCTTGCCCGCGCCGGATACAACAACACGTGATCAGTGCATGAATAAAAAGTTGCGTGATCACGTTAGCCTGCAACATTTGTAAATTGTTCATTCAGCAGGCTTGTGAGTAAAGAAGTTCAGTTCTGTGTAGTGCCGTGTTTGCTTGTTTGTTTGTTCGCTGCTGATTGTTGAAGGAAACTCAAGGTATATAACAAAGCACTTAATGTCCTGATGTTTCCCGAGGCGAAGGGTTAAAGCGGCGTTGATAAGTATTTGTAAACAGCGCTATAGAAGTAATAAATTATTATTGTTAAACTAGCAGTAACCAATAGTTAGGAAGTGCGGGCGGTCGTCTGTTGCGAGATGGAAAAGACATTGAGGATAGTGTGGGGTTGTGGATTCCTGCTGTAGATTTATAATTAGTTGTTTGCGTAACTAATATTAATATTATTGTTGT
>JAEMWC010000277.1:347500-385000 GCA_016490735.1 Pachyseris speciosa
TTCACTAACATTTTGGGGCAAATTAACACAGTGCCCTGAATATCCCCTTTGGCCACCTTATTTTAAATATATATGCATTATTGGAAGGGCCCGGGCAATTAACATTTCTTCAACTTGAGTTAAACCAGAAAGTTCATTGGGCACTGTAGAAGGTACCATATCATTTTCTTTGGAAATTTTTTTTTGGAAGATCTTTCTCTCCAGAGGACCTTGAACACTGATCAGTGGGAAGTTTGTTCAACTTACTATTTGATTTTAAAGGCCATGCTTCATAACAAATTGTACACTGACAAATCTTACATTCATTTGCCTTGTGGAAATTGTTCATGTTAGTCCTAGCCCACTTTTGTTCATGAATATCTCCATTACTCTGCGTTTAAAAGCAAAGTAATCGTATTTCTCCAGGAGTTTATGTTTATTTTGGGCATGTGCCTCCTTTGTAGTTGCTATTGTATCACTTTTTTTGGCCTGTGATTTCTTTGTAGTTGCTGTTGTATTGCTGCTTTTGACATATGATTTGTTTTCAGTTGCTGTTGTACTTCTGCTGTTGGTGTGCAAGTTTTTCGGAGTACATATTGTATTGTTTTATTCATGTGAACTGTTATCAGGCACTGCTGTATCACTGTTTTTGGCATCTGCCTTGTTTGCAAATGCTACTGTATTGCTGTCTTGGGCATGCAACTTACTTGCTGTTGGTTTTGTTTTGCTATTTTGTGTACGTGGGTTCTTAGCTGGCTTGGTTTTTGCATACTGAAGTCTCTTTCTTTGCAGTTTTTTGTGATGCTTATCATCTGTTTCTGAAAATTTTGTCTTCAGATATTTTAACACATTAACATTTAATGTATAAGGCACTGTTGAGACATAATGTAAATCCTCAAACAAAACTCTTGGTTTTCCTCTATTTTGAGTATTTATCACTGTAGAACCATTGACGCAAGAGAGACTTGACTCAATAATATGAATTACACAATTGAGCTCGTTAGCTACAGCTTGAATTATAATATTATCACACCATGTACCAGGTGTTGCCATTCTTTGCAAGTAAGTCTTCCAAGAATCAGTGGCAATGCTTTCAATAAAAAACTCTGGGTGAACTTCTAAATTGTTTATTCCAGCCTCTCTTACTACAGTGTGAAATTCAGAGTTCCGTAATACTGGTGAGAAATGGCTCGAAAAAAGCAATCACCACAACCACCAACATCAAATGGTTGTAGCCCTTTTAAAGCTAGTCTGTTAAGCGACTATATGGATTATTTTCATAATTGAGATTTTTCTGCACTAATTTTTTATCATCGAAATTCATTCCCCCATTGAGACGTTGCAGCGACGAAAACACAATTTCCCAGCTCTCTCATTTTTAGAAGAAATGTGAATATTCCGCTCGTGATGCTCAAGCGAGACTCTGATAGCAACCGTGATGGTTCTGATTCATTTTGGTACCGTGTAGTTTTCATTTGTAGTGAGCCGTTGCTGTGCGACAAAACTGGGCCGACTTCTTGACGCAACCAAAGTGGGTTGACTTTAAATTTAAGCTTATGGAAGCTTTCAGAAGACAAGGTACGCACTACTCTCCGTAAGAACATAAGGTTACTTGAGAGAACTGGAAAAAAGCGTTTAATTTTGTGGATCATAAACTTTGCAAATCACTTATATGTTACCGAAAATTTGCAGTTCAGCCTCTCCTGTCCTCTCTGTTCGTCGTTCCTTGTACGAGTAAACGCTGGACTTGACATGTGCTTTGGAATTTCCGTAAAAATTCACATGACCCATGCCACAGACCTTGAACTCATCACCATGGCCTTTGCTCCGCCGTTTGCGCAAATACCATTCATTCCAGTTGGAAGAACAAAGGAATGCCAAGAATGTGCCCACATTTTGCTTCAAGTCGGCTCTAGCGCTGTACGCTTTAAGAAAGTGCCGCTGACCACCGACGTCAAGATTAGTCTGCGGGCTCGCTTTTGCTTGCCCGCAATTATTATTATTATTATTATTATTATTATTATTATTATTATTATTAAACATTAGGACTCTCGAGGAAACAAAAGTAACTATTTGTATAATATGCTCTAACTATCGACCCATTTCTGTTCTTGCTATTCTCTCTAAGATTCTTGAACGCCATGTCCACATTTCATTTTATAACTTTCTTACTGAAAATGACCTGCTCTCCGATTCCCAGTGTGGCTTTAGAAAGTCTCGCTCTTGCGAGCTTGCTGTTACTGATCTTATTGATCGCCTCGTCAACAATATGGACATCGGAATCCTGAATGGGCTCTTGTTAGTCGATCTTAAAAAGGCGTTTGACCTCGTAAATCATAGCATTCTTCTTTCAAAACTTCAAATCCATGGTTGTTCATCTTCCACTGTTCAGTGGTTTGCTTCTTATCTCTCTGACCGTTTCCAATGTACTAGCTTTAAGAGTACACTATCTGACCCCCTTCCCGTATCTATCGGTGTTCCACAAGGTGCATTCTTGGTCCTTTCTTCTTTCTATTATTCATAAATGACCTCCCTTTATTTCTGTCGCAGAACACTACTCTTACTATGTTTGCTGATGATACTTCAATAATTCAATCTAGTTCTACTATCCACGAGTTAAATGCTCGCCTTAATTGTGACGCCTCTGGTGTGTTTACATGGGCTAATTTAAACAACATGGCGCTCAACACGTCAAAAACTAAATCTATATTGATTACGACTCAACAGAAGTTTCATCGTCTAAATGATCGTTCTCTTAATGTCGTGATTAATGGGAAGTTAATTGAACAAGTTCAGCATGCAAAACTACTTGGTGTTACTCTTGATTGCCATCTTACATGGGAGAAACACATTGATCATATATGTTCAATTGTAAACAGTAGATTGTCCCTCTTAAGAAGGATCAAACCGTTTCTCAATCATCACTGTGCTCTACGCTTCTACAACTCTTGTATTCATAACCTCTTTATCTATTGTTCGAGTGCTTGGGGTAATTGTTCGAGTTATTTATTGTCTCGTCTTCTTCGCCTTCAAAAACGTGCAGTTAGATTGCTTCTTGATGCCGACTTCAACCAACCATCTGTAAGGTTATTTTCCCAACTCAAATGGCTTCCTATTTTCGACCTTACAAAACTAAGAAAACTTGTACTCTTATTCACTATCCTTAATAATCCTAATGCTCCTCTTTGTCTTAAACGTAAATTCAATTTCTTGTCTTCGGTTCGTTCAGCTGGTTTGCGCACAAGAGCTTGCGCTTTTAATCTTCAAGTTCCCTACCCGCGGTCTAATTCTGGTAAGCGCACATTTACTTACTGTGCTGCCACCCTTTTCAATTGCCTTAACACTGATCTTAAGCAGATAGTATGTGCATCTCCTTCTCCTATTACTCTTTCATCTAGATTAAATAATTTTAAGCATAAACTCCTTATATTATTCATTAAGTTTGCTAGTAATGTTCTTCATCTTGAACAATTAATGTGTCATGAGTGTCGTTTTTCTCTTTATTGCAACTGTATTAGATGGTAATTAGCGTATATCACTTTATATCTATGTTAAACCATACATTTGACTCGTTTTAGTTTTCTCCTGTAGTAACTCGTATATTGCTCATTAGGTATTGCTTTATATGTGTATTTTGTACCGTTGTGAAGGCCGTAAGTTAGATAACTCATTGGGTTAATTACGTCACCTTCGTTAAATAAAGAATATTGTGTTGTATTGTATTGAAAACGTAAAGCTTGTGGGATGTGGCTGGAGTGACAAGGCTACTTCACATATTAATGTGATCAAGTAAGCTGAAGCCACTACAGTGGTAGTGGCTTCAGCTTACTTGATCACATTAATTTGTGAAGTATCCTTGTCACTCCAGCCACATCCCACAAGCTTTACGTTTTCATTGCTTGTTTTATTGATATGTGGGTACTTGAGCCTGAGTATTAGCTATGCCATGCTGATGAGGCCTAACAAGGCCGAAACAGCTGTCCATGGCTGCTAATGCCTGGGCTCAATCTTTGCTTTGGTAGATTTAAGGGGTAACTCCCGCTACCTTGTGGCCTTAGTGCCTTTTGTGTGGCTTCAGCTTACTTGATCACATTAATTTTTGAAGTATATTTGTATAACATGGTTTGTCTTGGCTCAAAGTAGAGAAATATTACATTAGCAAGGACAATTCCAAATGAAAGGAAATTAATAATTGGGTAAACTAAAGTTAACATTTACCTTACCCAGGAAATTAATCGAAAGTCTAGAAAATTATAACCAGGTAACCTTAAAACTAGGCGGCTATTGAGTCATAAACGACAGCTGTGACATTTCTCGTGATGAACTGCACGCCGACATCATGGAGTAAAGACGTGCTTCGCTGAGCTCCGCATTAAACAAGCTTTTTTCTTTAGAACATTGACAAGGGTTTGGTTTCTTTCACTATGCTTCATGTCAGGTAGACGATTGCGGTCTGGGAAAAGATTGGAGCCCGCTTCGCAAACTCTGGGAGGAGAAAATATGCCGAACAAAGATACGAAGAAGGTTACAAATGATGAAGAATCAAACATGTCTGCCGCAGGACTAGAAGAACTAAAACTATTGAGAGGTGGCGTTACAAGTCAAATGAAGAAACTGAGTGACGACCCACAGGATTTTCAGCAAAATACGAACGAAAGACTACTAAAAATTGAAAGCGTCATGTCTAAAGTAGACGAAATAGATAGTTTAAAGTCCAAACAACAGGAACTTGAAGCAGATGTTGACAGCATGAAGGATTCTCTCAACTTCATGAACACCAACACTGAAGAAGTAGACAACCTTCGCAAAAGCAACAACTCAAAAAGAAGGTGGAACATTTGGAGCGATATTGTAGAGAGTTTAATATTCGCGTACTGGGCGTTGTTGAAAAAGAAGGCGAAGATTGTGTGGCGATAATTCTGGATTACATCACGCGTCTTGCATTCGAAGGTGCTATTTCTGAAGTCGAAAATGCTCATCGCATAGGAAGAAAACGAGACGAAAAGCCGAGACACATTATTGCCAAACTTTACAGTAGACCTTTTAAAAGAAGATTGCTTCACGCTGCAAAGAGAACAGATGGAAAGGTGGTACTTAATGGGGTAATAATTGTGGAAGGTTTTACATCTAGCGACTTTGAAATTCGAAAAAAGGCGCTTCCAATTATGCAGAAAGCTTACGAAGAAGGAAAGAAGGTTCGCTTCACTAAAGGAATACTTTTAGTTGACGGAATGGTAATCGCTGTTGAGTAGAATCTTAATATTTACATATTGTGTGTCGATAATGGCTGTTTAATACATTTTTTGCAATGCGTGGCACAGCAAAGGCAAGTCTCGAAGCCCATCGATTATTTCATGTGTGCCGGAACTGCTCGTGTAATGCTACGCGAGCGCGAATTTCTTTCGAATAACCCTTTTCGAGTAAACTTCTTTATTTACGCTATAGTTTTAACGGCAATTTTGCAGACACCATAAAATTTATTCACCTCAAAATTTTCATGTTACAGTAATACCTATTTGATTTGTTTAATGATTACACTGGTATGGCCACTTATTTTCGCATACATCAAGATCCTTCCCCTCCTAAATTCAGATTTTTCCTCTATGGTATTTATCATCACAAATGGTGAAAGGTAAACTTATTTCTTTAAATACGAGAGGCATCAGCAACTACCGTAAAAGACGGACCATATTTACTTGGCTCAGAAAACAAAAACCTGACATTCTTTTCCTACAGGAAACACATTCCGTTCAAGGGAATGAAGTCTCGTGGAAAAGAGAATGGGATGCTACATTGTTCTGCTCTCATGGGGCGAACAATGCGAGAGGGGTGGCGACATTAATTAGGAATAATTTTGATTGCACTGTTACGCAGTCCTTTATTGACACAAATGGTAGATTTATTATACTGAAAGTACTTTTGTGCGGAGAACCTGCCATTTTAGTCAACATATACTCTCTGAATCGAGACAATGAACTAGTTAACTTTTATCGGTCGTTGTTGCAAACTATCGTAAACAATAGTCTGGATGAGATTGACAACATCATTGTGGGGGGAGATTTTAACTGTCGTTTTGAACCCAGTTATTGATAAAAGAGGTGGAAGCCAGATCCCTAGACAATCCGTAATTAACGTTATTGAACATTTACAGTCAGAGCTTGATTTACATGATATTTGGCGAGTAAGGAATCGACACGTAGCTTTACTTGGAGTCAATCAGAACCTTTGATTTTTTCTAGACTTGACTATTGGCTTATTTCCAGTTCTTTATCTGATAACGTTAGCCATGTTGATATGATTTCTGCCATAAAAACTGACCACTCCGCAATAATAATAGAGTTGCAAGATATTGATGATCGGGTAAAGGGCCCAGGACATTGGAAATTTAATTGTTCTCTTCTTAATGATAAACGATACGTCGATTAAATAAATTCTCTTTTACCTACTTGGCTTCAAGAAGGGAAGCAAGATTTAAGTGATCCGCGCTCTGGACTGGATGAAATACAATATTAAGAAATATTGTAGACAATATTCGATTAATAAATGTAACTTAAGGAAAGCAGAAGAGCAGCGCTTAAACAAAGAATTTCAAGAAGCCTCATTAGCTTTTCAAAACAACCCTAGTCAAGATAACTTATCAGCTTTAAATGTCTTGAAAGAAAAAAATTGGAACAGCTATATGAAAAAGAAGTCGAGGGTATAATCATTAGATCACGAGCTAGGTGGTATGAACACGGGGAAAAAATTGTAAATACTTCTTTAATATAGAAAAACGCAATGATATTAGAAAACACATTCGAAAGCTTCGGCTGAGTGATGTCATCACAACAGACCCTTTTGAAATCTTAGAAGCTGAGAGAAATTTTTATGAAAATCTTTATAAATCGAGAAGAAATTCCTCTCATGAAACCGAACGCTATTCCTGCCTAGAGGACTTACCAATACCAACACTTTCAAACGAATCTAGAAATCATGTTGAAGGGTTAATAAGCACCGAAGAATGTAGCAAAGTTTTGAACTCCTTTCCATTAAATAAGGTCCCCGGAAATGATGGATTACCCATAGAATTTTATAAGACTTTTTGGAACTTCCTGGGGAACCTTTAGTTGAATGTTTCAATATGTCTTGAAAAAGGAATAATGAGCCCGTCAAAAAGACAGGCTGTCATTACACTTATCGAGAAAAAAGACCAAGACCACTGTGATCTCAAAAACTGGAGACCAATTTCCCTTTTGAATGTCGATGCGAAGATAGCTTCAAAAGTTATTGCAGAGAGAATGAAGCGTGTTTTACCTAATTTAGTCCATAATAATCAGACAGGATATATTCCAGGCAGAAATATTAGTGAAAATATACGCTCAATTCTCGACATAATGGAGTACACAAAGGCGAAGAAATTACCAGGTCTTTTGTTATTTATCGACTTTGAGAAGGCTTTTGATAGTCTGGAATGGGAATTTCTTGAAAAATGTTTGATTACATTCGGTTTTGGACCTGATTTTATAAGATGGGTCAGTATTTTCTATAATGATATTCAAAGCTGCATTATAAACAATGGTTTATGCTCTCATTATTTTACGATAGGCCGTGGAGTTAGGCAGGGGGACCCTCTCTCCCCATATCTGTTTGTGAATGCAGTTGAAACTCTGGCGACAACTATCAGAAACCAAGAGAGTATGAAAGGAATAACAGTAAATGGTTTGGAAACTAAATTGCTGCAGTTTGCCGATGACACAACTGCTGTTTTATCAGACTTGGATTCGGCTAGAGCTTTGTTTAAAATACTTGAACGTTTTGAGAAAGCGTCAGGGCTAAAACTTAATGTCACGAAAACGGAAGCAATGTGGGTTGGGTCCCTTCAGAACTGTGATGATCAACCAATCGGGGTTGAGTGGAAAACATGTGTTAAATTTTTAGGAATTTTTATTACATATGATGTACAGCTTCTAGTTGAGAAAAACTTTAAACAAAGGTTGAAAAGAATTAAGAATTTAATAAATTTATGGAAGTCAAGAGGTTTGTCAATTCATGGAAAGGTAAACATTATAAAAGCAATTCTTCTTGCTATATTGATATATCCTAGCTCTGTGATTTGCACTCCGTCTAAGATCATAAAAGAATTGAACAGCCTAGTATTTCAGTTTTTATGGAATGGAAAAGTCATCCGACGTTGAACTTATGCATCTTACGACCAAGGTGGCCTTAGAATGATAGACTATGAAACCATGGTAAAAGCGTTGAGGTTGAGCTGGTTAAAACGACTTACCAACGAAGATTCACCGGGTTTTTGGAAGTCTTGCCTTGACTACCTTTTGGAGAGCCAAGGGGGTCTTTTTTTTTTTAATATGGTGGTCAAATATAAGAGAAATTGAAGATCCCAACAACGTGTACAAATACATCTTATGGAACAACAAAGAGACAAAAATTGATGGTAAAAGTGTGTTTTATAAACCGTATTTCGATAAGCATATAAAATACACAAGTGATCTGCTTTATAATATGTCAAATATTGGGTCTTTTAACGTTGTCAGTAGTGCAGGTTTGACAAAATCAAACTTCCTTGTATGGACTGGTCTCAGGAAATCCGTTCCTTTGAGACTGCGGGTCAACTTACCCAATTTTAAGCTCATCTTTGATTTAGAAAATTTTAAATGTCACGACTATTATTGCTTTCTTATAAAACAAAAATTGGAAAAGCCAAGCAAATGGGCTAAGTTGAGAGAAGAATTTAACTTAGATGATCAGCAAGTTTCAGCGGCTTTCTTGTTGCCAGTGAGGGTGGCTAATGAACCTTACTTGCGCTCCTTTCAGTATAAAGTATTAAACTCCATCCTGTATACGAATGACCTGCTATGTAAAATAGGTTACATTTTCAATCCCGACTGCTCTTTTTGCCATCAGGCGACAGAAACTATATCCCATATCATTTTTGATTGTTCTTTTTCGAACGCTTTTTGGAATGAGGTTAATGATAACATTTTAAACAAACTGAAGAGTTGCGGAGGTCTCTCGCTCGCCTATTGTGATGTTATAATATGGCTCTTAAGGGAGGAGTTGGATCTAATTAATTATATATTAATTCTAGGAAAATAATATTTGTGGTCTTGTCGATGTAAAGTACTCAAACCTTCCTTAAGTCATTTAAGGAGAATTTTGATCAATAAATATGAGACAGAAAAACACGTTTTTTTTCAAATTAAATCAAATTAATCTCTTCCAAAAAAAATGGAAGAGGTTTGAGGAAAAATGATCAGTTACTAACTAAAGTAGAAATTTGTGCTATTAACATTATCCAGGCAAGTATGCATCAATAAGATAAGTAGCAAGTATAAATTATGATGACTGATTATGTAAAACAATGTAGTTCGTACAGTATGGTGTCATTGTTACCTGTAAACGAAAATTTATTTAATCAATTTGTATTTAATTCTTTGTAAAATGACTTGTAAATGTGTAATTGTGAATATAATAAAAAAATTAAAAATAAAAATAAAAATAAGAATTGCAAGTCATAAGTTAATAAAACAAATGAAATAACTTTTCTCAGAAAAAAAAAAAAAAAAAAAGGAAGCTGAAGCCACAACAGTGGTAGTGGCTTCAGCTTACTTGATCACATTAATTTGTGAAGTATCCTTGTCACTCCAGTCACATCCCACAAGCTTTACGTTTTCATTGCTTGTTTTATTGATATGTGGGTACTTGAGCCTGAGTATTAGCTATGCCATGCTGATGAGGCCTAACAAGGCTGAAACAGCTGTCCATGGCTGCTAATGCTTGGGTTCAATCTTTGCTTTGGTAGATTTAAGGGGTAATTCCCGCTACCTTGTGGCCTTAGTGCCTTTTGAGGGGCTTCAGCTTACTTGATCACATTAATTTTTGAAGTATATTTGTATAACATGGTTTTTCTTGGTTCAAAGTAGAGAAATATTACATTAGCAAGGACAATTCCCAATGAAAGGAAATTAATAATTGGGTAAACTAAAGTTAACATTTACCTTACCCAGGAAATTAATCGAAAGTCTAGAAAATTATAACCAGGTAACCTTAAAACTAGGCGGCTATTGAGTCATAAACGACAGCTGTGACATTTCTCGTATTTAGGCATTTTTTACAGATCGACATATGTAAGTGTGGAAGCTTTATCCTCTGAGGAGTGCTCGCATTTTTACTACACGTACGCAATTGCACCAAATGCCTGTTCCCAGTGACCGAGATCTATCCTTCTCTTCAAATGAAACTACATTTGACAACTTTCACAGAATGTGTTCACGGTTCACATTATTTACTATTGAAAATTAAACAAAATTTTGACATTAAAGTTCCAAAAGCACTAATCCCATGAAGAATGATACTTGCGGAGGTCATCATTGTTAATCTACGGCTCTACAAAAGTAATTAATTTTTAATGAGTGTCTTTACATCTGATAAAGACACGGCTAAATTCTACATCCGATTTTCTAGGCCAAAATAACCCAAAATCTAAATTTTAGAGTAAGAATGGATAGATATACAATAAAGCTTTGTAAGCTGTTCAATAAAATATTAATTCGCAATTCGTGTTTTATCAAGTGTTAAAACACTTGGCTGAGCCTCGTGTTTTGAACTTGTAATGATAAAACACTCCTGTTCATTTATTAAACATTACATAAACGACAGGGGGACTTATTTTACCAAATTAATATCCCATCCAAACTAGACTTTTGATTTCGTGTTTCTTTTATTAAACCTGTCCAATATTAGAAATTCAGTTGCCTTCCATGTGACGCAAATGTCAACGGGCGGTCTTTGCATTATTTTCTTTTTAAGATTAATATTGATTTCACCGGTTTATCAATAGAGGTAATTACTCAAAGTTCCCCCCACAGATTTAAATAATAGCTTTCAAAACCGTCCGTCTTCTCGACAGGCACTCAGTCAGTACAAGACAAGCTCTCTACAGTCGATCGATAACTTCGCAGCCACGGTGCCCTGAAAAAGCTTCGTACTAGAACATCGCAGCGTGTTCCGTTTCTCGGTCACCTGGTCAACTATTTGGGTGCTGTGTAGCTCTCAACAGAATCAGAGGACGTAAGTGAGTCTGCGTTTGTAATCTTGAAAGTAGTTTTAATTTTATTTAGTACGTAAGGTGGCCCCTCCAGTCGCCTATGAAGTGTGATTCAGTATATTTCTCGGTACTAAAGGTTTGGAAGTTTCATTATTTACATAGCGTGGGTTTCGTGTTGCTCAGGAATTCGTAGTATTTCAGTGTCTTAACACTTCACCCTGTCCAAAAGGTGTTTAGAGGAAAAAAGGCCGGTGTACACGAATGAAAAATTCCTTTCGGAGTTCACTCTACAACACAGTATGACCGTGACAGGAGAACCATGACCTTAGACTGCAGCCTGGCAGCTCTGCGGCTCTGGTCTAGTCATTCTATATACGTTCTGTCCACTTTGACTGACATCCGATAGAGAAAAGGTACTAATAAGGCGCGGCACTGGAAATTCGAATTGAAATTGAGCGCTTTTATTCTATTCGCCCAACTCAACTCCCGTCTTCCTACTCCTCTCCCTCCCTAATGGATAAGAATACCATTTAAAGATATCACGAGCTTTCTTAGTTTTTCATCAGGCTCATACAACGCCATTCCTCACTTCCAACCACAAACGAAAAACAATTTGAAGCAGAGTATTTTTTTTTCTTCTCAGTTCAGGTATTTAGGTTAAACCATCTAACTTGTGAAAGGTTTTCAAACACATGTTTTCTTAATCTTTCTCCTACATAGTCTTTGCAACCCGACTGTAATTGGGTAGAGACGAATGCCAAAAGTCCTAACATCACGTGAAATCGTTTGTGCTTGAAACTGATAAACCACTGGGGTTTTATATTTCACTGCCCTATTTTTTAAGCTTTGGCAACTGAAAATAAGTTTCACAATATCTGTGAGTCAACAACATGGAACTATGTACCAAAGTTTTTCTTCAATTAAAGCTTTTCAATTTATTGACGCAAAGCCGAAAAAGCAATTCTGATCTCCATAATGTCGAAAGACATCTTAAAGGTTCGCAAAGCGTTTTTTGTTGATTCGAATACCAGAAGCAGCCATTTTTCACTTTTTGTGTAATTTTGCAATTCTCACAAAACTGGCCTGAATTATTTATGAAGGTACAAAAGCCAATAACTTATCTATCTATTGAGCATGAAACTCACTGATAAATTTTCTGACCTAGCTTGCGTAACAGGCGCTTATTTTAGCCGAGCGCAAAGCGGGAGACATGGAGCGCGAAGAGCATTACACGAGCGCGGAGCGCTCATTAGCATTAGCATTAGCATTAGCATTAGCATTGGCATTGGCATTGGCATTGGCATTGGCATTGGCATTGGCATTGGCATTGTCACTGGCATTGGCATTGGCATTGGCATTGGCATGAGCATAATAATACTTTAGTTGTAAAGCGATTTTGCAACAGTTATTAATCAACATAACAAGAAATGGGATTATCTCAATTTTCAATTCACCTCACTCTATTTTCCTGCTGTTTCTTTTTTTCTGATGTAAACACTAGCTTGGTGAATCGTGTGTAGATGTTGTATCAATGGTTGTTCTGCGTTAGTGGATGCAAGTATAAATGTAATCGCCTTCATTACTAACTGTTTTTTTTTTTTTTGTACAAAAACTAAATAATTACCGGGCTGTATTGTAGGTTATGTACTAAGTAAAGCATTGTGTTGCTAATGTGTGATTACCGTATACGTATTGTAAATATATGGCGTATGTAATCTAGGTATAGTATAGCAAGTAGTACAACTTTCCGTATTGTGAGAAGTTTAAGTGCCTTTTATTAACAGTAATTGATTGTAAATAGTGGTCTTTGTGTTGCTGTCAATAAAGTTGTTAAAAAAAAAAACAGTTACAGGCTGGTTCACACTTGTGACATAAGCACAAGCGTAAGCGCAAGAAAAACCATAAGACAACGCTAGTGTGCATTGAGGTGAAATAAGCACAATTTCACAAGTGGGAACTGGTGTGAAATAAGCATAGGTATAACCGCCGACCGGTTAGCTTAGTGGTAGAGCACCGGACTACCGTGCGGGAGGTCGCGGGTTCAAACCCCGGCCGGACCAACACTCAGGGTCTTTAAAATAATTGAGGAGAAAGTGCTGCCTTTGTAATGACATCTGCAAATGGTTAGACTTTCTAGTCTTCTCGGATAAGGACGATAAACCGTAGGCCCCGTCTCACAACTCTTCATTATTGATTCTGTGGGACGTTAAAGAACCCACGCACTGTTCGAAAAGAGTAGGGAGACGTACTCCCCGGTGTGGTGGTCTACCTCTACTAGAATGTGGTTATGGGGGAGTGATTTGCAGTTACGGGCCTACAGAAATTGGCGCAAGCTGTTGTAGTGTCCCTGCCAGGTCTCTGGCGAAGACTATAAATCAAATCAAAAATCAAAATCATAAGCTTCATCTTGTTTCTTCCGCCATCTTGTTTATCCACCGATGTGACTCGCACTGCACATGTGTAAGTCGCTAGTGTGAACGTCATTGTGCTTATCCTTGTGCTCACGCTCAGTGTTCTTATCTCACAAGTGTGAACCAGGCTTACTACAGGGATATCTTGAGAGGGATTCTATGGATATTCACTAGCAACAAATAAAGCCGAACATCATTATAACCACAATGCGTCCAATGTAACAAGGACAGAACTCTCTCTTTTCTTTTCTTTAGAGTCAAATGAAGCATACGCTATGCTTTTCCAGTTTTTCCAGTTAATGCTAATTTTAGCCTCTTGTTTTCTTGCGTCAGTGTCATGTTTTATTGAAAAAATGTCACATGACTCTGGATTTTATAACTAAAGTGGCCTGCCTTATTTCAGTTTGCAAATCGCTTTTGCCATTTGCCTCATTCCCTGATTAATCGTAATAATTGGTTTTGTTTTAGGTTCTGTATATACAACTAGTTGCAATGCCCAATAATTCATCGTCAGGAGATCCCGGCAACGTCCGGTACTTGAAGTTGCCCTTCGAATTTTTCATCTTCCGTCTCAGCCTTCAGATCGCCATCGATGTGTTTGGTGTGATTGGAAATCTTGTTGTTATCGTCAAAATCTTCAGGGGAACAAACGCGTTCTTTGTTATGACCCCTTACATTCTAAGCCTGGCTTTTGCGGATCTGGGGATTATGCTAATCAATTATCCTTTAGCAATTTTAAGGACTGAATATCCAAACGGCGACTGGTTCTTGGGTGAAGAGGTTTGTTTGTACGTTGTTCCCTTCGCGGAGACCTTCTTCGGCGCGAGTATCTGGTCCATCACCGCAATTGCCGCTGAGCGATACGCGAAAGTCGTCTGGAAGTTCACGGTGCCGATATCGTCTGGAGGAAGATGGTCTTCGAAGCGAATTCTGCTCATTGTTACCTCTATCTGGGTGGCATCGTTCCTAATACAAGGCTTGCCGCTTCACCTCCATTACAAATTCCATTCTGGGATATGCTATCCTGATTATCCTGTTTCTCTTCATCACGTGCTGTCCACGGTCAACGCCATACTGATGTACGTCCTCCCGCTCGGCATTATAGCCTTCAGCTACCAGCGGATTGGAAAACTAGTGAAAGAGAGAGCAGTGAAGCTTCGAGATCAAACGCCAAATGCATCCCTCGACTCATCACGTTCAACAATGAAGAGAAACGCAGAGGTTATATTCATTCAGACCAGGAAATCGCAGCGGGTTCTCTTGCCATTGGTGATTTTGTTTGCCGTCACCATGCTCCCGTTCCACGCATTCGTACTAACCATGGCCTACTGGGTTGAATTCCCGAACCAGAGCTACTTCAACATTTTAAGCATACTCATAATCACGTCTGTGGCAATTAATTCGGCTGCTGATCCACTGGTTTACGGTGCAACCAACGAAGTCTTTCGCCGAAAAATTAGAGCCGCTTTCACTAGTTGTTTCACGGGCAGTTCTAAAAAATGGAGACTAACAAACACATTTCGTGTGTCGTCCAGACGATCAAGGGCCACAACACGTCAGACATATGCGCAAACATATGACGATACAGCCCTGTAAGCAGTTTAAAGAAAAAGACGGACAACTGGCAACTGCGGAAAAACCTGTGCCAACTATGGGTTCTGTTCAGTTGAAGAAATAGAAACCCGGCGGTGTTGACATCTGGGAAATCTTATGACCGTTCAGGCAGGTGTGAAATAGAAACTACAAACTTAAAGGGGGACTGTTACAGCAATTCTTGCTCTACAAAAAGACTCTTTTATAAGGAAAAATGGAGTCCGACAGAGTAAAGAAAAGTAGTAATATGCGATATTTTATATATTATATAAAACACTAAACAAACACAACAAAAAGCGTCCCGTTAGAGATTTCAGCCTCAGACGTATAGTAACGACGTCCTGTGCTGCGAATCGTGCGAACCAGAGAAACGTAAGCCATATATTTATAGCGAAATAATTATGCCGATCAAGGAATTAAATTAAAAAAAAGGCAAAGACTTAACTTGATTCCATAGTTCCTCCCTATGCTTGAACCTGCCCAACCACGACTAGCTGAATGAAGGGAGCTTTCTGTAGATACTTTAATTTCGCCTCCCTTTGTTGCTGAAGGGGTAGCTCCCTTTTCGCTTTGACTAATCGGCCTCTAAGTTTGGCAAGCTCTGGTGGCAGATCGACCATAACTCCGAAACCCGATCCCTTTGGGAGTTTCTTGGCTAGACTAAGGAACTGAGGATATAATCTCGCTGTTGTAAATCGACAAACCTGACGATTAACGACGTTAACACTTATAAACGAACTTAATCTTTTTCGTCTTCTCTTCTCTTGCGAATCTTGCTGTCCATTCCTGGTCTTCATAGCCATGAGGCTCCTTTGAGTTCCTCGCCGATTCCGCTCTAGTTCCACTTCAGAAATGAAGTTAATTCGGTCTTCACCCTACACATAGCCTGACTCTGACTCCGAGGACGGGGAGGACATGATTCCAACACAATTGTGACTACTGCCAGGCTTTTATTCTCCAATATGTGCTTCGATGACCCCAACAAATGCTTGCAAAAACAGAGATTGACTGAGAAGCTATCTTTCAATCGTTCCCGGGATGACCAGACTCCTTTTTACTCGACCGTGCAACAAATTGAATGAGACTTTGGCTGTCCACAAAAAAATCGAGGATTCAACCAAATCCAATAATTCTTTCGCCGAAATACTTCGAATGATAAGTAGATTTATTTAGGCGAAAACATTTTTGGGGGTTAGGTGCACTTTAATTGGCTTCGGCAAAAAAAAAAACTTGACATATATTGTCTGCAGGAGGCACATATCCAAAACTGTAAAAGAGAACAAGCCAGGTGGAAATCCCAAAAAAATGGGGCTATGAGGTTTTTTTTAGCAACTTGGATAGCAAAAGGTGTGGGTCATTATTCTATTTAACAATACATTTGAATATGTGTTGCACAATGCAATTTGCGATCAACAAGGCAGATTTATCGTCTTAGACATTTCTATATTTCAGCAACGTTGTACTTTGGTTGCTCTGTATGGTCGAAACACGGACTCGCCTGAATTTTTTACAAATCTGAAAGAAAATATAATCAATTGGGATGTATCTAATGAACCTATTATATTATGCGGGGACTGGAACGTAATTATTCAAAGGAAAACAACCCAAATGCCCAAAAATCTTTGTTGGAGTTAATTAATACTCTTGAGCTGGAAGATGTGTATAGAGTTCAGGAACCATCTGGATGTAGTTATACGTGAAGTGCGCGCAGTAATTTAAAGCAAGCAAGACTTGACTATTTTATCGTATCTACTGACTTGACAGGTCTAGTAGATTCAATCCAAACTAGTGCTGGCTATCGCACGGATCACTTAATTATTAGTTATGAATATGATTTTCACACATCAGGAAAGGGGCAGAGGGTTTTGGAAATTCAACAGTTCTTTGTTGTCGGATCCGGCGTATGTGACAGTTGTCAAAGATTGTATCAATGAGACGATAGAAGAATACAAAATTAACGGTGATTTAGAGCATCCACAGTCTCTCACTTTTTCCATTAATGATCAATTATTATTTGAAACACTTAAGCTCCAGATTCGTGGTAAAACTATCTCTTATGCAGCATGGAAGAAAAGAGAGCAAACTAAGACTGAATGTTTTCTAGAAATTTTTTTCAACAGAGTTTAAATGTATCTCCATGAGAAGAAACTAAAAGAAAACTTGCACAAAAACAAAATGAGTTACAAGAACTAAGAGAGCATAAAATGCACGGTATAGCTATAAGATCTAAAGCTAATTGGATAACAAAAGGAGAAAAAAGCACTAAATACTTTCTAAATCTGGAAAAAAAGACATTACACAAAGAAATTAATTCCAAAGCTTGTTTTGGAGGATGCTACCGAAATCACAGACCAAAAGGATATAATTAAGGAACAGGAGCGTTTTCATGAAAGGCTTTCCAGTTCTAGGGAAACTCAAATTAGGGCAGATTATTTTTCCACCTTCTTCATTAATCAAGATAACATAAGGCCGAAGTTGACTCCTCAAGAAAGAGACTCTTGCGAGGGTAACATTTTTGCTAATGAATGTCTAGACGCCCTTAAGGTTATGGGTGACGGAAAAAGTCCTGGAATGGATGGTTTTACGGTGGAATTTTATAAATGTTTTTGGAAGGAACTTGGCCACTATTTAGTGCGGTCAATTAATTTGTCCTATAGCTCTGGTGAAATGTCGGCCACTCAGAGAAGTGCGCTCATAACAACCTTGCCTAAACCAAACAAGTCAAAGTTTTATTTAAAAAATTGGAGGCCGATCTCTTTACTTGGGGTAGATTATAGAATAGTTTCAGCTGTCATCGCTAATCGTATTAAGAAGGTTCTCCCAACCATCATATCACACGCCCAAATTAAAAAGGCTTTCTGAAAAACAGGTCTATAGCCGAAAATACTAGGCTGATTTACGATATTATAGATAAACTAAATTCTAGTAAGCAAGAGGGCTTACTACTATTAATTGATTTTGAGAAAGCGTTCGATTCGGTGGAATGGAATTTTCTTGACGAAGCCTTAAAGTTTTTTTTAATTTCGGAGTGTCTAATAGCTCTTTATACCCGGTCCACTTTTTGTTCCTAGTCCGCAGCCTTCAGTCCTCGTTTTATACCCAGTCCGCAGTCCGGGTCCGCAGTCCGGGTCTGCAGTCCGCAATCCATATCTTACACTGACTGTCCCCAGTTCTCTCCTTGGATGGCTTCCAAAATGGCGGTCTCGTACACCAAAAAACCAAAACGTCTGCTATACAGGCTAACGTTTAACGGAAAGGGGTTAATGAAAACGCACCATGCAGTCTGGCTAATGGCGTTCATACTGCTGACTGGGAGAAAAAAAGATCCTCGAATGTTAGAGTAAGATATACTCGTAAGAGCCAAACTTTGAAGGTCAACGATACAAAGGACCAATGGGAGTCGTGTTTGGCCTGTCTATTTTATTCATCATCAAAGTGGTAAAAAATAGCTGTTTCGGTGTTTCGGTGTTTCGTTTCGCTGTTTCGTGGTTTAGTAATGTCCGAGCATGAAGGTCGATTAATGCATGAAGGGTAGAATTGTAATGGTCAACAAGAACACACAGATCATCAATAGCAGTTGAAATAAGCAACTCATGCATGATCAGAGTTACTCAAATCCGAGCAGAATTTCTCAATGTCGAAAGAACGCAGTTTACGGAACGCACGCAATTTAGACTTAGTAACTTGTTTCGTGAGATTGAAGTAACAATGGATTCATAAATGATCGAAGAGTAGCGGATTAAAGGTTTCCAGGTTGCTGAGGAAGTTTTCGTCACATCTAGTGATCACAAGGTCTAAAGTGTGCCCATTAGAGTGAGTTTCTGAATTGAAGTGTTGAACCAGGTTAAATGACTGTAAAAGGTGAGGAAATCGCTTTGCAATGTAATCCGATTCATCAACATGAAGATTGAAATCGCCGACCAGCAGTAGATAACCAGAAGTGGAAAATTCATCAAAGAATAATGATGTACTAAGACCAGGAGGACGATACAGAACGATTCGACGGATAAAATATCCAGAAATCCTTAAAGTCAGCTCGATGGATTCAAAAGAGCCATAATGTCCACAGGGTATAGTTTCAACCTTGAAAGAATTTTTTAAAACAACTCCGACTCCTCCACCAGTGGAATGTAACCTTGGCATATGATAGAATTTATAACCATTAGGGCAAATGTCACGAATGTAGTACTGATCATAGTCGTCACCACGAAGCCATGTCTCAGTAACAGCGAATATATCAAAATCATAGACGTCGGCGATATAATCATTAATGACTCAAGACTTATTACAAATTGAACGAGCGTTCAAAAGGGCAAAATCGATTTTAGCGTCTCGCGTGCTCTTGCTGCGAGAATCAATATTAATAATACTAAGATTCCGTTGGTTGACACCATGTTCGTGATGCTATTTATACTGATGATATGCAAATCGATGGCCAGCACCTTGAAGAACAGGAATATTCAACGAGAAGCGATTTCGATTTCGACCACCTCTTGAACCACGAAAAATAAATTAGCCAGCCAATTTTAAGTGAAAACAATGACCCGATGATAGATGATGCAGGCGGCTTGAGAGACGACGAATTTTTAATAATTCGTTTCTAGAGTAGGTGATTGTTGTTGAGCATTGTTGACCATGTCGATCATTAAGATGGCGGGGAAGTTCATTTTGATTCAAGTGAATACCACAAGGACCAGGATTAAGCGAGATGTCTCCACAAATAGTTATATCAGTGGTAAAATTGTGTAGCGGCAGACTCAGGCTAATGTAGCCATGTTTACACCATTTACAAACCTGTCTAAGTGACTGCAGGCGATGAGAAGACGACGTTCCAGAACGCAAACTTATAGATGTATCGGTACCCTCCGACCGAAACACCTCAACGAAAGTCATTGAAAAGCTTTCAAAATACAAAGATCTTGAGATTGAAACCACGAGAATGTGGGGAATGAGGACGGAGACTGTGCCGGTTATTGTTGGTGCGCTAGAGGGAATGGACCAGAATTCAGGAAAGATCCCGGAACCAGCAACATTAACGAGCTGCAAAAGATCGTCCTCCTAGGAACGGCGCACATACTGAGAAGGTTTCTGTCCATGAAATAAAACCCCTCCCTGGTACCTCAGGACCAAGGATTGGCCCCGGTTCTAGGAGACTGTAGGAAGCAATTCATAGCACTGAAAATAATAATAATAATAATAATAATAATAATAATAATAATAATAATAATAATAATAATAATAATAATAATAATAATAATAATAATTACGATTTATTAGTAGTACTCCCACGGGGTGACTCTTCGCCTACTAATTACAAATCTCAAATTAAATCAAATGTTGGTTTTGAGGAGAGGGGAAAACCGGAGTACCGGGAGAGAAACCTCTCGGAGCAGAGAGATGTCCAATGATGCTTCGCCATTGTGAAAAGCGGTCACCTGCGCGCATCGATACCAAATAGTGCCGCTTTGGAAACTGTACAGATGCTATGCTATTTCAGCTCAAATCATCAATCAAACAATTTATTTTTAAAAAGCAAATCAAAATTACCGTCCTATAGCATCCCTGGTCTTTATATAAAATCTATTTAACCCTTTCCATCCTAACCACGTAACCATGTAGGTGGAAAATAACGCTTTCGCTTTTATGATTTATTTCTTGTTTAAATTTTGTCAGAACGTCATAATAACGTGTGAATAGCACCAACTGGTGTTTTTTTGCAACTGTTACAGCCAAAAATACCGACTACAATACCCGATTTTTGCTGTATAGCACCGTTTGTTTGGCAACAAACCCCAAAATGCCAGTCTTTTGACCAAAGAACAGCACCAAAAATTACACATTTTCGTGGTCAACTTTTTAATAAAAAAACATTGCTCAAAAATCAAAATTCTACATTTACAGCAAACCTTAAAGCCAGACCTTTGCATCTGGATGAAAATTTTTCTTTCACTTTTTTTCCGTGGGCCACGCTTTAGCCATTTTATTGGAGCCAATCTCGCGTATCTCAAGGCCCTGGCAAACGAGGACACATTGTAGCGGACACAAATGTTTCCCTGTTTGCCCGCGTGCGCGACATTTGTTGCGGACACAATGTTTGTGTCATCAAAAAATGTTTCCCAGTTTCCGCAGTATCGAAACACAACATTTGCGTTATGTCCCGCTCGTTTACGCACCTAAAAGCTCTGGAAAACGAGGACACATTGTTGCGGACACATTTTTGCTCATGATGTTTCTTGGGTGCGCAAACGCGCGGTACACAAAATGAATGTCGTGTTTCCAACTCGCGCAAACTGGGAAACATTTAATTTGTTGCGGACACAAAATGTTTCTGAACAAAATCAGAAACATGTTCAGTGTGTCCCGGACACAAAATTTGTGTCCGCAACAAATGTTGTGCGCGCGGGCAAACGTGGAAACATTTGTGTCGGCAACAATGTGTCCACGACAATGTGTCCTCGTTTGCCAGGGCCTTAAGAAACATCATGAGCAACAATGTGTCCGCAACAATGTGTCCTCGTTTGCCAGAACTTTTAGGTGTGTAAACAAGCTGCCTTGTTCACGTCTCAAAAAAACTCCACGAGCATAGAACTCTTCCATTTCCTATTTCAAAGTGTGGGGCCACCCAGTACTACCGGAAAATATGACACCGGTTGAAGATTTTACCAGTCAAAACTAGCCCAAATTGCCTCGGTAGAGAAACATATTGGCTACGAAGCATATTTGGCATCTAATTCAGGAAGAAACCGTCTCTCACCTCTGGTTTCTTTCAAAAGCTTGCCTTAACCACATTCCAGCTTAATGATATCACCCTGGGGGCCTTTGTGGAGGAAAATGGCTCGAAAAACACTTATAACGCGGCAAATTTACCAGAATCAAGTTTGTTGACTCGGTAAACGAACAACGTCCGCTAATGTGCGTGACGTCACACCTTAATTCGAGCCCACAGTGTCACAATACTGCAGTTATTGTCGTCACAACGCCTTCTTTGGAGAAGATTAGGGCTTCAGACAAATTATCAACAAAAATGTACTAAAAAAAATGCAGTAACTTAGGAGTCAAATGGTTTAGTCGGCGGTTCGGAATTTTATAGGTTGTGTTTTAGAAATCGACGGATTTCAAACGCGAAACGGTGTTTCCTCGCTTTTAAGACCCCAGTGTCCTCTTTTCTGACCTCCGATTAGTCTTCAGGATTCCATCTTTTAACAGCAAATAGCGAAATTAAAACACGTGGCGAGCAGTTATCGCACGCGCACGTGAGGTAATTCAAAATGGCGATGAAAAGGTACTTTCTCACGAACCAAAAAAAAATTCATGAAAAGATCCCACTTGGTGTACAGGACATGTCTGAAACAACAGGAAAACCAAGAGATTAGAAAGCGTTCTCCTTTGTCGATGTTGACAGTAAAATTCCGGAGAAGAAGTGGCTTCGAAATACAGCTTGATTTGCAAAAAAATTGCGAGAAAACATTACTTAAATTCAAAGTTGTCGTAACTTTTATTAGAATTATTTCTTGCCTGCTGGTATTAAGAAAATTACTTAATTCTTTTTGGTACAGAAATTTTCCTGTTATTTCGGTTGGAATGGAAAAAGAGGACTACATCTGATGGTTTCTATTTTTTCCGGGAAACTTTCCGGTGGAATGAGCCATTTGACTTTCCAACCGGAATTTTCGTTTTTTGTTGACAAATAAACGACCTCTGTTTTACGTAATGATATCAAGGGGAGGTGGCCAGGCTACTAAGTGCCAATCAAAATGGCGGCGCTCAATTTGAATAGCTCATTTCCGATATATTTGGGCGCGGAAGATTGGTAATGAAAACCGACACGAAAACGAGGCTTGGGGGAATAGCGCAGGAGAAACAAAAATACATTTACAGTGCAAACAACTGAATGAAAGTGAGATCATTTTTTGAAGTTCAGGGCAGTCAAAATCTGAAAATGGAGAGTAATTTAATAATAAAAGCGTTCCCTGGCTAAAAGATTATTTAGCAAAACGAGGAGTACAGGTATCAGATCAAGGACGAAGTAAAGGAAAAGCTCAACTTGTGGACCTCACACGAACAACAAGTGAAATGAAACTAAGACAGTTCGATGAAAACGAAGAAGACTTGTCGGAAGTGTTAGCAAGTAACCGAGAACTGAGAAACGAACCATACCAAACCCTAATAACATCCAGAGCTGGACGTACGATTTCACAAGCATCCCCCAATTTACTTTTACTGACTTATACACGTATTCCCCATGTTGGTAGCTGATCATTCTACCCCAAGATTCTACTTTCAAGCCTTTCTTCACGAAGATTCTTCAGAGCTACCTATTCTGGATAAAATATTATGAGAACAGCTCCTGCGGCAACAGAAATCTTCTTGACAATTCATTTTTAAGGTCTTCTTTTCGGAAATGCATGCGGAGAACAGATTCGAGGATCGACGAGAGTAAGGAATTAATTTATCATCGATTCTTAGCTTCTGCCAAACAATTACCACTTTTTACAAACTTTTCTACCAGAAGAAAAACGAAAATAGGGCAGATTTCCCTTTTTGTGGTCGCTATTAGTACAAACCGCAACTGCACAGTATTTTACCGTGATAAATATGAAAGCCCTAATTTTTACAGCTTGTTTTCCTTCTGTTGTTTCCGCCAGTCTTCCCCCAAGGTTCGCTTTCGCGTTTAAATTTGATACCAATCTCCCGCGCTCAAACAAATCGGAAATGGGCTATTTCCAGTGGATCGAATGCACTTAAAGGCCATTATAACCCTTGATCCAACGCGGTCTTTTGTTTTTCTTTTGAAATCGCGCCATTGTTAAATGACGCCTCTGATTGTTTAGTTATTTTTATCGGGCATTTGATCTGGTTCACCGCGCCGAGTTGTCGCTTGTTTCCGGTTTCGCAAAGCAAATGGCTACAAATTCAACTTGCTTATTTCTTCATATTTCTTCATTAAAACCGTGAACAATCCGTTCACAGGTTTAAAATAAAAACAGCAAAGTATTGAACGATCCGTTATTGATAAAACTCGCTGATTATGTGGCGAGGATGGTGACAAAAATATCCACAAGAAAACATTTATTCTCGGCAGCTACTGTCGGGTAATGGTTTCTAATTTGCAGTAAGAAAAATACTTGTGCGTCCTCATTCAATTATCCTGTCCTTTCGCCTTATACTGTGTTGAAAATACAGTCGACCATGCGGCTTGACAAAAGGAGGAAAACTTTGAGCTCCGAACTAAAACACGGGAGGAAACAAATGCGGTGTAGTTCTCATCAATCACGGAGATCTTGGCGAGAAAAGAAATTAATGTTCACGCAGTTTAGGCAAGCTGCAAACTGAACGCAAAGCTAGAATGCCCGAAGGGCATAAAAATGGCAGTCGATAAAGAGACTTGGCGACAAATCGGATAAAAAACACTAAAAAGAAGTGACCAAAGTCGCAAAACCCGTTACACAAACTGACCTTGCGGTAAAACACCAAACATGCGGAAAACAGTTGTCCAGCCAAGTGCAATGTTAAATACTCGCCATCAAATCAGTTTCCAAATCGCAGTAAGTCGGCTCCAACAAGCTCAGCGAATTTTTGAAAGCTCCGAGGTAAAAAGCACCAAACCTGATCAACGAGTCTGTGTAAATCCTCCTGCGAAGATACCGCAACCGACTACTGCCACACTGACTCTTTCGACTTAACACGGGCCGAAATTTACTTACATACAAATTGTTCCAAAAATAATATAAGGAAAATGAAGAAGAATAAACGGAGAACATATTTATGGCCATAAATTTGGAGATTTGTTCACGATGCGATAAAACAAGAGCGATAAAACAAGGGCTTTGAAGTCTGAGTAATTTAGCGTTACACGAAATTCCAGAATTAACGGTCGCGGCGCGCGATGCATCAAGGGTAATAATGGGTCCTTAAACCTCACATGCTCAAAACACGACGAGTAATTCAACTTAGTGGATTTTCTGGAGTGACCTACTCCTTTAATGTTTAATAGTCTCCCCTGGCGTGGATTAACTACCATAAGCTTTAATTAAGGTGATTCGTCACAATTACATGGCGCATCCCTACTGTGCATAATTTATGGCGTCATTTAGCGCGCGCTCGTGCGCGCGTACACAAGAAGCATTGCGTATTTGCCTTGACATTGAGCTTTTTCAGCTCGTCGTCTTGCAAAGAAACGAGCACGGTGACCCCCCTTTTTTATTGGTGTAATGTACTCGTAATAGGCACACGAGAAGCATATTTTAAGGAGAAAGAAAGTTTAACAGTAGACGTTGGATTATTTATATATAAATGAGGTGAAACTCTGCGTTTGGAGCCAGGAAGGAGTGTGAGATGATGACGTAGTGGTCCAATTTCTTAAATTATTTGCAAGATCAGGCAATTTGAAATCACAATACTAAAAGAATATAGCCCAGAAAAAAATTGGGCTCTAGTTTTCACCATTATTCATAGTTTTTGCTACATAATAACAGCTTTATTCGGTTGTTCATGCTTCGAACATTTCTCGTCCAACTCCGTAAAAACACTTAGAACAATGAATATGCAGGGCGAAACAAGCACGGTGACCCCATCTTTTTATTACATTTTTTTCAATGTCCTATGCATGACTATCAATTGTGCCAAGTCTGAAAAAAATCTTAATAGTACATCCTTTCCAGGGGAATTACCTTAAATAGATTAAAATAGAAACTAAAATCAAACTAAGTACATATAATGAAAACTAACAATAATAGAAATAAGTGTAAAAGAGATAAGAAGGATAGAAATACGTGTACAAAATAAAGGAGAAAAGCGAGAAAATTTGGTTAAAATTGCTTAAAAATTTTAAATTTAAATTCATAGAGAGACTTTGAGAATCTAATATCTTTGCTCAATGAGTTCCAGTCTTTAACCGCTTGAAATGCTAATCTTTGCCTTCCCCAGTTGCGTCTAATTGGTGGTAATCGTAGATTACATTTATTTCTTGTATTATAAACATGAGATGACAATGCCCTGTAAGAGAGCCACCGGCGACAGCTCAGCTGGGAAAATCAAACTAGGTGTCAGAAGTTTATGACGTCGTATACAGCTTAAAAGTATGATTCTTTGGCATGTTAAATTAACAAGAAGTTATTATTATTATTATTATTATTATTATTATTATTATTATTATTATTCTAGGTGGCTAATTTATTTCTGGAAATTTAAAATGCTCCGCGAAAAAACATGCTTTTCTTCTAATATGCTACATCTACGAGTTCTGAGGAGGAGCACAATTTCGTTAAAATTTACTTTTCGTTTCTTCCCATCCCCCTGACATTTGACACCACAAGATGTAAAGCCGCCAATTTTTAACATACACTACATTTCAAACTACTCATACATGCAGCGCAGGTGCTTCTTAAAAGCTGCACTTTGCCTCATGATAGTTACACATCTCTTTTGCTTGACAGGGAGTGTGGGACATAAATGTAACCGTGTGTACAAACCAAAGAGTGTCGTTTGGTTCGGATTTTGTCTGCTGATGAGCAACACCCATGGCCTCTGTAATAACAAAAGGACAGAGAGGTGAATTCCATCGAGCCTCGTGGGTGAATTCAGCTTACAAATCGAAAGATAGATTGAGCTCGGTAGACTCTAGAGTCAGGGCACGAATTTTGGCGTACTTCAGACCGACCAAGTGAATTCACCATAATTCAGTGGTAGAAGCCCACCGTTCATGAACACTGATCACCTTGAATAATCTCGAGCTGAACAAAGTAAGTAACCATATCAAAGTTTGTGAAAAGGTAAGTTTTTGTTTTTGTTTTCACATATGTCATGTAGTTCAGAACCGATGTGTATAGTGCCGTGAAGTATACGTTTAACAATCATCCTCCGAAATCGCGCGGAATATCGCCTGATACATAGCCGACGAGGCCGTAGGCCAAGCTGAGTTGGCTAAAGTCCGCAAGATTGAGCAGGAAAATTATTTTATTATTCAACGCATTAATGACAAAGTACAATTTTCTGCATTTATTGCAAAGAAAAGCTGGAAAAGCCGCCATTTTTCTCCACGACACACAAAATTATATACTTGTATCGCAGGAAATCTCTTGCTTACGCACGACGAATATTGGGCGCACTAATGACCCAATGTGTTGAATAATAAAGCACTCTTTGCTCCATCTTTCTTTACAAAAATTGGTGAGGATGAGATATCGACCAAGACCTAAGGCTTGGAACAAGATTTTGTACCAACCTCCGGTCTACTTCCACTGAGATGAAATAATAAAAGGGATTAGCTAAGAATACAGATCATTTTTTAGTATCATAGGCAGGTGAGAAAGAAAGAAAGCATATTAACGGCAGGTCACATTTTGGCCTGCAACACTTAACTAAGCCCAGTTAAAAACACTGAGTCTTATCAAAGGTTATAAATGCCGTCCGGGCTCGTGATGTCTGTACAGTGTAGTTTTCTTCTTGCAAAGTCACCTGCATGAGTGGAGTTTCTTCATATATTTTTACAGGTTTCGTGGTGACATGTATATTTACGCGCTTAAATACCTTATATCAGTAACGCCAATAAGCTTCACACATTAGAAACTTGTTAGTGTATTTAATACAAATGCCATGGGTTCCTGTACAATACAGCTTGTGTCATAGGTGTCTGATTAAAATGTTAATTTGTGAACTTTAAATGGCAAAGGTTTAATGTGACGAGTTTTGTCAAAATAGTACACGACAGTACAGAGAGTAACTTTCTTTTATCAGTGTGATTGATTATTGCTTGGTATCAGAAATCGGCCAAACACTCATTTTTCTATTTTAAAACAGTTCGAAGGAAAAAAGAGGAAATTGGATATCCGCTTGCGTTTTAGCAACGTAAACGTCTAGAGGACAATATATAGAAATCGTTTCTGTAGGTGCAGCTTAATGCACGAGCTGGCGTTGTTTGTTCAACTTTAGATTTATTTGCTTTTGTGAATGAGCTAATGCATTTCGATCCACAGAAAATGGGTTGTAGAAATGGTGATCATAATTCTAGACGGAAAAATTACACTCTCGGCTTTAGTAATATTCAGACTTCTGAAAGGGGTCTGCGAATCAGACATAATGAAGGTCGTTGCCTGATCGTACGTAGGCGGGCAAGTTCCTTTACTGCGACGGCTATATCCGCTGGCCATATATTTCTGCAAATATATTGTAACGAGCGCGAGTTCAGGTTTTAAACATCATCGGTTTACGCCGTTATCTTAAAAGAAAAAATCCTCATATCGTGAAGTCCAAGTCTAAGTTCTTTATTTAACGAGATTATTACATTTTGCTATCAGTAGCGGACCTTCAGGTACTCCACGATAAAATCTATTATAAGTCAAAACATCTCGCTTCCCGGACCCTGTTTTTCCCCCTCCCATACCATTTTCTCACGACTCCCGCCTTTTTCCATGTTGCTCCCGATAAATGATTTCTCTCCCACCTTCCGCACTTTTTGAACTCCGGCTTCCGACTTCCGGCCCTTCCCCCTTCAGCCTCCCATACCCCTGACACCCTCCTGACCCTCCAGGCATAACGTTTGAGGTAAGGTTTTTAGAATTTTGTCAGCAATTGTCTGCAACGGGACTGCGGGGCATTACAAAGATAATCTAGGAGCAAATTATGGGCTCCTGGAAAATCATATTAACTCTTTTCCGACAGGCTTTTTGTACGTCTTTTTTGCAATTTCCGGAGGGTAGGTGGTCAAATTAAATCGATCTTGTTATTTCATATAAGGGGTTACCACGGAGATTTCGCTGGTACACAACACACAAGTCTCTATCTCTCGTGTCACGCTCGTCACGCTAGATGCCGGTTATTTCAAGCGTCACTGCAGCTAACAATTCGGTAGGTATTTGATTTATAAGTGTGTTTTTCGAGCCATTTTCCAGCTCAGAAGCCCCTGCCTGGCATCATAAAGCTAGGTTGGTGGGTAGAGGCAATCCTTTGAAAGAAAAACGAGGTGAGAAGCAATTTCACACGAAGTGGCCCGCCGAGACTGTTCGATCGAGTAATGGCGACTCACGGAGTGAAGTTGTGTTCTTAGTCGTTCTGTGTGTGTGGATTCCAGGACCATGCATGGCAATTTTGGCGAGTTTTGACTTGTAAATAATGCAATCGGTGCAATATTTTGTCAGCAGGACCGGGTGGCTCGACACGGTTCTAAAAAATATGTGAAATGGAAATTTGCAGACTTCTATACTGCTGTTAGACAAGAAAATCCCAGAATTCCTTTGGGTCATAAACGTGAAAATTACAGACCGTGAGAGCCACTGAAGCCAAATAGCGTTATCCAGGACACGCTAACGAAGTGAGGAGGAAAATGTGAAACAGATTGCAAGAATTGGAGTCGAAGTTTGCTCGAAATGTAGACTTTAAGCTTCAAGAGGAATTTTTTTATTGAAAACTTCAAGACAAAGTTGCGTATTTTTTGTGCTGTCATAGGCCGTTTTTGGCTTTTGCAACAGAATAAACGCTCATATTCAGTGAAAATTGGGACTTTAGGTCAGTTTACAGGGTGACGAAATCTGAAAAACTTAACAGTTTGCAAAAAAAAAAAAAAAAAAAATGCTTCATTTCAACTATAGTCCGGGATTTGGGAAAGTTGCAGGATTTCAAAGCATCCGACTTGGAGGTCGGATATTTTGGTGTCCTGTTCGGAAAGAGTTAATTGAAATTCATAGCTTAGCATTCTTAAAAAAAAAAAAAAAGGACTTATAACAGGTTCAAGTCCTGACAACTTTAAATTAAATTAAAACTACGGGGATCCGGTGCTTAGATAAGTTATAAAGGCAGAAAAGAAATAAGAAAAAAAAACATTTCTTATATCTGATACGATTCAATTATGACTTCATTTCTCATAACGATTTACATTAGCAAGGGTAATTGCTTACACGTGGAAATGAAAAGCCGTGGTTTAATTTAGATTTAATGTGAGAAAACTGCATGGAAGTAATTCGTCTGATAAAATAAATAGTTAATTTGATGGCAAGTTTGCTTTGTCCAAAAATCATCAGCAGGAACTTTTCAAATCCAGACGAAAACTGTCTTTGCTACACCCGGTATGCTACAGTCACAAATAAAAATGAAATTCTAAGCATTCGATTTCGATCAGTGTTTCTGTAGGAACCTATTTCGCACATTTAAGCCCCAATTTATCGTACCGTCGGTCACTAAGTCAGAGTTTTGTTATTTATTTTACCCATTCGAATCAACACTTTTCCCTTAACTTCCTTAACTTCTTGTTGCGAAAATTTAAAATTCTTGTTGCGAAAATCTAAAATTCTGAATCAAAGCTTAAAGAAAAGTAGAATTTTTATAATCAAATAGAAGATCTTTTCCAATTTTGTAGGGACAAATCCTCGAGTTTTGGGCGTATCTCTTACGAGTTTAATTGATTACATTTTATAGGTTTATTCGTGTAGTCCAAGCTATTTTCGCACTAAACTTCTAATAGCTGATTGTCAGAAATTGGTTTATTTTAGGAGAAGTTACGTTAGAAACATTAACGTGGAATTGGTTCTGGCTGTTTTGTTGCTTTGGTGTCTTATCCTTTTATAGCCTTCTTCGCAGCCGTTTTTTGGGTTGTCAGGCAACGTTGCGGGACATCCCAATTGCAAAAAACGGCTGCGAAGGACACTAATCCTTTTAAGACTGTGGCAATTTATGAAAAAGAACATCACTTTTGATCTAATGAGATGGTTTTTAAGTTTTTCCCTTCAAGCACATCCCCACAATACAACCCTTTCACCAGCAACACGGCCTCGCATTATACAGCGAAAAAGATAACACTTGACAGCCTTCACTATGTATACATACAAATTTGTGGGGACAAATCCTCGAGTTTTGGGCATATCTCTTACACATCCCCAAAATACAACCCTTTCATCGGGAGCTTCACGGCCTCACATTATACAGCGAAAAAGGGTGGCGTGTGCATAGGCGGATAGTTGGCTGTCAGTTTGTTCTTGTTTAATCTGTTCTAATGAGTTGATGTGAATTTTCTTTTAAACGTCAGGAAACGTGCAAAAAAAATTTTTCTCAGAAAACTGAATTCAGCATAACATATCTTTATTCATGAAATAATTATTAATGAGCAGACGTAATTTCCAGAAGGAAATAACGTCGCACGCTGTGTTTTAATGGAAATTATAACCTAATTTCCCTTTCAGACAAATCAGTCAGAGAGTGTAAGACCCAAATAATTCTGAAATACTGATTTTAAGCTGTGGCTCGTAGCGTGAAAAACATCCGACTAGACTAATTCAAGCTGAAAAACATTTGATAATCACTTTTACTCGTCTAAAAGGTTTACATTTGAAGATCTTTCAGAGAAAGATAAGGTCCCAGTTCTTCTTTGTTTTTGCTACTTACTAAAGGGAAAAAATGTGGGTGATGATTCAATTAAAGATTACGCCCAAATTTTCAGTGACAACTAAAGGTGATGTTGTTTCCCTAAACTAGCTTAAAATCATATATGCATGTGAATTGGGTTTAACTAAAAAAGATCGATTTCATACTTGAGATAATTCGAGCTTTATTTCAAAAGACTGATTTCATTTCTTATATAACTTCGTTTTCTTTTCATTCTCTTATGAGATTATCAGCGATCTGTTTAATTTAAGGTAGTTCCTCCTGGAATTTGTTTTCGCAAACCTATTTAAAAATTTTACACTTTAACTCAAATCCATGAATGTCCGACATGGAATTAGGAAAATGAATGGAAGTCTCACGAGACTGTCTAAAAATGGAAATGAAGGACAGCCTTTTAAGATAGAGCGGTTTCAGTTTTCTACACTCTGTGACTGGTTAACAAACTTGCGCCACTTTCCCAACCAATGAGAAGCAAAACCAAAACCAATCGTGACTTGCACGCCCTCGTTTTCCCGCCCTTGGCGTCGGCTGCATGTGATTGCTTTGAATACTGATTGGTTCTTTGCTATGTATTCGTCTGTTGTGATTGGCCAGAGTAATTACTTTGGTTTTGGGTTTACGACATTCAATTGAAAACTGCTCTAATTAATGTCTGAGACGAGGCAATTTAGTGCTATCAGCAATGTAGACTCGTAGAGATGACAATCAATATTATGTTCCAAACTTAAACATATATTGATCTCTTCGTTTCATGGCTTCCGCTGTTGTCTTGTTTAACGTACGTAACGGCCTACGTTGCAAGAGATAGTGAATGTTTCGTGAAACTCAGTAAGTAGTCCTGGCAATTTCTTTGCCTCATTCAGATTCAGATTCAGACTTGTTTTGCACTTTTTACTTATTATTAACAGTCTAGCTAGAAACACTAGCTGCAAGAGACTCTACCAATAGCAACGCCTTCAGGGCATCCCCTAACATGTTACGCGGATCGTTGCGAAACGAACAAAAGTTCTTTTCTTCTCGTGTGAACAAAACGTCTGCGAGACGAGATCATGGCTTCATGGTACGTTTATACCACGCGATTATTCTTCAAAACTGATATATCGCAACAAAATGTGCTGCACAAGTGCAAGCTCGTGGAAGAAGAATCGTTGAACAGGAATCATGGGACCATATGCATGATCTTTGTTTTAATCTTGAAAGAAAATAGCATACCTACAATTACAGTGGATAGTAACTTAAAATTGCATTTAAGTCTGCGGAAACGAAAATACAACATATTAAAAAATTGGGGTAAAAAGGCAAACCTCAATTTTGCAAACATGAGCTTTTTATGTCATTTTCAAGTTTTGTTTCACTTCTCTCGGTTCGTTCCAAATTTCATTAATACAGGTGACGTTGCGAAAACTACAATTCGTCACAATCCTACACGGAGACTGCCCTTTGAACACCCAGCTCTTAAGATAGCATATCGTCTATATCTATCATCTAGAGGCCAAAAACAGCCTGCAAGTTGTGCTATTTTGGCGCTTCCTCTGTAATGTATTTTCAGACATAATGCATCCTTATCAAAACAAAATCTTATTCTAACTGAGTTGTAAAGGGTTTGCTTTAAGTCGCACTTCCATTTTGTCAAGTAAAGATATTAAAGCAGTTGCTTTTCTATGACTATTTACATTTTCCGTAAAAAATTCCGTCGTCAACTTGCACTAGTTTTGTAAATCGTTCCTCTTTCTGCTCGTACGATTTGACATTCACACTGCACGAGAAGTGTCTTAAACTCACTCACTCATCCTCTTCGTACCGGGTGGGCTCATAAGACCTCGCAGTGTCTCAAGCTTTAAATTTGTACTAAATGATCCTCATAAACATTAATCTAGACTCAAAGTAAAATAATAGACACATGTACACAACCGACCGTTTAATTACAGCCAAATTAGTTGTATCACGCTGCGCGTTTTTGAAACGTTTTTGGGTTTTTCTGTTCTGCCAATCACCTGAGTAGGGGTGGGGTTATGCAAATCAAAATGCGACGCGTTCTGGTTGGGCTATTTGCATAACCCCGCTCCCAACCAGATGATTGACGGAACAGAAAAATTGAAACCCCAAATCCCTTCGAGGTTTACAAAACACGCAGCACGATACAACGAATTTGGCAATAAAAACCTATCTAAAGTTTCACTCAGATCGTACACGGGTGGTACACATTGGACTTGCGGAGATGGCCACGATAAAAAAGTAACGATCCAAATCTGCAACCTCGTTCCCAGGGTCTTCTCCTTCCCCTCTTCTCTCGCTCCAAGGGATTGGAAGGAGGGGACCCTGGGAACGAGGTTGCTAACTCTGTTTCGCGTTATTTCAGCATCGCTTTACAAGCTAAGACTGCTATCTCATCGACCACTGCTTCCCCCCCCCCCCCCCACGCCCTTTCCAAAAAATGTTCTAGTTTTATTACCAAGATCGCTTATTTCAAAAGGCCAGCTGAAACTTGAAGATCTAATTTTCTCAAAAAATGACAATTCTGGTGCACCAATTATTCATAGTGTTTTCAACCGCTTGACAAAAAATTGAGGAGGGTTGTCCAATACTCCGACATATTGAGATTCATGATACCTTGTGATAGACATCACAAAGTGTCCCCAAACCATATTTCTCAATGAATAGTAAAAGTATTGTGACACATGAAGAACGGGACACTTTGTGACACTTTGTGATGTCTATTGTGACGTACTATGAATCATATTATGTCGGAGTATTGGACATGTATGAAATTGAGCCGACAGTTTGAAGTTTTTCTTCAGTCGTAGGTACGTTTGTAATCACTTATATAGCAGCACACTTAAACGGTGTTTTTAAAACATACATTTTGCAAATGTTTGTACCGAAAAGCGGAATCAGTAATTTCCTTGTTAATGCCCTAAAAAAGCGTTTTTTGTTGGTTCTCGAAGTCATCTTGCGTGTGTTTTTCTCCTCAGGCAAGCGCTTTGTGTCTTTTTATATGCTGATACATTTTTACTCAAACTATTGCATATTAAAACAGACGGCCACTCGTGACGCGCTTACGAATGACTTCAAACGCTTACTACGTACACTCGGAGAAACATTAACATAAAACAGAATTTCTCTACTCTTCTTCCCGTGGACTTTTATATCCTTTCTCTCGTAGAGTCCTTCCAAAACCTAGCCTCCCAGTAAAATTTAAGAATATTAATTTTAAGAGTATATAATTATTGGCCTCTGTGCAAGCGTTTAATTAATATTGTATGATGCTTTTATGAGAAAAAGTTAATAAGATAAGAAGAGTACCATGCAATAAACATGATCCAACTGATAATGACTGTGAAAGACTTCCTTTCCAGGGAAATGAAATGGAATTTTATAAACCTGATTTTCTAACTTCCTCTCAGAGTGTCATGCATCTAATGAGACTCCGAGGTTTAAACCAATACCAATATACGTTTGTGTCGGCGTGCGTATTTATAAATCAACTAATTACAAACATAGCCTTTAGGCAAATAAATAGTTTGAAGTGGGACAGGCGAGGTTATTAGTAAGCATTGCATTCACAACAATTAAACAAAACAAGAGGCTACAATTAGCCTAAACCCGGGCTTGCAAAAAACAGTATTGTATCCCTAACTTAGTGCTAAACAAAAGAATAGAGGGAAGTCTGTCTTTCTTACATCGGACGCATTGTGTTTAGCTTGTGTTGGAGTCTATTTCTTTAGACCCCTATCAACATATATTCCTCTAAAATACAGCTCAACCATTGAGCACAATAATTATAACACTTGTAAAAAATATTTCTAAAAGAACAAGAAAAGGAGAAACAGAAAAAATAAAGCCCGTGATATATACCACTAAAGGACATCGAACCCGGGTTAGCTGCGTCACAGGCAGGAACAATGACCTTTAGGCCACAGAGGTTTATCGTTATGCAAGATGATAAAAATAGTGTATTGATTCCAAAAAAAAAAAAACTAAGCACACTTGTTTTCGCTTCGATGGATAATTGTTTGAGAAAGGAAACGCTTATCGAACGATGTTGGATTTTTTCGCATAAATGTGAATGGAGTCTCGGTGAAATGTGAGTAGAAAATTAATTAGCAGAGTGAAACTGTTTACAAATACGTCAATCCAGGGTCATTTGAAACACAAGAAAGGAACGTTTCTGGGCAGTTTCAAGGGACGCTAGTACATTTGTAAAATATAATCGCTTATCATTCAAAAATTAAAGTCCAGAAATTGAGATATTGTGGCAAAATAGTAAATAAACTACCTGTCAAAGTCTCAGAGGTGTGTGATATCCCGTACTTGAGTTATTCAACAAAATGTACATCTCAATGGAGCGGATACGGGAACACGGCAGTCCATCTGGAGTTAAATTTTGTTAAAAGCTTTCTTCTCGCTGTTGAACTTGCAAACATTCGTATAGACACTTGTCTTAACATATTAGTTGTTCAGACTTCAAAAACACAAGGTGAATCGACGTTTTCCGATACGTGACAACAGGCATCATTCTTGCTGTTGATATGAGATTTACACTCGAATCACTCGGCCGTGAAAGGTCAAACTCCCTTTGTCTGTAGTCTCTAATTTTTGGCGCTCCCCTCGCGTCGCGTCTCCTCGCAACTTCGCGCGCGCACGTGCCCCCACAATCCGTCGCCAAAATTAGAGACTACTCGCTGTCTACTGAAGCAGACACGGGGAAAAACGGCAGATTTTCAGATTTTTCATATATGTTTCACCCTGGTATGCTTCCGTGAAACCTTGCTGCACTATCCCAACTGTTATGTTGCTACCCAGAGCAACGCCTTCGAGGCAACCCTTCAGAAATTCGCTGAAGCGTTACGCTGATCTTTGCGAAACGAAGAGAGAACCTTCTCGTACAAACAAAATCTGCGAGGCGTACTCATCGTTTCAGGGTATGTTCAGTAACTCGCGATTTTTCTTCTAAAGCTTAAAAAGTGAAAGTAAACGTATGTAAAATATCAATTTGCTAAACAGCTTGCTATCGTAGATTAGAACACTGTCAGTTGCTCGTTTTCTTCTGGCTCAAAACTCCTAACGCATGGAAAAATGCACAGTGAATGAAGACGAAAATTACTGATTCAGGGCTTGCTTGCCATAACAATATTAGCGTAATGAAGGCGGTAGTGATTAAGAGACTGTACGTGTTATTTCACTCTCTTTATTGAACATAGCCAGGGTTATTTGTGACTCTGACTTCATATGAAATACTTCAAACTACTGGAAAGGTTTTGACTGCCGACATGAAAATAACGCCTTTAAAATAATTTTCGCCGATTACCGTCTTTCCACGGTAATCGCCAAAAGGCCAATCAGCTCAAATTTGTAGGATATTTCAAATCTGTACGCATACGCATTTTGAAGTTTCTTTGGCAACCCGAATCCCTCGTCGTGGCGTAATTAATCAAGCTACTTCTTTGTTAATCGATGGTTTTTTACGGGCAAGTTCGGAAATTTTACACCCCTTTCCTTATCTTTTTGGGTCTGTTATTACAGTCTGGAGAGAGCCCAACCCGACGGCATTTGTAGTCCATAACGAAAAACAAAATTTTCAACGGGAAAAGAGGTACAACGATGTTACAAGCTTCATATGAGACTCTGAGCATTTACCATTTGCACGAACGCTCCCAGTGGTACAGGCTTTTCCTCCCAAAGCGGTTTGGCTAGTCCGAGAGCCCTTACCATTTGCACACCGGTCGGACTGGAATGGAACGGAATGGAACGTTCCCTGCTATGGTACTGGCTTTTCCCGTCAAAGAGATCGAAAACCGCGCGAAAGGGGACCGGCACAATCATGGTTTATAACAAATGGTACAGAAATTTTCCAGTCATTTCGGTTGGAATGGAAAAAGAGGACTACGTCTGATGGTTTCCATTTTTTTTTCCGGAAACTTTCTGGTGGAATGAGCCATTTGAATTTCCAACCGGAATTTTCGGTTTTTGTTGACAAATAAACGACCTCTGTTTTACGTAATGATATCACGGAGAGGTGGACAGGCTACTAAGTGCTTATCAAAATGGCGGCGCTCAATTTGAATAGCCCATTTCCGATATATTTGGGCGCGGAAGGTAATA
>JAEMWC010000277.1:395000-397500 GCA_016490735.1 Pachyseris speciosa
AACGGAAAGCACTCTCAAGATTTAAATTTGTACTAAATGGTCCCTATAAAAATCAATCCAAATTGAACGTAAAATAATAAACACATGCACATATACCGACAGTTTAATTAAAAACCCATCTAAACTTTCACTCAGATCTTACATAAGCGGACTTGCTATCATAGCTACGATAAATTACGATCCAAATTTCAGCATCGCTCAGGCATCGCTTTACAAGCTAAGACGGCCATCTCATCAACCACTGCCCAAAAGTAATTATCTAGTTGTCTGTACATCTATCCATTCTTACACTAAAATTTAGATTTTGGGTCATTTTGGCCGAGAAAATCGGATGTAAACTTTAGCCATATCTTTATCAGATATAAAGACACTCATTAAATTAATTTCTTATGTATTTCTTTCATGAATTATTGATGAGTTTTTTAGAGTGATTTCAATAGTCTTATATATCACATTCGAAAAATATTAATAAAGTTTCTCTTCTTCCCATGGAGCTATTCCAACAAAGTAAAAGGTTTCCTTTATTTTCACTACTGCTTAAGTAGGCTCACTACTGCGAAGATCACTCACATATTCATTCAGAATGATTATTGTTGTGTGTTTAGAAGTGTTTAATTAATATTGTATGATGTTTTTATGCGAACAATTTTATAATTTCCTCTCAAAGAGTTTCATGCATATAATGAGACTCAGAGGTTCAAATCAATTACAATAAATTATATATTTGTGTCGGCGTGCTTATAAATCTACTAATCACAAACAAAATGAGGCAAATGAATAGTTTGAAGAGGGACAGACGAGGTTATTACTAAGCATTACATTCACAACAATTCAACGCTCTTAACAGTGGCTTTAATGATACCGACATTTTTTAAATTAAATACATTAAGTCAGCCAACAACTTCCTAAAATAAAATCAACCATTAGAAATCAATAAAGAGAAAAGTAATTGGAATACACTGGAATGGGCATTATGACAACAAACCGAGAAAAGTAACTTTCAACTATTGATAATAAATTCTGAACCAGACGAGTACAATTCACTATTGCACGCAGCGTAATAGCTCGGTTTGTTATATGCCTTGTCTTACACTCAACAAAACGAACACTGTGATTGGTCGACTCTTGCTCACATGCCCTTGATCTTGCCCGCGCCGGACACAACACGTGATCAGTGCATGAATAAAAAGTTGCGTGATCACGTTAGGTTGCAACATTTGTAAATTGTTCATTCAGCAGGCTTGTGAGTAAAGAAGTTCAGTTCTGTGTAGTGCCGTCTTTGCTAGTTTGTTTGTTCGCTGCTGATTATTGAAGGGAAGTCAAGGTATATAACAAAGCACTTAATCAAATGAAGAATGATCCTCGCAGTTGTGAACGCAATTTATGCAATTGCGAAAAGAAGCCTGAAAAAAATTCTGAAAAAAATCCTGAAAAAAGCCTGAAAAAAATTCATATATGATTCATTTCATATATCATTCACAAAGCACTTAATGTATGGAAGAGTCCTGATGTTTCCCGAGGCGAAGGGTTAAAGCGCCGTTGATCAGTATTTGTAAACAGCGCTATAGAAGTAATAAATTATTATTATTAAATGATTATTATTAAACATAAGGACTCTCGAGGAAGCAAAACTAACTATTTGTATAATATGGTTTGTCTTGGTTCAAAGTAGAGAAATATTATATTAGCAAGGACAATTACCAGTGAAAGGAAATTAAAGATTGGGTAAACTAAAGTTAACATTTAAAAAATCTAGTGAGATGGAATTATCTACATTACCCAGGATATTAATCGAAAGTCTAGAAACTTATTACCAGGTCACCTTAAATCTAGGCGGCTGTTGAGTCATAAACAACAGCTGTGACATTTCTCTTATTTAGGCATTTTTTTACAGATCGATATATGTAAGTGTGGAAGCTTTATCCTCTGAGGAGAGCTCGCATTTTAAGCACCTGTACGCAATTGCACCAAATGCCCAGTAACCGAGATGTATCCTTCTCTTCAAATGAAACTACATTTGACAACTTTCACAGAATGTGTTCACGGTTCACATTATGTACTATTGAAAATTAAACAAAATTTTGACAGTAAAGTTCCAAAAGCACTAATCCCATGAAGAATAATATTTGCGGAGGTCATCTTTGTTAATCTACGGCTCTACAAAAGTAATTAATTTTTAATGAGTGTCTTTATATCTGATAAAGACACGGCTAAATTCTACATCCGATTTTCTAGGCCAAAATAACCCAAACTCTAAATTTTAGAGTAAGAATGGATAGATATACAATAAAGCTTTGTAAGCCGTTCAATAAATTCGCAAGTCGTGTTTTATCAAGTCTTAAAGCATTCGGTTGCGCCTCGTGTTTAAACCTGTAATGATAAAACACTCCTGCTCATTTATTAAACATTACATAAACGACAGGGGGGTTTATTTTACCAAATTAATATCCCATCCAAACTAGACTTTTGTTTTCGTCTTTCTTTTATTAAACCTGTCCAA
>JAEMWC010000277.1:405000-422500 GCA_016490735.1 Pachyseris speciosa
CTCACGCTCAGTGCTCTTATCTCACAAGTGTGAACCAGGCGTACTACAGGGATATTTTGATAGGGATTCTATGGATATTCACTAGCAACAAATAGACCCGAACATCATTCTAAGCACAATGCGTCCGATGTAACAATGACATAACTTTCTCTTTTCTTTTCTTTAGAGTCAAATGTAGCATACGCTATTTTTTTCTAGGCCGGAGTTAATGCTAATTTTTTTTAGCCTCTTGTTTTCTTGCGTCGTTGTCATGTTTTATTGAAAAGTGTCACATGACTCTGGATTTCAAAACTAAAGTGGTCTGCCTTATTTCAGTAAGCAAATCGCTTTTGCCATTTGCCTCATTTTCTGATTAATCGTAATTATTGGTTTTGTTTTAGGTTCTGTATTTACAACTAGTTGCAATGCCCAACAATTCATCGTCAGGAGATCCCGGCAACGACCAGTACTTGAAGTTACCCTACGAGTTTTTCATCTTCCGTCTCAGCCTTCAGATCGCCATCGATGTGTTTGGTGTGATTGGGAGTCTTGTTGTTATCGTCAAAATCTTCAGGGGAACAAACGCGTTCTTTGTTATGACCCCTTACATTCTAAGCCTGGCATTTGCGGATCTGGGGATTATGCTAATCAATTATCCTTTAGGAATTTTAAGGACTGAACATCTAAACTGGGACTGGTTCTTGGGTGAAGGAGTTTGTTTGTACGTTGTTCCCTTCGCGGAGACCTTCTTCGGCGCGAGTATCTGGTCCATCACCGCAATTGCCGCTGAGCGATACGCGAAAGTCGTCTGGAAGTTCACGGTGCCGAGATCGTCTGGAGGAAGATGGTCTTCACAGCGAATTCTGCTCATTGTTACCTCTATCTGGGTGGCATCGTTCCTCATACAAGGCTTGCCGCTTCACCTCCATTACAAATACCATTCTGGGAAATGCGGTCCGGATTATCCTTTTTCTCTTCATCACGCGCTGTCCACGGTCAACGCCATACTGATGTACGTCCTCCCGCTCGGCATTATAGCCTTCAGCTACCAGCGGATTGGAAAACTAGTGAAAGGGAGAGCAGCGAAGCTTCGAGATCAGACGCCAAATCCATCCCTCGACTCATCACGTTCAACAATGAAGAGAAACGCAGAGGTCATATTGATTCAAACCAGAAAAACGCAGCGGATTCTCAAGCCATTGGTGATTTTGTTTGCCGTCACCATGCTCCCGTTCCACGCATTCGTACTAACCATAGCTTACTGGGTTGAATTCCCGAACCAGAGCTACTACAAAATTTTAACCACACTCATAATCACGTCTGTGGCAATTAATTCGGCTGCTGATCCACTGGTTTACGGTGCAAGCAACGAAGTCTTTCGCCGAAAAATTAGAGCCGCTTTCTCTTGTTGTTTCCCAGGCATTTCTAGAAAATGGAGACTAACAAACACATTCCTTCTGTCATCCAGGCGATCAAGGACCTCAACATGTCATACATATATGAAAGCACACGACGATACAGCCCTGTAAGCAGTTTAACGAAAAAGACGGACAATTGAAGACAACTGCGGAAAAACCAGTGCCAACTATGGCTTCTGTTCAGTTGAGGAAATAGAAACCCGCCGGTGTTGGCATCTGTGAAATCTCATGACCGTTCAGACAGGTGTGAAATAGAAACTAGACACTTAAAGGGGGACTGTTACGGCAATTGTTGCTCTACAAAAAGACTCTTTTATAAAGAAAAATGGAGTCCGACAGAGTAAATAAAAGTAGTCTCTTGTTTTTGCTGGCCTGCAACTAAGTAAATAGGAGACTTCTGCACACGGGCTAGTTTTTGCAGAAGGTGCATAAATTGTTTCCAAATAGAAATATGACATCTTCTCTTCGAGGATATACCAATAGTGGAAGATTCTTGTTCTGTCAGAGCCATGTCTGTGATTATTATGTAACAGGTTTTTAAGGCTGAAAAATATTACGCTGACTGTTGTCGCCCATGAAAAGCTTTTCGGGATCTAGAGCAATGAACCTTTTAATTTCACTTAAAAATAAATTGGTTGATGTAGTTAAGCAATTATATTTTTATTGTGTATGGGTTTGCATCTTGTTAGGTTCGTTTTCACTGAACCATGGCTCTTTTCAAAGGTGATTTCACGCATTGGAGCAAGCAAAATTGCACGGTCTTTTTGAAAGGCCATGACGGCATGAAGCACTAGACTCGGCGGTAATATATCTTACAAAAGATGTGGTTCCCTTTTGTTATTTGTGACTCACAGATTAATATTAAAGAATGGGAGTGCACAAGAAATCCCCCCCCCCCCCCCCAAAAAAAAAAAAAATTCTGGGGAAAAAACGATAGCTTCAGTTGATCGTATGATGACCTCACAATGATTTGAAAAACGGAATTTAGTTATTAACATAATGAGGAAATTAAAGTCCTGCCTGATTAACGATTATATCGCCAAATTTTGTAACGCCGGTTGATTACAAGATTCATTTATGCCTTTCTTGTAAGTGTTAGTACTATAAAAATGATGCCCTTGCGCAAGTAATTTGGAACAACAAGTTCTTCAGTGACGGTTGACAAAAAATCTGTGTACTTCTCACGTTGGCATCGTGCAGGAATAGTAAGGATCTCTGATTTATTTGACGAAGAAAAGAACTGCTTTTTGTCTTTGCACTCCCTCTGCGGCAAATTCCAAACAAGGTTCAATTTCATACACTATTACAGCCTTCTTTTCTCTATTCCTCCCGCTTGGAAGAAACTACTTAACGCGAACAGTCGTTCCTCCAACGCCCACATAAACGTCGCCGAGTCGCTGTCTTGCAAAATCCTATACAATAAAATGTTAGCCCAAGAGAACATAACTTCCCCAACAGCTGAAAAGAAATTAATAGCTTGCGGAATAGAAAGGGATGACCTATGTTAAGTATATCTGTCACCCTTTAAAGTCAAAAAGGAAATCAAGTTATCTATGTTTCAGTACAAGATCAATCATCAAATTCTACCGAGAAATAATTTATTGCACCTAATGAAAAAAGTTGACTCTCCTTACTGTCCTTTCTGCCCTTCTGAGACCCTCACTATGTGGCATTTGTTTATAGACTGCAGGTATGCAGCCTCTTTTTGGGAAAAAAATTCAAGATTGGTTTTACAACATAAGCGGAATGAAACCACTTCTTACAGACTTAGACATTGCTTTTGAAATTATCCACTCCTCTATACCCTGTCTGGCCCTAAGCCATCTCATTCTTGTAGGAAAATTCTTTTTGTATGTGAACTTGAACAAACAACCAACGTCATTTCGCTGAATTTGTATCTCTAGCTCGTGAAAAATTACTTTTAGAAAAATATATCGCAGTTACTTCAAGTAATTATATTAATCAACACAACAGGAAATGGGGTTCCCTCAATTTTTAATTTACCTCACTCTTTTTTCCTGTTGTTTCTTTTTTTGCTGATGTAAACACTAGCTTGGTGAATCGTGTGTAGATGTTGTATTAATGTTTGTTCTGCGTTAGTGGATGCAAGTGTTAATGTAATTGCCTTGATTACTAGCTGTTTTTTTGTAAAAAAAAAAACTAAATAATAAAAATAATTCTTATAATTGATAATTACAAAGCTATATTGTAGGTTATGTACTAAGTAAAGCTTGTATTGCTATGATTACTAGCTGTTTTTTGTACAAAAACTAAATTAAATAATAAAAATAATTATCATAATAGATAATTACAGAGCTGTATTGTAGGTTATGTACTAAGTAAAGCAGTGTATTGCTAATGTGTGAGTACCGTATACGTATTGTAAATATATCAATGGTACATGTAATGTGGGTATATAGTACTGCAAGTAGTACACCTTTCCGTATTGTCAGAAGTGTAAGTACCTTTTATTAACAGTAATTGATTGTAAATAGTGGTCTTTGTGTTGCAATCAATAAAGTTGTAAAATAAAATGTTAGTACTATAAATGTTACTTATTGACGTACTTGGCGCCGTGCACACGCAAGGATCTTTGTCCATAACACAGAGCTTAGGCAACAAGGACAATAACGGTGATAACACGTCATTTTAAAACGCAAGTTCTCGATCGCTCCTGTAACTCTTTCGCGACTATGACGTCGATCTATGTTTGTTCTTCATGCGATAATAAAAATAAAAGAAATAATAATCATAATCATAAGAATATCGCGCCATTTCCATGTCTGCAGAGCTTTATAACAAGCGATTACCTAGAATACACACTTGTATTAAATATTATCAAATTATTAACCCACTTGTTGTTTTAAATTTACAGTGCTGTATATACATATAATCGATCCGAAACGTTTCTCGTTGTTTGCAGTCGCTCATGTGTGGAAAGCAAACAAATCATAATTTTGACTTGTCGGGATGAAAAACAAGTGTTTTCGAACATCTTCGTTTTCAGTTGAAACGACTCGAAAACGCTCGAGAGTGCATCCAATAAGTGAAGCCACCTTAATGAATCATTAGTGGCAGCGAGCAAAGACAGCGAAGCTCTACAACGAGAACTTAGTGCGAGCATAGGAAAACCGGTTTTGCTTGTGCCGCCTGCACGCGCTCTCTGACTCTCTCGAAATGGCCTAGCAAGCGTTTCCGTGGCGTTTCCGAACCAAGGAAGACCGAGCAACGAGATGTCGATGTTCTGGCCGCGCGAAAAATGGGGCGAGCGCAAAATAAATGAAAGGGGAAGTTGAAAAAGGGGGTGGAGGTTTGCTCTGCCCATTCTTCGCGCGGCCGCCGGGGGTTTCTGGCAAAGAAAGACCGACCAGAGGAATTTGACAAATTCCTCTGGTCGGTCTTTTTTGCCAGAAACCCCCGCCGAACACTTGCTACGCAGGCTAGTCTCGAAAGGAAAAATGAAGCTTCTGCATTACAATATACCGTCTGCATCAGAATGCCGCGTCTGAATTGTTTCTCTAACAGGTCGTTGCATGTCGTAGTCAATAAAATGTTTGATTAGCACAACATTCACATTACTGTACCCGTGGTTTACAGCCTGATGTTATCACTTAACACTAATGATACATGATGTAGATTGTTTGCTATAATTATATTTGTAAAGCATGGCAAAATTAATAAAATTAATCAGTAGATCAATGATCCAGTTTACGACAATATCTTACTAATCTTTTGGTGCACGTCGTTATAGGTAACCTGGTGATTTTAAGATATGATCTTTGTCGAGTCCCTTTGTTGAGACCTTCCAAGGGGGGTGGTGTGGTTTCGCTTTGTCACTCTTTTACGACTCTGTCTTTCGCTTGTTTAGCTAGGGTCAAATGTCACTGTCGCAAAGAAAACAAGGAGGAATGTAAAGTGAATTGTCCCCGGCGGAAACTGTTTCGCCTTTTCTGCAAGTTTCTGTCATTTGCTGGTGTTTTGGGAGAGGATTGTCGCCTGTTTTCGGAGCCATGTCGCTTCTACTTCTTGTGACGCCTCTTATTTTATGGTGCCTGCTGGTAAAACCAGCCAAGCAAATCGTTTTTTGACGAACTAACTCTGAGCGAAAAGTGGTCGCTGGACAACGAGACAACAGCTTTCACTGCTCGCACTAACGGGACTGAACTTTAAGGACTTCATGCACAGTTTGAACTGGCCGTGCATGGTTGCATTTACAGGAACCGAAATTTGATCAGTACGGACGGGGGGTGTAAAATGCAGGTTGCAGGTTGCAGGTTACAGGGTGCAGGGTGCAGGGTGTAGATGTAGGATGTAGGGTGTAGGGTGTAGGGTGTAGGGTGTAGGGTGTAGGGTTTAGGGTGTAGGGTGTAGGGTGTACGGTGCAGGTGCAGGTGCAGGTGCAGGGAACAGGGTGCAGGGTGCAGGGTGCAGGGTGCAGGGTGCAGGGAACAGGGTGCAGGGTGCAGGGTGCAGGGTGCAGGGTGCAGGGTGCAGGGTGCAGGGTGCAGGGTGCAGGTTGCAGGTTACAGGGTGCAGGGTGCAGGTTGAAGTTTGCAGGGTGCAGGGTGCAGGTTGCAGGTTGCAGAGTGTTGCAGGGTTTATCATAATTTGAGTTGTAATTTAAAATGTTGTCCACACTATGTAGGTAATAAGTTTTCAATTTTGAATTCCTTGAAATTCGTTTGAGACCACGTTAAGAATAGTCTTAGACCCACTTCGTCTTGTTTTGTTTTAGCAATTAAACATTAGATAATTAAATTCTCAGTCTTAAGAACGTTAATCCTTTAACGAGAAATTATTTCAAAAATGGAAACTTATCGAGACACCACATCCATAACCGAGTCTAAATATATCTTGCGTGCCAAGGGATTTCCTTGACAAGCTACCTTAGTCGATACATAATAGATATGTTATATCAAGCGTTTTTAAAGTGATTAATGATTTAAACAACGGCACCCGTTTGTTTACACGTAAGAGTTGGGAGAAAACAAACTGAACGCCGAGAAACTTACATTCATAGAGAACTGTTTCATCTGACGTTCTGCAAAATAATTCCCGTTTAGATTTTTCATGAACATACATATGGTACCTTAATGTTTTCACACCTGTAAATTTATACAGTTCCTTGAATTATCACACCTTACAAAAATGTTATATTCACCATTTATTTTACAATTCACAAATCATGGCTCCCCTTCTTTAGATAGTATTTTGAATTATCTGAATTATACGTTCGTCTGCAAAGGTGTCTGATTTCCTTTTGAGACCGTGTTTTTACAGGTTTCAAACAAAAACTAATAAAAGCTAAACCATTCCTCTTTTAGTCCTACGCTGCTACTTGACGTACTCACTGTGCTACAACTTTGTTTCCCGGCGCTTCTATAAAACACGTGTCTTGACAGGCCTTGGGCATTTACTATTGCCAACACCCCTTCCTTTTAATTTGAAGGGCAGAATAGACACAAGCTAATATGCAAGACGGTCTTTCTTTACCCTGTTTACAAGACAGTTTCAGTTGCCATTAGTGGTTGTGCTATATTCGTTGTGCGGGTCCTTGGTCACCTGGAAATCTCAGTGAATTGACGTCCTGTCTCGGTCTCCCCCGTTTTTGGCCCTCCTCGGTAGCAAAGGATAAAAGCGGCCTTGATTTCTTGGCGAAAGTCCTTGTTGGTTACACAGTAAACCAGCGGATCTGCAGCCGAATTTGTCGCAATCGATATGCTTACGACTGTCATCAAAATCGTAAAGTAGCTCTGCTTGTAAAAAGCTTCCCAGTATACCAAAGTTAGCACAAATATTTGGTACGGGAGCATTGTCACGGCGCACAAAATAACCAACGGCTTGAGAATCCTTTGCGTTTTCCTGGTTTGTTTCAATATGGCCTCTGCGTTGATCTTTATTGTTGAATGCGATGAGTCGATCGAAGGATTTGGCGTTTGATCTCGAAGCGTCACTGCTCTCTCGTTTACCAGTTTTCCAATCCGCTGGTAGCTAAAGGCTATAATGCCGAGCGGGAGGACGTACATCGGTATGGCGTTGACCGTGGCCAGTATGGGATGAAGAGAAGGAGGGTAATCGACATAGCATTTCCCAGAGTGGTATTTGAAATGGAGGTGAAGCGGCAAGCCTTGAATAAGGAACGATGCCACCCAGATAGAGGTAACATGAGCAGAATTCGCTTCGGAGACCGTCTTCCTCCAGACGATATCGGCACCATGAACTTCCAGGCGACTTTCGCGTATCGCTCAGCGGCAATTGCGGTGATGGACCAGATACTCGCGCCGAAGAAGGTCTCCGCGAAGGGAACAACGTACAAACAAGCCACTTCTGCCAAGAACCATTCGGTTGAAAACTCAATTTGCAAGATTGTTGTGGGATAGTTGACTATCAAAATCCCTAGATCAGCGAATGCGAGGCTAAGAAGGAACGGGGTCAGAACAGAGAATGCGTTTGTTCCCCTGATGATCTTGACGATAACAAGATTCCCAATCACACCGACCACCGCAATGGCGATTTGAAGGCCCAGCCGGAAGATTTGAAAACTCGACGGGGAGCTTTACGCTGTCGTTATCCACGGAGGCCGATGAATTGTTCAGCATTGTAAATGCGCAGGACCTGAAATCATGATCATAACCGTTAAACACACAACAGGCATTAGAGCGCCGCCGCTTTTAAAAGTGAGCAAAAAGGGAAATAATATATATTTGTAGCGAATGTGCTTTAGCAGTTGTTAACTCGAAGCTGAGATCTGGGTGAGCAACAAGGACGACAGGAAGTTGTATCTTGAACATGCAAGGTTTTTTCTCCTTTTTGTATATAAACGTTCATCTCCATAAATTATTCAGGAAATTGATCATAATTTAATATTGGAATTTCAAAACGGCAGCGACATTTGAAAGAGGCCTGTTTACAATAAATTCTTCTTAATTTCTTAGACAAAATTGTAATAAGATCAGGCGAATTACCTACTGCCCTGCAAGACTTTAGGCCGTCCGAAAGTGCTCTGTGCGATCCTCCTCAGTCAAACATGGGAGATTCTTCCAGATAAAGAAGGGCAGAGCTTCGTCTAGGATCACTGACTATAGTGAACTGATTTGATCGGTTTTGATGCGCTACTCAGCTCTAGAAGCTGTAGCTCAGAAATTACCTTTTTTTATTATGCATCTGCCGCCCGCAATAATATTAAGAAAACTCGTAAATTATGCTGTTTTACTTGTCTAAGCTCACCTCTGCCGGAGACTGTAAATTAATTGTCATTTGTCAATATAGCATGAACCTCAAATTTAAAGGAGAGCTAAACACCTGTCACATCGTCCTTACCACTGGGACGTATACGTAGCTAGTCTCTGAGAAAACAAACCTTAAATGTCTTTTGGGGTGAAGCCCTACAGTACCAAGGTTCAAGCGCGATTTGTGATGCGAGTGACGAAGTTCACTCTAGCCGAGGTGAGCAAAAATAATGATTTAATGATCACCCGTCTAGAGAAGGCAAGCCTTAATTGCAGATAATTTCCAAGCCAGTCGGAATTCAGTAAGAGATGGGGTTTCGGTGACAGAATATCGTTTTCTTTTAATTCACTGCATGTGATATTTTTCAAATTCAGGGCATGACGCATGGGAGTTTGCACGTTGTCTCGGCGTGCCCAATCGATAAAAATCGATCATCGATTTCCATTCGATATTAAAGATTAGTCCTATTAATCGTTGAAAATCGATAATCACAACGGAAGACCTTATAGATTGTTATACATTTTATCGATTACAATTGGTAAGCAAGTTATGATAGTTTCTCGATAACACTTTTTGACCAATAGAATCGAGTGGTAAGCGTCTATTATTTTGTTTTTACGTATGCGTTAGAATTGAATATTTTTATACTCCCAGTTGTGAAACTCTGGCGTAATGAAGTTTCCCACCTATTTGCTTTGTGTAGCTTTGTTCGCGGTCCGGTAGTCCTCAATCCAACAAGGCGATAGGGGTGAAGAGGGTGGGAGGAGGGGGTAGGGGGGGGGGTTTAGTCTTGTGAATATATCCAAGTTTGGTTCTATGACGCGCGATCAGGGAAGAAGAAATTGATTCAGAAAGTATTAAAATACCCACCTCCCTTGTGCAGAAGTTGGAGTGTTCAACTTTAAAGCAAGGCCTGTTATGATGTTAGAAATTCCAAAGCTCAGTGCAAAGCGACAAAGGCACTAGCTGTGAAATTCAGTTTTTAAGCTCTAGTTTGAGAGTCAGTTTGGCTGTGCTAGAAAACTTAGGGCCACGTATTAAGAGCCTCAATGCATCCAAATAGTTCTCGAACCTCGGTACACGCGCTGGTAAGTAAGTTATCAACCCAAAGCTGGATGATATTGTGTCGTGCACGAAAGCGCCTCGCGCGAGGGAGATGACGTGAAAACATGAAGAGGAGAGAACCTTGTGTGTTCCCTCCCTTTTACGCGCCGCGCTGACTCGCGCGCCCGCGCTAGGCAGTTACACACCAGCTTACGTAAGTGCTGCTGTTAAATTGCACGTTTTGCTTTCATTGAAACCAAAAAAGAAAGCGATAAAAGAGATAAAGCTTAAACGTTTGCATTAACTGTTAACACAGGAAGCCTCTCTATTGCCTCTCTAATGCAAATGCCACACCTGATGCCAGGCTCCTGCAAGGTGAGATTTATTATTTATAACAATATTTATACAGGGTGCTCTTTCACAGCAGTAGTTTTCAAGAGAGGCCCTGTATATAAAAGTTACAAACAAATAATACTGATTAAATAGATTAAAATAGAAACTAAAATCAAAGTACATATAACAAAGTACATATAACAAAGACTAACTATAATAGAAATAATTGTAAAAGAGATAAGAAGGATAAAAATACGTGTATAAAATAAAGGAAAAAAGCGAGAAAATTTGGTTAAAATTGCTTAAAATATTTAAATTTAAATTCATTGAGAGACTTTGAGAATCTAATATCTTTGCTCAATGAGTTCCAGTCTTTAACCGTTTGAAATGCTAACCTTTGCCTTCCCCAGTTGGCCCCCGCGTCTAATTGGTGGTAATCGTAGATTACATTTATTTCTTGTATTATAAAAATGATATGACAATGCCCTGTAAGAGAGCCACCGGCGACAGCTCAGCTGGGAAAATCAAACTAGGTGTCAGAAGTTTATGACGTCGTATACAGCTTTAAAGTATGATTTTTTGGCATGTTAAATAAACAAGTTTTTATTATTATTATTTTCTTGGTGGCTAATTACTGGACATTTACACTGCTTCTCGAAAAAACATGCTTTTCTTCTAATGTGCTACATCTACGAGTTCTGAGTAGCACAATTTCATTAAAATTTACTTTTCGTTTCTTCTCATCCCCCTGACATTTGACACCACAAGATGTTTGGCCACCAATTTTTAAGATACACTACATTTCAAACTACTCATACATGCAGCGAAGGTGCTTCTTAAAAGCTGCACTTTGCTTCGCGATAGTTACACATCTCTTTTGCTTGACAGGGAGTGCGGGACATAAATGTAACGGTGTGTACAAACCAAAGAGTGTCGCTTGTTTCGGATTTTGTCTGCTGATGAGGTACACCCATTGCCTCTGTAATAACAAAACGACAGAGTGGTGAATTCCAACCTCGTGGGTGAATTCAGCTTGCAGATCGAAAGATACACTGAGCTCGGTAGACTCTAGAGTCAGGGCACGAATTTTGGCGTGCTTCATACCGACCAATTAAACTCACCATAATTCAGTGACAGAAACCCACCGTTCATGAACACTGATCACCTTGAATAATCTCGAACTGAACAAAGCAAGTAACCACTGGCTATATCAAAGTTTGTGAAAAGGTAAGATTTTGTTTTTGTTTTCACGTATCTCGTGCAGTTCAGCAGTGATGTGTTTAGTGCCGTGAAGTAAAGTTTAACAATCATCCTTCGAAATCGCGCGGAAGAGCACTTGATACTTAGCCGACGAGGAAGTAGGCCGAGCTGAGATGGCTAAAGTCAGTCCGCGATATTCCGCAAGATTGAGCAGGATAATTATTTTATTATTCAACAAATTAATGACAAAGTACAATTTTCTGCATTTATTGCAAAGAAAAGCTGGAAAAGCCGCCATTTTTCTCCGCGACACACAAAATTATATACTTATATCGCAGGAAATCTCTTGCTTACGCACGACGAACATTGGGCGCACTAATGACCATATTTAGACACAATGTGTTGAATAATAAAGCACTCTTTGCTCCATCTTTCTTTACAAAAATTGGTGAGGATGAGATATCGACCAAGACCTAAGGCTTGGAACAAGATTTTGTACCAACCTCCAGTCTACTTCCACTGAAATGAGATAATAAAAGGGATAAGCTAAGAATACAGGGCCCGGTTGTTCGAAAGCCGATTAAGTTAATCCAGGATTAACGTAAACTTTGATTGCAGTTTTTATGTTTTGGATGAAAGTTTCTTTTGCCGCTTTTTGCTTTTCAGGATTAACGCCCTCTGATCTAAAATTTTGCAGAATATCAGCGTTGAGCAAAGTTCATGGGCAGAGAAATAAACTCCTTGGTTAATTTTTAATCTTGGATTAGGGTTAATCGGCTTTCGAACAACCCGGCCCAGATCATTTTTTAGTATCATAGGCCGGTTAGAAAGAAAGAAAGCATATTAAAGGCAGGTTACATTTTGGCCTGCAACACTTAACTAAGCCCAGTTAAAAATACTGAGTCTTACCAAAGGTTATAAATGCCGTCCGGGCTCGTGATGTCTGTACAGTGTAGTTTTCTTCTTGCAAAGTCACCTGCATAAGTGGAGTTTCTTCATATATTTTTACAGGTTTCGTGGTGACATGCGTATTTACGCGCTTAACTACCTTATATCAGTAACGTCAATAAGCTTCACACATTATAAACTTGTTAGTGTATTGAATAAAAAAAGCCATGGGTTCCCGTAAACGTGTAGGGGACAATTGATATAAATCGTTTCTTTAGGTGCAGCTTAATGCATGAGCTGGCGTTGTTTGTTCAACTTTAGATTTATTTGCTTTTGTGAAAGAGCAAATGCATCTCGATCGACAGAAAACGGGTTGTAGAAATGGTGATCATAATTCTAGACGGAAAAATTACACTCTCGGATTCATTAATATTCAGACCTCTGAAGGGGTCGGCGAATCGGACATAATGAAGGTGGTTGTCTGATCGTCCGTAGGCGGGCAAGTTCCTTTACTGCGACAGCTATATCCGCTGGCCATATATTTCTGCAAATATATTGTAACGAGCACCAGTTCAGGTTTTAAACATCATCGGTGTACGCCGTTATCTTGAAAGAAAAACTCCTCATATCGCTAAGTCCAAGTCTAAATTCTTTATTTAACTAGATTACTACATTTATCGATCAGTAGCTGACCTCCAGGTACTCCACGATAAAATCTATTATAAGTCAAAACATCCCGCTTCCCGCACCCTGTTTTCCCCCCTCCCATACCGTTTTCTCACGACTCACACCTTTTTTCATGTTGCTCTCGATAAATTATTTCTATCCCACCTTCCGACCTCCGGCCCTTCCCCCTTCATCCTCTCATACCCCTGACACCCTCCTGACCCTCCAGGCATAACGTTTAAGGTAAGGTTTTTAATTATAATAAATCATAGAATTTTGTAAGCAATTGTCTGCAACGGGACTGCGTGGCATTACAAAGATAATCCAGGAGCAAATTATGGGCTCCTGGATAATTATATTAACTCTTTTCCGACAGGCTTTTTGTACGTCTTTTTTGCAATTTCCGGAGGGTAGGTGGTCAAATCGATCTTGTTATTCCATATAAGGGGTTACCACGGAGATTTTGCTGGTACACAACACCGAAGGCTCTATCTCTCGTGTCAAGCTCGTCACGCTAGATGCCGCTTTTTTCAAGCGTTCACTGCAGCTAACATTTCGATTTTTTTCGTATTTGATTTATAAGTGTGTTTTTCGAGCCATTTTCCAGCTCAGAAGCCCCCAGCCTGGGATCATAAAGCTAGGTTGGAGGGTAGAGGCAATCCTTTGAAAGAAAAAAAGAGGTGAGAAGCAATTTCACACGAAGTGGGCCGCCGAGATTGTTCGATCGAGTAATGGCGACTCACGGAGTGAAGTTGTGTTCCTAGTCGTTCTGTGTGTGTAGATTCCAGGACCTTGCATGGCAATTTTGGCGAGTTTTGACTTGTAAATAATGCAATCGGTGCAATATTTTGTCAGCAGGACCGGGTGGCTCGACACGGTTCTAAAAAATATGTGAAATGGAAATTTGCAGACTTCCATACTGCTGTTAGACAAGAAAATCCCAGAATTCCTTTGGGTCACAAACGTGAAAATTACAGACCGTGAGAGCCACTGAATCCAGGACACGCTAACGAAGTGAGCAGGAAAATGAGAAACAGATTGCAAGAATTGGAGTCGAAGTTTGCTGCAAATGTAGACTTTAAGCTTCAAGAGGAATTGTTTTATTGAAAACTTCAAGACAAAGTTGCGTATTTTTTGTGCTGTCATAAGCCGTTTTTGGCTTTTGCAACAGAATAAACGCTCGTATTCAGTGAAAATCGGGACTTGAGGTCAGTTTACAGGGTGACAAAATCTGAAAAACTTAACAAAAGTTTGCAATAAAAATGCTTCATTTCAACTATAGTCCGGGATTTGGGAAAGTTGCAAGTTTTCAAAGCATCCGACTTGGAGGTCGGATATTTTGGTGTACTGTCCAGAAAGAGTTAATTGAAATTCTTAGCTTAGCATTCATAAAAAAAAGGACTTATAACAGTTTCAAGTCCTGACAACTTTAAATTAAATCAAAACTACGGGGATCCGGTGCATAGATAACTTATAAAGGCAGAAAAGAAATAACAAAGAAAATTATTATATCCGATATGATTCAATTATGACTTCATTTCTCGTAACGATGTAGATTAGCAAAGGTAATTCCTTACACGTGGAAATGAAAAGCTTGCCGTGGTTTAATTTAGATTTAATAGGAGAAAACTGCATGGAAGTAATTCGTCTGATAAAATAAATAGTTAATTTGATGGCAAGTTTGGTTTGTCGAAAATCATCAGCAGGAACTTTTCAAATACAGACGAAAATTGTCTTTGCTACACCCGGTATGTGCTACAGTCACAAATAAAAATGAAATTCTAAGCATTCAATTTCGATCAGTGTTTCTGTAAGAAACTATTTCGCACATTTAAGCCCCAATTTATCGTACCATCGGTCACTAAGTTAGTGTTTTGTTATTTATTTTATCCATTCGAATCAAAACTTTTCCCTCAACTTCTTTAACTTCTTGCTGCGAAAATTTAAAATTCTTGTTGCGAAAATTGAAAATTCTGAATCAAAGCTTAAAGAAAAGTGGATTTTTTATAATCAAATAGAAGATCTTTTACAATTTTGTAGGGACAAATCCTCGAGTTTTGGGCATATCTCTTACGAGTTTAATTGATTCCATTTTTATTCGTGTAGTCCAAGCTATTTTCGCACTAAACTTCCAGTAGCTGATTGTCAGAAATTGGTTTATTTTAGGAAACGTTACGTTAGAAACATTAACGTGGAATTGGTTTTGGGTGTTTTGTTGCTTGGTGTCTTATCCTTTTATAGCCTTCTTCGCAGCCGTTTTTTGGGTTGTCAGGCAACGTTGCGGGATATCCCAAAAAACGGCTGCGAAGGAGACTAATCCTTTTAAGACTGTAGCAATTTATGAAAAAGAACATCACTTTTGATCTAACGAGATAGTTTTTAAGTTTTTCCCTTCAAGCACATCCCCAGAATACAACCCTTTCATCAGGAACACGGCCTCGCATTATAAAGCGAAAAAGAAAGATAACACTTGACAGCCTTCACTATGTATACATATAAATTTGTGGGACAAATCCTCGAGTTTTGGGCATATCTCTTACACATCCCCAAAATACAACCCTTTCATCGGGAAATTCACGGCCTCACATTATATAGCGAAAACGAAAAGCCTTCACTATGTATACATATAAATTTGTGGCTGACATTGTGCGAATGAAATTGACATGAAATTTAAACAAACATCGTCCGCGAGAAAGAAAACATTAGAGAATTTACTTTGGATAAGTCATATTTGTTATCGAACATCGTGCATTTTCGTAGCGAAGTTTCCTGTGTTACCAAATATTTACTACAATATTATTTATCTAGATCTGTTACTAATTTACTTTATTATATCTCTCACTTAGTACGCGCGCTGTGATTGGTCAATTTTGCGGGCAGTATTCTACAGTACGGCCCGCTTGACTTCAATTAGTTTTCTTTCCCGCGCGCCGGATTAACCTCAGAGATATAATAAATATCTTACTAACCTCGTTTTCTCGGTTCGTGCTGTAAGTTACAAATCCTCGTTTATTCCCATTAATTTGCACTATTGACCTCGAACTCGGTTAGTAAGAGGTATGTTTGTTGGACCCGGCTTGATTTCAAAGCAAAGCTCGAAATTTTTCGTAACATTTTCTACCTTACTTTATTGGTCACATCATACCTTAATTCATTTGAGGTCTAAAGATAAATATTATTTGGTGTTTTTAATATCAGATGACGTCGAATTACATTAATCGCCCATTTTGCCTTTACACATTTAAGCAAAATGTTGATTCTTGCTATTTATTAGATTATGCCTAAAGTCTTTCCTTCTAGACATAAAAAATACTTTAAAAAACGCCAATCAAAATAAAGGAAAAGGAACGCCGCTGCCTTCAGCCACAAACGTCTACAGTGTGTGCCACTTAATTCCACAGCGATCGTCGTCGCACCTTAATGCTGCCTCCGTCAGATGATCAAGCTGATTTTCTCCATAAGTATTTTCTTTTGCGTGCGTAAGATACATGCGTTAGTGCTGCGCGCATTTTGCTTTCTTTGCTTCACTTAGTTTTCCAGCTGGCTGATCTATTTTGGCGGCGCACGTCCCATGTGGTCTCGTATCATCCACCTCGGTAAGTTGGTAGCAGGTGTTCAAATTATGTAAGACATGCATCGAAGGCAAGTCTTAATTCGAAAACTTCGAAATGAATCGATCGAATAGCTACAAAAACCTGTTAAAACCGTTTCTCAGCCTTCTCCCCTTTCGTATACTATAAGAACAAGTAGTACCCTCGCCATTTTTAAAGAGGAACTTAAACCATTTTTATTTAGGAAAGCTTTTAGTTTGTTTCAATAGTTCTAATGTTTAGTGCCTTTGAATATTTTAATTTTAAATTACTATAGAACTTTAACTTATGTAAAGCGCTTCTGAATATTGTTTATAGTTTTAGCGCTACACAAATTCCTTTTCATTATCATTATATAGATCGGCGTGGTACATAGACTGGATTTACGCTACCTCGATATTGGAGTTCATAGATGAATCTGGCTTTTTTTCATATCACCAACCAAGTTAATCGAATACTCTAGTTGTTATTATGTGATCATCCCAAATTCATGGAAATCTCGGATACCACAGCGTTCAGTAAACGGTTGACTTTGGTCACATTTTCAAAACAAAATTGATCACAACTTTTATTCATATGACGCCTTGCGATGAAAGGCAAAACAGCGACGACCGCTCGCATCTTCAGTCCGCAGTTAAGACGTGTGATTTTCACATATTCATCAGTAATAGTGTTAAAGACAAGTAGCTCGGACTTAAAGACCATTTTTTCACGGTGTAAGAAGCGATCAAATGGAGATGCCATTACATCTCTCGCTTTAGAAAATGGGGGAAGACAAAACAACCGGTTAAACAGCGTCTAAGCAAGGAATCCTAGTATTTTGGGGGGGCGAGTGCATAGGCGGATTGTTGGCTGTCAGTTTGTTCTTGTTTAATCTGTTCTAATGAGTTACGTGAAATTTCTTTTAAACGTCAGGAAACGTGCAGAAAAAAACATTCTCAGAAAACTGAATTCAGCATAAGATATCTTTATTCATGAAATAATTATCAATGAGCAGACGTAACTTTCAGAAGGAAATAACGTCTCACGCTGTTTTTTAATGGGAATTGTAACCTAATTTCCCTTTGAGACAAATCAGTCAGAGAGTGTGAGACCCAAATAATTCTGAAATACTGATTTTAAGCTGTGGCTCGTAGCGTGAAAGACATCCGG
>JAEMWC010000277.1:425000-437500 GCA_016490735.1 Pachyseris speciosa
GGACGTACGTAGCGGCCTACGTTGCAAGAGACAGTGAATGCTTCGTGAAACTCAGTAAGTAGTCCTGGCAATTTTTTTGCTTCCTTCAGATTCAGATTGAGACTTGTTTTGCACTTTTTACTTATTATTAACAGTCAAGCTAGAAACACTAGCTGCAAGAGACTCTACCAATAGCAACGCCTTCGGGCCATCCCTTAACAAGTTACGCGGATCGTTGCGAAACTAACAAAAGTTTCTCGTGTGAACAAAACGTCTGCGAGACGAGATCATCGTTTCATGGTACGTTTATACCACGCGATTATTTTTCATAACTGATATATCGCAACAAAATGTGTTGCACATGTGCAAGCTCTTGGAAAAGCAATCGTGGAACAGGAGTCATGGGACCATATGCATGATCTGTGTTTTAATCTTGAACGAAAATAGCCATGCCTACAATTACAGTAGATAGTAACTTAAAATTACATTTAAGTCTGCGGAAACGAAAAGACAACATATTAAAAAATTGGGGTAAAAAGGTAAACCTCAATTTTGCAAACATGAGCTTCTTATGTCATTTTTTGTGTTTTTCTCGGTTCGTGCTGTAAGTTACAAATCCTCGTTTATTCCCATTAATTTGCACTATTGACCTCGAACTCGGTTAGTAAGAGGTATGTATGTTGGACCCGGCTTGATTTCAAAGCAAAGCTCGAAATTTTTCGTAACAGTTTCTACCTTACTTTATCGGTCAGATCATACCTTAATTCATTTGAGTCTAAAGATAAATATTATTTGGTGTTTTTAATATCAGATGACGTCGAATTACATTAATCGCCCATTTTGCCTTCACATATTTAAGCAAAATGTTGATTCTTGCTATTTATTAGATTATGCCTAATGTCTTTCCTTCTAGACATAAAAAATAATTTAAAAAACGCCAATCAAAATAAAGGAAAACGAACGCCGCTGCCTTCAGCCACAAATGTCTACAGTGTGTGCCACTTAATTCCACAGCGATCGTCGTCGCACCTTAATGCTGCCTCCGTCAGATGATCAAGCTGATTTTTTTCATAAGTATTTTCTTTTGCATGCGTAAGATGCAACCTCAATTTTGCAAACATGAGCTTTTTATGTCATTTTCAAGTTTTGTTTCACTTCTCTCGGTTCGTTCCAAATTTCATTAATACAAATGACATTGGGAGAACTGCAATTCGTCACAATCCTACACAAAGCTGCTGTGGCACCCCATTACAACGACATATGCAAAGAAGAGGCTTGAAGTTGCCTATACTGACTCATGCGCAAGCATCAGCTTAAATTTGCATTGCACAATGTCAACCGAAACGAAAAACGGAGGCGAAACCTTAATTCGTGCGATCACTGCGCATGAGTAATTAGTTCACGTCATTAGTTCAACAGACAACTTCGCTTTCGGCTTAACGGTGGATCACAGCTATGAATTAGCAAAAACGAAAAGTTCTTCCAGCCCAAATTTTATTCAAATCAACATTAAATTTGCTTGCGTACGCGCAAACATGTTAATAATAATAATAATAATAATAATAATAATAATAATAATAATAATAATTATTATTATTATTATAATAACGATTTATTGGTTGTACTTCCACGAGGTGACTCTTCGCCTACTAATTACAAATCTCAAATTAAAACGAATGTTGGTTTTGAGGAGAACGGAAAATCGGAGTACCGGGAGAAAAACCTCTCGGAGCAGAGTTGAGAACCAACAAACTCAGCCCACATATGACACCGAGCCCGGGACACATTGGTGGAAGGCGAGTGCTCTCACCACTGCGCCAACCCTGCTACCCCGAGACGGTCTGTGCACATGTCCAGTGATGCTTCGCCATCGTGAAAAGCGGTCACCTGCGCGCATCGATGGCAAATAGTGCCGCTTTGGAAACCACACAGATGCTATACTATCTCAGCTCAAATCATCAATCGATCAATTTATTTTTAAAAAGCAAACAAAATTACCGTCCCGTAGCATCCCTGGTCTTTATATAAAATCTATTTAACCCTTTCCATCCTAACCACGCAACCATGTTGGTGGGAAATAACGCTTTGGCTTCTATGATTTATTTCTTGTTTAAATTTTGTCAGAACGTCATAATAATGTGTGAATAGCACCAACTGGTACTTTTTGCAACTGTTACAGCCAAAAATACTGACTACAATACTCGATTTTTACTGTATAGCGCCGTTTGTTTGGCAACAAACCCCAAAATTCCAGTCTTTTGACCAAAGAACAGCACCAAAAATTACACATTTTCGTGGTCAACTTCTTAGCCAAAAACATTGTCGAAAAATCAAACTTCTATATTTACAGCAAACCTTAAGGCCAGACCATTGCATCTGGATGAAAAATTTTCTCTCACTTTTTCCGCGGGCCACGCTTTGGCCATTTTATTGGAGCCAATCCGCGTATCTCAAGGCCCTGGCAAACGAGGACATATTGTAGCGGACACAAATGTTTCCCTGTTTGCCCGCGCGCGCAACATTTGTTGCGGACACCAATTTTGAGTCATCAAAAAGTGTTTCCCAGTTTGCGCAGTATCGAAACAAAACATTTGCATTATGTCCCGCTCGTTTGCGCACCTAAAGCATCATGAGCAACAATGTGTCCGCAACAATGTGTCCTCGTTTGCCAGGGCCTTCAAGCTGCCTTGTTCACGCCTCAAAAAAACTCTGGGAAAGTCAAGTATTAGACGAGCATAGAACCCTTCCATTTCCTATTTCAAAGTAAGGGGCCACCCAGTACTACCGGAAATTATGGCACCGGTTAAACTTTTTACTAGTCAAAACTAGCCCAAATTGCCTTGGTAGGTCCTGGAATCCTTCCACAAAGTAACCAGAGAAACAGCTTCGGTTATCGACCGGCATATTGGCTACGAAGCATATTTGGCATCTCATTCATCAAGAAACTGTCTCTCACCTCTGGTTTCTTTCAAAGGCTTGCCTTAACCACATTCCAGCTTAATGACGTCACCCTGGAGGCCTTTGTGGAGGAAAATGGCTGCGAAAATCCCTTATAAAGCGGCAAATTTACCAGAATCAAGTTTGTTGACTCCGTAAACGAACAACGGCCGCTAATGTGCGTGATGTCACGCAGTTATTTTCATCACAACGCCTTCTATGGAGAAGATTAAGGCTCCAGACTAATTATCACCAAACATTTACTAAAAAAAATTGCAATAACTTAGGAGTCAAAGGGTTTAGTCGGCGGTTCGGAATTTTATAGGCTCTGTTTTGGAAATCGCGGGAATCCAAACGCGAAACGGTGTTCCCTCGCTTTTGAGACCCCCATATCCTCTTTTCTGACCTCCGATTTGTCTTTAGGATTTCATCTTTTAACAGCAAATAGCGAAATTAAACCATGAGGCGGGCATTTATCGCACGCGCACGTGACGTAATTCAAAATGGCGATGAAAAGGTACTTTCTCACGAACCAAAACAAATTCATGAAAAGTACAGGACATCCCTGAAACCACAGGCAAACCAAGAGATTAGAAAGCGTTCTCCTTTGTCGATGTTGAAAGTAAAATTCCGAAGAAGAAGTGGCTTCGAAAAACAGCTTGATTGCAAAAAAATTGCGAGAAAACATTACTTAATATAATATTCTAGTGGACATGTCTACTAACTTTTATTAGAATTATTTCTTGCCTGCTGGCATTAAGAAAATAACTTAATCATTTTTGGATATAAAAATGGCTTAAAAACAACGACTTTTCGACGCTAGCTTAACGTCATCAGGTCCACATCAGCCTCTGGCTTCCCTTTTCTTAACCTACTCATCAAAATAAAGTAAGAAGTATGTAAGTCAAAAAATTTATAAATACTAATACTGACAATACTACAAAGAACAATAGATAATTTGAAAAGATCTAAGCTATGAAATAGTTACAAGTTAAACAATACGTGGCTAAATTTTCTTTTAACTTGTAACATTTTCTTAGGTTATATCGGTATAAATATTCTATTAATTCCAGGGGCGTAGCGAGCTTTTAGGCCTGTAGGCCTGGGCCTACAAATTTTCAGCCTACCAGTTCTATATATTATTGTGCCTTAGTGAGAGATAAACAATTTCCTGAAATTCTTCGCGAGCGTTATAAAAAGCAACCGTATCTTGGGTTTATATTAAACAATCCCAACCTCTCTGTAAGGGTGCGATTACGAAAGCAAGGGAAAACTTCGGAGCCCGCAGGCTATAAAAAATGATACCGACAATCGTACAGGGGAACCATCGACAGTTTCTTCTAGAAATAGTTTTTTTTTTTCCGTTCTCAGTCAAATTAATTTGTGTGCGTGGTAAAGGGGAATTCGGATCACATTAATTCATGGTAAATAACACGGCTATTTCTTGCTTAGGGAATACTGGATTATGAAGCCTTTGGTTATCTGCTTCAAAATTATGATAAAATTCAGAGTATATATCTTGACTTCACAAACACCTTTCGAGTCTGAGGAATGCATGAAATGGCGTTTCAGAGGTTTCAGTAAAAAAAAAAAGTTTCCAGGGGAACATGCCCCCGGACCCCCTTGAAGCTCGCAACGTCGGCGCTCTATACATGCCTTCGGCGTGATCATGACTATCGCGTTATAAACAGGCCTACACCTATTTCAAAAACCTCGCTACGCCCCTGAATTGTTCTTTTTAGTAAAGTTCCAAAAGCTTTAATCCCGTGAAGAATAAAACTGACTTGCGAGGTCATCATCGTTAATCTGCGGCTCTTATTAAAACTAGTATAGGACTCAGTTATTTTACCAAATACCAAATCCAAACAATAGACGTTTTCAATCTTCTTTCCTGCCTTAAATCTGTCAAATACTATAAAAATCAATTTCCTTCCATTTGACGCAAATGTCAACGGTCGCTGCATTATTTTCTTTTTAAGTTTGATATTGATTTCACCGGTTATCACCATATGTAAGTGTTCAAATTTTTCCCTCAGATCTGAATAATAGCTTTAAAAACGTCAGTATTCTCCACAGGTAATCACTCAGCAGGAAAACACTATTAAATACAAGCTATATATGTTTCACCCTGGTAAGCTTCCGTGATACCTTGCTGCACCATCGCAACTGTTATATTGCTACCCAGAGCAACGCCTTCGAGGCAACCCTTCAGAAATTCGCTGATGAAGCGTTACGCTGATCGTTGCGAAACGAAGAGAGAACCTTTACTTCTCGTACAAACAAAATCTGCGAGGCGTAGTCATCGTTTCAGGGTACGTTCAGTAACTGGCGATTTTTCTTTTAAAGTTTAAAAGATGAAAGTAAACGTATGTAAAATATCAATTTGCTAAACAGCTTGCTATCGTAGATTAGAATACTGTCAGTTGCTCGTTTTCTTCTGGCTCAAAACTTCTAATGCATGGAAAAATGCACAGTGAATGAAGACGAAAATTACTGATTCAGGGCTTGCTTGCTATAGCAATATTAGCGTGATGAAGGCGGTAGTGATTGAGAGACTGTACGTGTTATTTCACTCTCTTTATTGAACATAGCCAGGGTTATTTCGAACCACTGGAAAGGTTTTGACTGCCGACATCAAAGTAGCGCCTTTAAAATAATTTTCGCCGATTACCGTGTTTCCACAGTAATCGCCGAAAGGCCAATCAGCTCAAATTTGTAGGATATTTCAAATCTGTACGCATACGCATTTTGAAGTTTCTTTGGCAACCCGAATCCCTCGTCGTGGTGTAATTAGTCAAGCTACTTCTTTGTTAATCGGTGGTTTTTGACGGGCAAGTTCGGAAATTTTACACCCCCTTCCTTATCTTTTTGGGTCTGTTATTACAGTCTGGAGTGAGCCCAACACGACGGCATTTGTAGTCCATAACGAAAACGTTTTCAACGGAAATAGAGGTACAACGATGTTACAAGCTATATATGAGAGTTTGAGCATTTACCATTTGCACGAACGCTCCCAATGGTACAGGCTTTTCCGCTCAAAGCAGTTTTGCTAGTCCGAGAGCCCTTACCATTTGCACAAAAACCGGTCGGAATGGAACGCTCCCTGCTATGGTACTGGCTTTTCCCGTCAAAGAGATCGAAAACCGCGCGAAAGCGGACAGGGACAATTATGGTTTATAACAAATGGTACAGAAATTTTCCGGTCATTTCGGTTGGAATGGAAAAAGAGGACTACGTCTCATGGTTTCCATTTTTTTCCGGAAACTTTCCGGTGGAAAGAGCCATTTCCATTTCCAACCGGAATTTTCGGTTTTTGTTGACAAATAAACGACCTCTGTTTTACGTAATAATATCACGGAGAGGTGACCAGGCTACTAAGTGCTAATCAAAATGGCGGCGCTCAATTTGAATAGCCATTTCCGATATATTTGGGCACGGAAGGTAATAAAATCCGACACGAAAACGAGGCTTGGGGGAATACATTTACAGTGCAAACAACTGAATGAAAGCGAGATCATTTTTTGAAGCTCAGGGCAGTCAAAATCTGAAAATGAAGAGAAGTTTAATAGTATAAGCGTTCCCTTGCGAAAGGATTATTTAACGAAACGAGGAATACACGTATCAGATCAAGGACGAGGTAAAGGAAAAGCTGAACTTGTGGACCTCACACGAACAGCAAGTGAAATGAAACTAAGACAGGTCGATTAAGACGAAGAAGACTTGTCGGACGTGTTAGCAAGTAACCAAGAACTGAGAAAGGAACCATACCAAACCCTAATAACATCCAGAGCTGGACGTACGATTTCACAAGCATTCCACAATTTACTTTTACTGACTTATACACGTATTCTCCATCTTCTTAGCTGATCATTCCACCCCAAGATTCCACTTTCAAGCCTTCCTTCATTAAGATTTTTCGGAGCTGCCTATTCTGGATCAAATATTATGAGAACAGCTCCTGCGGCAACAGAAATCTTCTTGACAATTCATTTTTAAGGTCTTCTTTTCGGAAATGAAAGCAGAGAACAGATTCGAGGATCGACGAGAGTAAGGAATAAATTTATCATCGATTCTTAGCTTCTGTCAAACAATTGCCACTTTTTACAAACTTTTCTACTAGAAGAAAAACGAAAATAGGACAGATTTCCCTTTTTGTGACCGCCCTTAGTACAAACCGCAACTGCACAGTATTTTACCGTGATAAATATAAAAGCCGTAAGTTTTACAGCTTGTTTTCCTTCTGTTGTTTCCGCCGGTCTCCCCCAAGGTTCGCTTTGGCGTTTAAATTTGATACCAATCTCCTGCGCTCAAACAAATCAGAAATGGGCTATTTCCAGTGGATCGCATGCGCTTAAAGCATCATTATCACCCTTGATCCAAGGCGGTCTTTTGTTTTTGTTTTAAAATCGCACCATTGTTAAATGACGCCGCTGATTGGTTAGTTATTTTTATCGGGCTTTTGATCTTGTTCATCGCGCCGAGTTGTCGCTTGTGTACGGTTTTGCAAAGCAAATGGTTACAAATTCAACTGGCTTATTTCTTCATATTTCTTCATTAAAACCGTGAACAATCCGTTCACAGGTTTAAAATAAAAACAGCAAAGTATTGAACGATCCGTTATTGATAAAACTCGCTGATTATATGGCGAGGATGGAGACAAAATATCCACAAGAAAACATTTATTGTCGGCAGCTACTGTCGGGTAATGGTTTCTAATTTGCAGTAAGAAAAATACTTGTGCGTCCTCATTCAATTATCCTGTCCTTTCGCTTTTATATACTGTTATATATACTTATATACTGTTATATACATGCGGCTTGACAAAAGGAGGAAAACTTTGAGCTCCGAACTAAAACACGGGAGGAAACAAAAGCGGTGTAGTTCTGATCAATCACGGAGATCTTGGCGAGAAAAAGAATTTTCGCGCAGTTTAGGCAAGCTGCAAACTGAACGTAAGGCTAGAATGCCCGAAGGGGCATAAAAATGGTAGTCGATAAAGAGACTTGGCGACAAATCGGATTAAAAACACTAAAAAGAAATGACCAAAGCCGAAAACCCGTTACACAAACTGACCTTGAGGTAAAACATCAAACATGCGGAAAACAGTTGCCAGCCAAGTAAAATGTTTAATACTCGCCATCAAATCAGTTTCCAAATCGCAGTAAGTCGGCTCCAACAAGCTCAGCGAATTTTTGAAAGCTCCGAGGTAAAAAGCAGCAAACCTGATCAACTAGTCTGTGTAAATCCTCCTTGAACCTCACGATGATATAAAACAACGCTGCGAAGTTACTGCAACCGACTACTGCCACACTGACTCTTTCGACTTAACACGGGCCGAAATTTACATACATACAAATTGTTCCAAAAATAATATAAGGAAAATGAAGAAGTATAAACGGAGAACATATTTATGTCCATAAATTTGGAGATTTGTTCAAGATGCGATAAAACAAGAGCGATAAAACAAGGGCTTTGAAGTCTGAGTAATTTAGCGTTACACGAAATTCCAGAATTAACGGTCGCGGCGCGCGATGCATCAAGAGTGATAATGGGCCTTTAAGCTTCACATGCTAAAAACACGGCGAGTAATTCAACTAAGTGGATTAAAAAAATTCATGATGTCTGGAGTGACCTACTCCTTTAATGTTTAATAGTCTCCCCTGGCGTGGATTACCATAAGTTTTGTAACTCGTTCCTCTTTCGAAAAGAGTAGGGGACGTAGTCCCTGGTGTGGTTGTCTATCTCTATCTTTCATCTGATATTCATGACGGTGGGGTGGGTGGGTGGGTAAGATCAAATAGATATATGGGTTATTGGCCAAGCGTGAGGTCAAGATGGTGGGATATTGGCCACGTTTTTTTTTTTTTTACGTGTTTATGGACCGAGACGAAGTCAAGGTCCATAAACACGCAAAAAAAAAAAAACACAAAAAAAAAAAAAACACACAAAAAAAAAAAAAAAGAACGAGGCCAATATCTCGCCATCTTCACCGAACAAGCTTGGTCAATAAAAGATTTATTATATGACTCAAAGGACGCTATTCAAATACAGTAAAACGCGGGACGAACGGGCTATCCCGAGCGGTCAAGATGGCTCCATCTTGATCGCTGATAGAGCCAGTATTATAGTACATATATCTTATTTGCCGGCCGGGAGGTCCGTATTGGGAAAACCTGTGCCAGAGGTCGCCATACTCGAAACCGCGGGGCACAGTTTTTCTCAATACGGACCGACCAGGGCCGGCAAATAACGTGTTTATTTTTTCGTGGAAAAAAAAGGTTTATAGGCGGGATAATCAATGTACGTTGTAACGGTTCAGTCTTCTGTGACAGTCGTTAATCCGCACTCGAATCAGTCGTCTGCAGGTGGCTTTGACGATCTGGATAGCCTCTTGTGTGTTCAACGGGGCTCAAACCATTTACGATTTTAAGTTCACTTGGACGACAGAGCGAACGGCTTGCTAACGATTACATCAGTTACGCAAGCAACGTCAGACGAATACGACAACAACTGTGGTTCAACCACCGCTGCAAAGATCTTGGCCTTTTTCCGGCTGGACTTCGACTTAAGTCCCCGTTGAACGTCAAAGCCACCTGCAGACGACTGATCCGAGTGCGGATTAACGACTGTCACAGAAGACTGAACCGTTACAACGACAAACTACAGAAACGATTTGAACAACTAAAACAATTTGTACCGACTAACTTACTTGACGTTCTACGCAACATTGCCGACCAACGAGCTAAGAAAACAACTGAACAATGCAGCACTAAGAGACAACTAAAACTAACTCGACTACAACGTACTAAAGACAAAAAACGACACAAAACAGACGCCAACTGGGTCAGGAATATCTCTTCCCGTCCCTTAGACAAGACTGAAACTCAGGTACTCTCTTACGGACTTAAACACTCAGTGACGTCTAAACGTATACCGACCGAGGACATTGTATCTAGTGTTCAGGCGGCTCTGTCTCGTCAAAGAGAACTATCAGAACTATGCGACCAAGGATAACATCAGAAGTAGAATAGCTTCTACTATACAATCAGCCTCTCTCACAGACAATAATCTGACTAGAGACGAACGACAAGCACTTAAACGACTGAAAAACGACAATGACATTGTTATACTTCCCGCTGACAAAGGACGTGTTACTGTTGTTATGGACAAGAAAGACTATCACGACAAAATGGACGCACTTGTCAACGAGAAACAGACTTACGAACTACTTAAACGAGACCCGACGCCAGCACTTCAACGAAAACTCAGCGGCAAACTACTTTCACTTAAGAAAGCTGACGTTATTGACATTCGACGCTACAACAGACTGAGGTGCCACGTGCCACAACCACCGAAACTTTACGGACTGCCCAAACTACACAAACCTAACATACCTATGCGACCCATAGTCTCGTTCTGTGGCTCGCCGACTTACCAACTGTCTAAATACCTGACTACTATACTGAAACCACTGACTGACGAGTCACGACACAAACTACAGTCGACTGAAAACTTTATTGACGCCATTAAGACAGCACAAGTACCTGACGACTACAAACTAGTGTCTTTTGATGTGAAATCACTGTTCACCAGTATTCCACTCCAACTGGCTCTAGATTGTACTGAGACCGCCATCAAGAACTCCACGTTACAACTGCCACTACCAACAGACGACTTAATGGACTTACTGAACCTTTGCCTTACGTCTACCTACTTTCAGTACAACAGCAAACACTACAAACAATTGCACGGGACAGCTTTGGGCTCACCAGTTTCCGTTGTTGTAGCAGAGATCGTCATGCAAAACATCGAGGAACAAGCCCTTGCGAGTTACGAACGAACGCTACCGCTCTGGCTACGTTACGTCGACGACACTTTTACAGCTGTACACAAAGACGAAATCGACGATTTTCACGAACACCTCAACAGACAGAACGCCCACATACAGTTTACCAAGGAGATCGAGGAAAATGGTAAGATACCTTTTCTAGACTGCCTTGTTAGCCGTGACAACAACAGACTACAGACGACAGTTTACAGAAAACCCACACACACTGACAGACTACTTGACGAATCATCTTACAACCCTACTTCACACAAAGCAACGACAATACGGACCTTAACGAGACGAGCGCAACTAGTTTGCGACTCGAGCGACAGTTTAGCAGACGAACGCAAATACTTAGACAACGTTTTCAGTAAGAACAACTACAACCGCGACTTTGTTAGACGCAACACTTACAGGACAGAACCAAACGCTACGAACGCTAACCCGACACCAGTCACTACAGCGACTATACCATACATCAAAGGAACTTCCTTACGATATCCGTGTCGCTTACAGACCCATCACAACTTTACGACAATTATTGACGAACGTTAAGGACAAAGACGAAGCAAAGGACAGACAGGGAGCAGTTTACAAGATCGAATGCTGCGACTGTCAGGCCACTTATATCGGTGAGACTGGCAGAAATTTGAACGTAAGACTGACTGAACACAAACGAGCGACGAGAAATGGTGACATCAACAATAACATTGCTGAGCACCATTTACTGACAAACCACACAATCGACTGGGACTCTGCTAAATGCATCACCGACTGTACTAACTACCACCAACGGATCGCACTGGAATCTTGGTTTACTAACTTAGAACAGACACCACTGAATCGTTGTGAAAAGCTTCCCGCACCTAACAAACGACTTATTGACGATATCAACAACAGACAAACAATAGACACACAGACTAATTTGACTAACAATACACCTACGAACATTTGACTAACAAAAGACGGATCGAAACGCACCAACCACGGTTTACAGTCTTCACAGCCAATAACATCACGGCTTAACTGGCAGACAACCAATAACATCACGACTTCGTTGACCAATCACATCAACGACCAGAGTACTTATACCATCTCCTGATGATGATGACTTCCGCTCAGGTTGTCGAAACGTCAGTCAATGTCACCACAAACAGTCCTTCTCAGGACTACACTCACCCGGACGATCGTGTTTCACTTAGTTATGATATGACTGCTGGGTTCAAACCATTTACGTTTTTAAAGTTTCTCTTCTACCCATGGACCTGTTCCAACAAAGTAAAAGCTTTCCTTTATATTTATTACTGCCTAAGTAGTGCTCACTACTGCGAAGATCACTCACATATTCATTCAGAATGATTATTGTCGTGTGTTTACAAGCGTTTAATTAATATTGTATGATGTTTTTATGCGAACAATTTTATAATTTCCTCTCAAAGAGTTTCATGCATCCTTTGAGACTCAGAGGTTCAAACCAATTACAATATATATTTGTGTCAGCGTGCTTATAAATCTACTAATCACAAACAAAATGAGGCAAATGAATAGTTTGAAGAGGGACAGGCGAGGTTATTACTAAGCATTACATTCACAACAATTCAACACTCTTAACAGTGGCTTTAATGATACCGACATTTTTTAAATTAAATACATTAATTCAGCCAACAACTTCCTAAAATAAATTCAACCATTAGAAATTAATAAAGAGAAAAGTAATTGGAATACACTGGAATGGGCATTATGACAACAAATCGAG
>JAEMWC010000277.1:442500-547500 GCA_016490735.1 Pachyseris speciosa
TTGGCACTGGCATTGGCATTGGCATTGTCACTGGCATTGGCATTGGCATTAGCATAATAATACTTTAGCTGTAAAGCGATTTTGCAACAGTTATTAATAAACACAACAGGGAATGGGATTATCTCAATTTTTAATTCACCTCACTCTATTTTCCTGTTGTTTCTTTGTTTCTGATGTAAACACTAGCCTGGTGAATCCTGTGTAGATGTTGTATCGGCAATGGTTGTTTTGCGCTAGTGGATGCAAGTATAAATGTAATCGCCTTCATGACTAGCTGTTTTTTGTACAAAAACTAAATAATAAACATAATTATAATAGATAATTACAGAGCTGTATTGTAGGTTATGTACTAAGTAAAGCATTGTATTGCTAATATATGAGTACCGTATATACGTATTGTAAATATATGGCGCATGTAATGTAGGTATAGTATTGCAAGTAGTACAACTTTCCGTATTGTCAGAAGTGTAAGTACCTTTCATTAACAGTAATTGATTGTAAATACTGGTCCTTGTGTTGCTATCAATAAAGATGTTAAAACAAAAAAAAAAACAGTTACAGCCTGGGATATCTTGATAGGGATTCTATGGATATTCACTAGCAACAAATGGATCTGAACATCATTATAAGCACAATGCGTCCGATCTAACAAGGACAGAACTTTCTCTTTTCTTTTCTTTAGAGTCAAATGAAGCATACGCTATGTTTTTCCAGGCCGGAGTTAATGCTAATTTTAGCCTCTTGTTTTCTTGTGTCAGTGTCATGTTTTATTGAAAAAATGTCACATGACTCTGGATTTTAAAACTAAAGTGGCCTGCCTTATTTCAGTAGGCAAATCGCTTTTGCCATTTGCCTCATTTCCTGATTAATCGTAATTATTTGTTTTGTTTTAGGTTCTGTATATACAACTAGCTGCAATGCCCAACAATTCATCGTCAGGAGATCTCGGCAGCGACCGGTACTTGAAGTTACCCTTCGAGTTTTTCATCTTCCGTCTCAGCCTTCAGATCGCCATCGACGTGTTTGGTGTGATTGGAAATCTTGTTGTTATCGTCAAAATCTTCAGGGGAACAAACGCGTTCTTTGTTATGACCCCTTACATTCTAAGCCTGGCTTTTGCGGATCTGGGGATTATGCTAATCAATTATCCTATAGCAATTTTAAGGACTGAATATCCAAACGGCGACTGGTTCTTGGGTAAAGAGGTTTGTCTGTACGTTGTTCCCTTCGCGGAGACCTTCTTCGGCGCGAGTATCTGGTCCATCACCGCAATTGCCGCTGAGCGATACGCGAAAGTCGTCTGGAAGTTCACGGTGCCGATATCGTCTGGAGGAAGATGGTCTTCGAAGCGAATTCTGCTCATTGTTACCTCTATCTGGGTGGCATCGTTCCTCATACAAGGCTTGCCGCTTCACCTCCATTACAAATTCCATTCTGGGATATGCTATCCGGATTATCCTGTTTCTCTTCATCACGTGCTGTCCACGGTCAACGCCATACTGATGTACGTCCTCCCGCTCGGCATTATAGCCTTCAGCTACCAGCGGATTGGAAAACTAGTGAAAGAGAGAGCAGTGAAGCTTCGAGATCAGACGCCAAATCCATCCCTCGACTCATCACGTTCAACAATGAAGAGAAACGCAGAGGTCATATTGATTCAAACCAGAAAAACGCAGCGGATTCTCAAGCCATTGGTGATTTTGTTTGCCGTCACCATGCTCCCGTTCCACGCATTCGTACTAACCATGGCTTACTGGGTTGAATTCCAGAACCAGAGCTGCTTCAACATTTTAAGCATACTCATAATCACGTCTGTGGCAATTAATTCGGTTGCAGATCCACTGGTTTACGGTGCAACCAACGAAGTCTTTCGCCGAAAAATTAGGGCCGCTTTCACTAGTTGTTTCCCAGGCAGTTCTAGAAAATGGAGACTAACAAACACATTCCGTGTGTCGTCCAGACGATCAAGGGCCACAACACATCAGACAAATGTGCCAGCACATGACGATACAGCCCTGTAAGCAGTTTAAAAAAAAAGACGGACAACTGGCAACTGGGGAAAAACCTGTGCCAACTATGGGTTCTGTTCAGTTGAAGAAATAGAAACCCGGCGGTGTTGACATCTGTGAAATCTTATGACCGTTCAGGCAGGTGTGAAATAGAAACTACAAACTTAAAGGGGGACTGTTGAAGCAATTCTTGCTCTTCAAAAATACTCTTTTATAAGGAAAAATGGAATCCAACAGAGTGAATTAAAGTAGTCTCTTGCTTTTGCTGGCCTGCAACTAAGGAAATAGAAGACGTCTGCACACAGGCTAGTTTTTGCAGAACGTGCATAAATTGTTTCCAAATAAAAATATGACATTTCTGTTCGAGGATATACCAACAGTGCAAGATTCTTGTTCTGTCAGAGCCATGTTTGCGATTATTATGTAACAGGTTTTTAAGGCTGAAAAATATTCCACTGACTGTTGTCGTGCATGAAAAACGTTTCGGGATCTAGAACTATGAACCTTTTAGTTTCCCTTAAAAATAAATTGGTTGATGCAGTCAAGCAATTATATTTTAACTGTGCATGGTGTTCATCTTGTTAGGCTCGTTTTCACTGAACAATGGCTCTTTTCAAAGGTGATTTCATGCCTTGGAGCACGGTGAGGGTAAAAGACGAAATAAGTTTGCGGAATGGCATGTGGCATGACTTGCGGAATGGCATAATTATGCAAATTGTAATATATGCAGATTGTCTCAAAGACATGAATTAACTGAAAGCGCGCCATTTCCCATCTGTAATTAATAATTCTACAGGTTAAATTTCATACACTATTACAGCCTTCTTTCCTCTATTCCTCCCGCTTGGAAGAAACTACTTAACGCGAACAGTCGTTCCTCCAACGCCCACATAAATGTCGCCGAGTCGCTGTCTTGCAAAATCGTATACAAAATAAAATGTTAGCCCAAGAGAACCAACCTTCCCCAACAGCTGAAAAGAAATTAATAGCTTGCGGAATAGAAAGGGACGATCTATGTAAAGTATATCTATGTAAAGTATATCTGTTACCCTTTAAAGTCACAAAGGAAACAAGTCAATCTATGTTTCAGTACAAGATCAATCACCAAATTCTACCGACAAATAATTTATTGCACCAAATGAAAAAAGTTTGTTTGTTTATAGACTTGTTTGTTTATAGACTGCAGGTATATAGCCTCTTTCTTGCTGACGTAAACACTAGCTTGGTGAATCCTGTGTAGATGTTGTATCGGCAATGGTTGTTCTGCGTTAGTGGATGCAGGTATAAATGTAATCGCCTTCATTACTAGCTGTTTTTTGTGCAAAAACTAAATAATACAAATAGTTATTATAATAGATAATTACAGAGCTGTATTGTAGGTTATGTGCTAAGTAAAGCATTGTATTGCTAAGATACGTATACGTATTGTAAATATATGGCGCATGTAATGTAGGTATAGTACTGAAAGCCGGTAGTACAACTTTCCGTATTGTCAGAAGTGTAAGTACCTTTCATTAACAGCAATTGATTGTAAATAGTGGTCTTTGTGTTGCAATCAATAAAGTTGTCAAATAAAATGTTAGTACTATAAATGTTACTTATTGACGTACTTGGCGCCGTGGAAACGCAAGGATCTTTGTCCATAACGCAGACCTTAGGCAACAAGGACAATAACGGTGATAACACGTCATTTTAAAACGCAAGTTCTCGACCGCTTTTGTAACTCTTTCGCGACTATGACGTCGATCTATGTTTGTTCTTCATGCGATAATAAAAATAAAAGAAATGATAATCATAATCATAAGAATATCGCGCCATTTCCATGTCTGCAGAGCTTTACAACAAGCATTTACCTAGATTACACACTTGTATTAAATCTTATCAAATTATTAACCCACTTGTTGTTTTAAATTTACAGTGCTGTATATACATATAATCGATCCGAAACGTTTCTCGTTGTTTCCAGTCGCTCATGTGTGGAAAGCAAACAAATCATAATTTTGATTTGTGGGGATGAAAAACAAGTGTTTTCGAACATCTTCGTTTTCAGTTGAAACGACTCGAAAACACTCGAGAGTGCATCCAATAAGTGAAGCCACGTTACTGAATTATTACTGGCAGCGATCAAAGACAGCGAAGCGCTACAACGAGAACTTAGTGCGAGCTTAGGAAAACCGGTTTTGCTTATGCCGCCTGCACGCCGTCTCTGACTGTCTCGAAATGGCCTGTGTAGCAAGCGTTTCCGAGCCAAGGAAGACCGAGCAAAATAAATGAAAGGGGAAGTTGAGAAAGGGGGTGGAGGTTTGCTCTGCCCATTCTTCGCGCGGCCAAATTCCTCTGCTCGGTCTTTCTTTGCCAGAAACCCCCACCGAACACTTGCTACGCAGGCTATTCTCGAAAGGAAAAACGAAGCTTCTGCATTACAATATAGCGTCTGCATTAGAATGACGCGTCTGAATTGTTTCTCTAACAGGTCGTTGTATGTCGTAGTCAATAAAATGTTTGATTAGCACAACATTCACTTTACTGTACCCGTGGTTTACAGCCTGATGTTATCACTTAACACTAATGATACATGATGTAGATTGTTTGCTATAATTATATTTGTAAAGCATGGCAAAATTAATAAAATTAATCAGTAGATAAATGATCCAGTTTACAACAATATCTTACTAATCTTTTGGTGCTCGTCGTCATAGGTAACCAGGTGATTTTAAGATATGACCTTTCTCGAGTCCCTTTACTGAGACCTTCCAAGGGGGGTGGTGTGGTGTCGCTTTGTCACTCTTTTACGACTCTGTCTTTCGCTTGTTTAGCTAGGGTCAAATGTAACTGTCGCAAAGAAAACAAGGAGGAATGTAAAGTGAATTGTCCCCGTCGGAAACTGTTACGCTTTTTCTGCAAGTTTCTGTCGTTTTTTGGTGTTTTGGGACAGGATTGTCGCCTGTTTTCGGAGCCATGTCGCTTGTCGCTTCTACTTCTTGTGAGGCCTCTTATTTTAAGGTGCTTGCTGGTAAAACCAGCCTAGCAAATTGTTTTTTGACGAGCTAACTCTTAGCAAAATGTGGCCGCAGGAAAACGAGACAACAGCTTTCACACGGGATTTCATGCACAGTTTGAACCGGCCGTGCGTAGTTGCATTTACAGAAACCGAAATTTGATCAGTACGGACGGAGGCTGTAAAATGAGGGTTGTAGGTTTCAGGGTGCAGGGTGCAGGGTGCAGGTTGAAGAGTGCAGGGTGCAGGGTGCAGGGTGCAGGGTGCAGGGTGCAGGGTGCAGGGTGCAGGGTGCAGGGTGCAGGGTGCAGGGTGCAGGGTGCAGGGTGCAGGGTGCAGGGTGCAGGGTGCAGGGTGCAGGGTGAAAGGTGCAGGGTGAAGGTTGAAGTGTGCAGGGTGCAGGTTGCAGGGTGTTGCAGGGTTTATCATAATTTCAGTTGTAATTTAAAACGTTGTCCACACTATGTAGATAATAAGTTTATTTCAATTTTCCTTTAAATTCGTTTGAGACCACGTTAAGAATAGTCTTGGACCCACTTCGTTTTGTTTTGTTTTTGCAATTAAACATTGGATAATGAAGTTCTCAGTCTTGAGAACGTAAATCCTTTTACAACGAGAAAATATTTCAAACTCGAAACTTATCGAGACACCACATCCATAACCGAGTCTAAATATTTCTTGCGTGCCACGGGATTCCCTTGACAAGCTACCTAGGTCGATAAATAATAGATATGTTATATCAAGCGTTTTTAAAGTGAACAATGATTTAAACAACGGCACCCGTTTGTTTACACGTAAGAGTTGGGAGAAAACAAACTTAACACCGACAAACTTACATTCATAGAGAACTGTTTCATCTGACGTTCTGCAAAATAATTGTCGTTTAGATTTTTCATGAACATACATATGGTACCATAATGTTTTCACACCTGTAAATTTATTCAGTTCCTTGCATTATCACACATTGCAAATATTTTGTATTCACCATTTATTTTACAATGCACAAATCATGGCTCTCCTTCTTTAGATAGTAGTTTGAATTACCTGAATTATACGTTCTTCTGCAAAGGTGTCTGATTTCCTTTCGAGACGGCATTTTTACACGTTTCAAACAAAAACTAATAAAAACTAAACCATTCCTCTTTTAGTCCTACGCTGCTACTTGACGTGCTCACTGTGCTACAACTTTGTTTCCCGGCGCTTCTATGAAACACCTGTCTTGACAGGCCTTGGGCATTGCCAACACCTCCTCCTTTTAATTTGTCGGGCAGAATAGGGGAATCCTTGTTTACAATATTTGCCTCATTAGCATGAACGATTCAGTTTCTGATGGAGCTACAAATAAATCAGTTCTGAATATTGAAAGGTCATAGTATGAATAATTCTGCCAATGAATATGAGCCTAATGTATTGAATACTTTTTGTGCAACGCGGGTTTAAAAACTCAAAATTTTGCAAAGAATGTATGAGTTCATTAAATGCTTTTGCCACCCAGAAATTTTGCAGTTTTTGGAAGACAATATCTCCTTGAATACTTCATCTAAAGAGCTAAAAATTTCACAATGTATTAAATTTCACTAGCTCTTTAGCTTCCTGGAGTCAAATCACATCAAACATGTTTCCTTCTGTAAGCAAAGCCGTATGCAAATGACCAAAAATGTAAACAATGACGTAACCATGAATCCCCCTATAGATACAAGCTAATATACAAGACGGTCTTTCTTTACCCTGTTTACACGACTGTTTCAGTTTCTATTAGTGGTTGTGTTATATTCGTTGTCCGGGTCCTTGGTAGCCTGGAAATCTCAGTGAATTGACCTCCTGTCTCGGTCTCCCCCGTTTTTGGCCCTCCGATCGGTAGCAAAGGATAAAAGCGGCCTTGAGTTCCCGGCGAAAGTCCTTGTTGGTTACACAGTAAACCAGCGGATCTGCAGCCGAATTTGTCGCAATCGATATGCTTACGACTGTCATCAAAATCGTAAAGTAGCTCTGCTTGTAAAAAGCTTCCCAGTATACCAAAGTTAGCACAAATATTTGGTACGGGAGCATTGTCACGGCGAACAAAATAACCAACGGCTAGAGAATCCTTTGAGTTTTCCTGGTTTTTTTCAATATGGCCTCTGCGTTGATCTTTATTCCTGAACGCGATGAGTCGAGCGAAGGATTTGGCGTTTGATCTCGAAGATTCACTGCTCTCTCGTTTACAAGTTTTCCAATCCGCTGGTAGCTGAAGGCTATAATGTCGAGCGGGAGGACGTACATCAGTATGGCGTTGACCGCAGCCAGTATGGGATGAAGAGAAGGAGGGTAATCGACATAGCATTTCCCAGAATGGTATTTGTAATGGAGGTGAAGCGGCAAGCCTCGAATAAGGAACGATGCCACTCATATAGAGGTAACAATGAGCAGAATTCGCTTCGGAGACCGTCTTCCTCCGGACGATATCGGCTCGGTGAACTTCCAGGCAACTTTCGCGTATCACTCAGCGGTAATTGCGGTGATGGACCAGATACTGGCGCCGAAGAAGGTCTTCGCGAAGGGAACAACGTACAAACAACCCACTTCTCCCAAGAACTATTCGGTTGAAAACTCAATTTGCAAGATTGTTGTGGGATAGTTGACTATCAAAATCCCTAGATCAGCGAATGCGAGGCTAAGAAGGTACGGGGTCATAACAGAGAACGCGTTTGTTCCCCTGATGATCTTGACGATAACAACAAGATTCCCAATCACAACGACCACCGCAATGGTGATTTGAAGGCGCAGCCGAAAGATTGAAAACTGGACGGGTAGCTTTAAGCTGTCGTTATCCACGGAGGCCGATGAATTTTTCAGCATTGTAAATGTGCCGGACCTGAAATCATGATCATAACCGTTAAACACAAAACAGGCATTGGAGCGCCGCCGCTTTTAAATGTGATCAAAAAGGGAAATAATATATATTTGTAGCGAATGTGCTTTAGCAGTTGTTGACTCAAAGTTGAGCTTCTGGGTGAGCAACAAGGACGACAGGAAGTTGTATTTTGAACATGCAAGGTTTTTTTCTCCTTTTTGTATATAAACGTTCATCACCATAAATTATTCAGGAAATTGATGATAATTTAATATTGGAATTTCACAACGGCAGCGACATTTGAAAGAGGCCTGTTTTCAATAAAATTTTCTACAATTTCTTACACAAAATTGTAATAAGATTAGGCGAATTACGTACTGCCCTGCAAGACTTTAGACCGTCCGAAAGTGCTATGTGCGATCCTCCTCAGTCAGACATGGGGGATTTTTCCAGATAAAGAACGACAGAGCTTCGTCTAGGATCACTGACTATAGTGAACTTACTTGATCGGTTTTGATGCGCTACTTAGCTCAGAAATTACCATTTTTTATTATGCATCTGCCGCCCGCAATAATATTAAGAAAACTCGAGAAATTATGCTGTTTTACTTGTCTAAGCTCACCCCTGAGACTGTAAATTAAATATAAATTGTCACATGTCAATATAGCATGAACCTCAAATTTAAAGGAGAGCTTAACACCTGTCACATCGTCCTTGCCACCGGGAAGTAGCTAGTCTCTGAGAAAAAAAAAACCTTAAATGTCTTTTGGGGTGAAGTCCTACAGTACCAAGGTTCAAGCGCGATTTTTGATGCGAGTGACGAAGTTCACTCTAGCCGAGGGGAGCAAAAATAATGATTTAATGATCACCCGTCTCGAGAAGGCAAGTCTTAATTGCAATTAATTTCCAAGCCAGTCGAAACTCAGTAAGAGATGAGGTTTCGTCGACAGAATATCGTTTTCTTTTAATTCACTGCATGTGATATTTTTCAAATTCAGTGCACGATGCATGGGAGTTTGCACGTTGTCCTGGCGTGCCCAATCGATAAAAATCGATCATCGGTTTCCATTCGATATTAACTATTAGTCCTATTAATCGTTGAAAATCGATAATCACAATGGAAGACCTCTTAATTGTTGTCGATCTTTATAGATTGTTATACATTTTTATCGATTACAGTTGGTAAGCAAGTTATGATAGTTTCTCGATAACACTTTTTGACCAATAGCACAGGGTGCAGAGGAGTTCTGTTCGATCGTACACGACAAAGTCTCACCTCGTTAATTCCAAAATATGTTTACTTTGTACGATAAAGATTGTCGAAATGAAATCCTTCTGATTTGTGAATGTTTTCTGCTTCCATATCCTTCTATATCCCCCGATCTTGTCTCTCTCGTATGGCTTTCCGCCATGTTTACTTGCATATACCGCGTCGAACTGACGCTGGCCGCAGGCGCATATGATCTTTGCCCGAAGGGCAACGAATAAGCTTCGGAAATCGAAAAGCGAAGCTTTCCGAACGAGTCACGAAGTGCCGAGTAAAAGAGGAGAGGTGTAAAGGGAGGAAACAAGCATCACTTGACTAGTTCGCTGTGAACCGCAATAACTGACGGAAGTGGGCAATGGCCGGAAACGGGAGAGTAATCTTCCGTTGGGGAAGGATAAAAACATGGCAAGTTTGTCTTTCAAAAGGCCAGCTCCACTCAAGGAAAACCCACCGGAAGCCAAAAAAAAAATCGAAACCGTCCACCAGGAAAGCACAAATAGAACTAGACAGACTAGACAGCCAGCAAATACTAACAACACGTTTATTCTACGAGGTCACAACATATACACTAACTAATAATTAGAACAATTCTCACGCTTCGACAATTCTCAGCAAACCTTCGAGCATCAAAGTCTCCTCTTTTTCTGAAAACGTCCGACGCATATGTGTTGAATGTTCACTTGTCTATGACATGATCTCGAATATAGTGGTTTTCTCTATCACCGAAGCCCAGGCACCGAAGTCACGGCTAACCGCACGCTGACGAAGCCGACAAACAAACTGTTCAACGGTTTCACTGATTTCCTGTGCAATCTTCAGAAACATGTGCCTCTCAAACGGGACGTTTGCCTTTGGAACGAAGTAGTCATCATGTGTCTTTGAAACCAGTGCTTGTAACGAACCGACACCAACGGGAACAGAAACGCCTCCTGACTCGCTGGTTGAGCCACTAGCGTTAGCTCCGCTCATCTCGCCGCCGCTTATAAACCGCCGTTGAAAAGAGAAAAATCTCGACAAATACCTCCACGAAACCGCGAGTGAAAAAGAACGATCCTTGTTGCTTACTGTAGAACACCGAAACACAAATGGAGACCGCCAGCGAGTACTTCCAACACGTTTATTCTTCGAGGTCACAACATACGTCATTTCCGTCACCAGTTGTTGCGGTGCACATTGAAGAGGCCGTAAATCTCCTTTGCCAAAAATGTTAGTTTTCCGACCGTTTCAACAGAGTTCTTGTTCAATTTGGCTAAAAAGTGAAAAATTCCAAACCATATACGAAAAATGAGGCTTTCCCATTGAATTTCATGTTAGTTACAGGGAATCGAAAAATTGAGCCTACTTTACTCTTCTTGTACTGTAAGCCAACCTTTTGTAACCGTGAGCACCCACAGTACTTTAGTCCGCGGTACATGCAAATAAACATTGCTGAAACCGTACCAGAAAGAGACAAGATCGGGGGATATAGAAGGATATGGAAGCAGAAAACATTCACAAATCAGAAGGATTTCATCTCGACAATCTTTATCGTACAAAGTAAACATATTTTGGAATTAACAAGGTGAGAATTTGTCGTGTACGATTGAACAGAACTCCTCTGCACCCTGTGCCAATAGTCGAGTGGTAAGCGTCTATTATTTTGTTTTTACGTATGCGTTAGAATTGAACATTTTTATACTCCCGGATGTGAAACTCTGGCGTAATGACATTTCCCACCCATTTGCTTTGTGTAGCTTTGTTCTCGGTCCGGCATTTCTCAATCCAACAGGACGGTAGGGGTGAAGGGGGAGGGGGGGGGGGGGTGGGGAGGGGGGGTTTAAATGTCTTGTGAATATATCCAAGTTTGGTTCTATGACGCGCGATCAGGAAAGATGAAATTGATTCAGAAAGTATTAAAATACCCACCTCCCTTATGCAGAAGTTGGAGTGTTCAACTTCAAAGCAAGGCCTGTTTTACATGAGCAATGAAAACGTAAGGCTTGTGGGATGTGGCTGGAGTGACAAGGATACTTCACAAATTAATGTGATCAAGTAAGCTGAAGCCACTCAAAAGGCACTAAGGCCACAAGGTAGCGGGCATTACCCCTTAAATCTATCAATGCAACGATTGAGCCCAAGCATTAGCAGCCATGGTCATCTTTTTCGGCCTTGTTAGGCCTCATCAGCATGGCATAGCTAATGCTCAGGCTCAAGTACCCACATATCAATGAAACAAGCAATGAAAACGTAAACCCTGTGCATAGGCTTCCCAAGCTCAAAATTCGACTCTGCATCAGCTTGTTTATATAGAGAATGCTATGGGAAAGTCACCGATCGTAAAAAACAAAATGTGTAAATAACTATCTAATTAGAAATAAAGTTTTCCTACCTCAAATGTGTCGCGTACTTGTCTCTTGTGCCGATTTTGAAGCCATTCTGACGCCGTTTAGTGAAGTTTTTCGAAATCGTCGTCTCTCCTTCTAAAAGAAGGAGAAGGCAGACCACTCCATCGATCGCATCAATCGCTGGCCAGACGTCACACCACAAATCGCTCTCTCCTCGAAAGGAAAAGTCCCGAATCGCAATAAAACCAACAGTTCCATAAAGCCCAATAAATTTCACTCCATCTACGTATGCTTCGGCGGTCAAAAGACACAGAGTTCACAACTATCAAGCAAATTTAAAACGATAACTATCTTATGCTGAAAAACTAATCTTATCGTTCTAAATTTGCTTGATAGTTGTGAACTCTGTAAAGGTTACAAACCAGCTGCAGCCCTAGTGTGACACTTGATTCGCGACAAAATGTACATTTCCCTCCGGTGGAGGGTCGTGTTGTCAGCGCGTGACTTAATCAGAAACCAGCTACTCGACCTTTGCGTTAACGGCCGTTGTCGCCAGGTCGGTCACAAGCATACCAGGAAAGCCGAAGAGGCGAACTTCAAGCCAAATTTTCGTTCTTCACGAGTCTTTTGACCGCCGAAGCATACGTAGATGGAGTGAAATTTATAGGGCCTTATGGAACTGTTGGTTTTATTGCGATTCGGGACTTTTCCTTTCGAGGAGAGAGCGATTTGTGGAGTGACGTCTGGCCAGCGATTGATGCGATCGATGGAGTGGTCTGCCTTCTCCTTCTTTTAGGAGAGACAACGATTTCGAAAAACTTCACTAAACGGCGTCAGAATGGCTTCAAAATCGGCACAAGAGACAAGTACGCGACACATTTGAGGTAGGAAAACTTTATTTCTAATTATATAGTTATTTACACACTTTTTTTTTACGATCGGTGACTTTCCCATACAATTCTCTATATAAACAAGTTGATGCAGAGTCGAATTTTGAGCTTGGGAAACCTGTGGCCTGTGGGTTGTGGCCTAACAAGGCAGAAACAGCTGTCCATGGCTGCTAATGCTTGGGCTCAATCTTTGTTTTGGTAGATTTAAGGGGTAATGCCCGCTACCTTGTGGCCTTAGTGCCTTTGAGTGGCTTCAGCTTACTTGATCACATTAATTTGTGAAGTATCCCTGTTTTACATGATGTTAGAAATTCCTAAGCTCAGTGCAAAGCGACAAAGGCACTAGCTGTGAAATTCAGTTTTTAAGTTCTAGTTTTAGATTCAATTTGGCTGTGCTAGAAAACTTAGGGCCACGTATTAAGAGCCTAAATGCATCAAAATAGTTCTCGAACCTCGGTACACGCGCTCGTAAGTAAGTTATCAACCAAAAGCTGGATAGAAATGTGTCTCGGCGAGAGCGCCTCGCGCGAGCGAGATGACGTGAAAACATGAAGAGGAGAGAACCTTGTGTGTTCCCTCCACTCTACGCGCCGCGCTGACTCGCGCGCCCGCGCTAGGCAGCTAAACACCAGCTTACGTAAGTGCTGCTGCTAAATCGCAGATTTTGCTTGCATTGAAACCATAAAAGAAAGCGATAAAAGAGATAAAGCTTAAACGTTTGCATTAACTGTAAACACAGGAAGCCTCTCTATTATAATGCAAATGTCACACCTGATGCCAAGCTCCTGCAAGGTGAGATTTATTTATTTATTTATTTATTTATTTATTCACTTATTTATTTATAACAATATTTATACAGGGTGCTCTCTCACAGCAGTAGTTTTCAGAGAAGCCCTGTATATAAAAGTTACGAACAAATAATAATGATCAAATAGATTAAAATAGAAACTAAAATCAAACTAAGTACATATAATAAAAACTAACAATAATAGAAATAAGTGTAAAAGAGATAAGGATAAAAATACGTGTATAAAATAAAAGAGAAAAGCGAGAAAATTTGGTTAAAATTGCTTAAAAAGTTTAAATTTAAATTCATTGAGAGACTTTGAGAATCTAACATCTTTGCTCAATGAGTTCCAGTCTTTAACCGCTTGAAATGCTAATCTTTGCTTTCCCCAGTTGCGTCTAATTGGTGGTAATCGTAGATTACATCTATTTCTTGTATTATAAATATGAGATGACAATGCCCTGTAAGAGAGCCACTGGCGACAGCTCAGCTGGGAAAACCAAACTAGGTGTCAGAAGTTTATGACGTTGTATACAGCTTAAAAGTACGATTTTTTGACATGTTAAATTAACAAGAAGTTTTTATTATTATTATATTTTCTTGGTGGCTAATTTCTGGACATTTACACTGCTCCGCGAACAAACATGCTTTGCTTCTAATATGGTACATCTACGAGTTCTGAGGAGCACAATTTCGTTAAAATCTGATTTACTTTTCGTTTCTTCTCATCCCCTGACATTTGACACCACAAGATGTAAAGCCGCCAATTTTTAACATACACTACATTTCAAACTACTCATACATGCAGCGCAGGTGCTTCTTAAAAGCTGGACTTTGCCTCATGATAGTTTCACATCTCTTTTGCTTGACAGGGAGTGCGGGACATAAATGCAACGGTGGGTACAAACCAAAGAGTGTCGCTTGTTTCGGATTTTGTCTGCTGATGAGGTACACCATTGCCTCTGTAATAACAAAAGGACAGAGTGGTGAATTCCAACCTCGTGGGTGAATTCAGCTTACAGATCAAAAGATACACTGAGCTCGGTAGACTCTAGAGTCAGGGCACGAATTTTGGCGTGCTTCAGACCGACCAATTGAATTCACCATAATTCAGTGGCAGAAACCCACCGTTCATGAACACTGATCAAGCTGAACAAAGCAAGTAACCACTGGTTATATCAAAGTTTGTGAAAAGGTAAGTTTTTGTTTTTGTTTTCACGTATCTCATGTAGTTCAGCAGTGATGTGTATAGTGCCGTGAAGTATAAGTTTAACAATCATCCTCCGAAATCGCGTGGAATATCGCCTGATACTTAGCCGAAGAGGCCGTAGGCCGAGCTGAGTTGGCTGAACTCAGGCCGCGATATTCCGCAAGATTGGGCAGGATAATTATTTTATTATTCAATACATTAATGACAAAACAAATTTTCTGCGTTTATTGCAAAGAAAAGCTGGAAAAGCCGGCATTTTTCTCCAAACAAAATTATATACTTATATCGCAGGAAATCTGTTGCTTACGTACGACGAATATTGGGCGCACTAATGACCATATTTAGACACAATGTGTTGAATAATAAAGCACTCTTTGCTCCATATTTATTTACAAAAATTGGTGAGGATGAGATATCGACCAAGACCTAAGGCTTGGAACAAGATTTTGTTCCAACCTCCGGTCTACTTCCACTGAAATGAAATAATAAAAGGGATAAGCTAAGAATACAGATCATTTTTTAGTATCATAGGCCGGTTAGAAAGAAAGAAAGCATATTAACGGCAGGTTACATTTTGGCCTGCAACACTTAACTAAGCCCAGTTAAAAATACTGAGTCTTACCAAAGGTTATAAATGCCGTCCGGGCTCGTGATGTCTATACAGTGTAGCTTTCTTCTTGCAAAGTCACCTGCATAAGTGGAGTTTCTTCATATATTTTTACAGGTTTCGTGGTGACATGCGTATTTACGCGCTTAACAACCTTATATCAGTAACGCCAATAAGCTTCACACATTAGAAACTTGTTAGTGTATTCAATAAAAATGCCATGGGTTCCCATACAATACAGCTTGTGTCATAGGTGTCTGAATAAAATGTTAATCTGTGAACTTTAAATGGCAAAGGTTTAATGTGACGAGTTTTGTCAAAATAGTACACGACAATACAGAGGGTAACTTTCTTTTATCAGTGTGATTGATTATTGTTTGGTATCAGAAATCGGCCAAACACTCATTTTTCTATTTTTAAAGCAATTCGAAGGAAAAAAGAGGAAATTGGATATCCGCTTGCGTTTTAGCAACGTGAGAGGACAATTTATAAAAATCGTTTCTGCAGGTGCAGCTTAATGCACGAGCTGGCGTTGTTTGTTAAACTTTAGATTTATTTGCTTTTGTGAAAGAGCTAATGCATTTCGATCCACACAAAATGGGTTGTAGAAATGGTGATCATAATTCTAGACAGACAAGTTATACTCTCGGCCTCATTAATATTCAGACCTCTGCAAGGGGTCTGCGAATCGGACATAATGAAGGTGGTTTCCTGATCGTACGTAGGCGGGCAAGTTCCTTTACTGCGACGGCTATATCCGCTGGCCATATATTTCTGCAAATATATTGTAACGAGCACGAGTTCAGGTTTTAAACATCATCGGTTTACGCCATTATCTTGAAAGAAAAAATCCTCATATCGCTAAGTCCAAGTCTAAGTTCTTTATTTAACGAGATTACTACATTTAGCTATCAGTAGCTGACCTCCAGGTACTCCACGATAAAATCTATTATAAGTCAAAACATCCCGCTTCCCGCACCCTGTTTTCCCCCTCCCATACCGTTTTCCCACGACTCACACCTTTTTTTATGTTGCTCCCGATAAATTATTTCTCCCCCACCTTCCGCCCTTTTTGAACTCCGGCTTCCGACTTCCGGCCCTTCCCCCTTCAGCCTCCCATACCTCTGACACCCTCCTGACCCTCCAGGCATAACGTTTGAGGTAAGGTTTTTAATTGCAATAAATCATAACATTTTGTAAGCAATTGTCTGCAACGGGACTGCGTGGCATTACAAAGATAATCCAGGAGCAAATTATGGGCTCCTGGATAATCATATTAACTCTTTTCCGACAGGCTTTTTGTACGTCTTTTTTGCAATTTCCGGAGGGTAGGTGGTCAAATCGATCCTGTTATTCCATATAAGGGGTTACCACGGAGATTTCGCTGGTACACAACACCGAAGGCTCTATCTCTCTTGTCACGCTCGTCACGCTAGATGCCGCTTATTTCAAGCGTTCACTGCACCTAACAATTCGGTAGGTATTTGATTTATAAGTGTGTTTTTCGAGCCATTTTCCAGCTCAGAAGCCCCTGCCTGGCATCATAAAGCTAGGTTGCTGGGTAGAGACAATCCTTTGAAAGAAAACAGAGGTGAGAAGCAATTTCACACAAAGTGGGCCGCAGAGATTGTTCGATCGAGTAATGGCGAGTCACGGAGTGAAGTTGTGTTCCTAGTCGTTCTGTGTATGTGGATCCCAGGACCTTGCATGTCAAATTTGGCGAGTTATGCAATCGTTGCAATATTTTTTCAGCAGGACCGGGTGGCTCGACACGGTTCTAAAAAATATGTGAAATGGAAATTTGCAGACTTCCATACTGCTGTTAGACAAGAAAATCCCAAAATTCCTTTGTGTCACAAACGTGAAAATTAGAGACCGTGTGAACCACTGAAGCCAAATAGAGTTATCCAGGACACGCTAACGAAGTGAGCAGGAAAATGAGAAACAGATTGCAAGAATTGGAGTCGAAGTTTGCTGCAAATGTAGACTTTAAGCTTCAAGAGGAATTTTTTTTATTGAAAACTTCAAGACAAAGTTGTATATTTTTTGTGCTGTCATAGGCCGTTTTTGGCTTTTGCAACAGAATAAACGCTCATATTCCGTGAAAGTTGGGACTTTAGGTCAGTTTACAGGGTGACAAAATCTGGATATTTTGGTGTCCTGTCCGGAAAGAGTTAATTGAAATTCATAGCTTAGCATTCATAAGAAAAGGACTTATAACAGTTTCAAGTCCTGACAACTTTAAATTAAATTAAAACTACGGGGATCTGGTGCTTAGATAAGTTATAAAGGCAGAAAAGAAATAAGGAAAAAAAAATACATTTCTTATATCCGATATGATTCAATTATGACTTCATTTCTCATAACGATTCAGATTAGCAAGGGTAATTGCTTACACGTGGAAATGAAAGGCTTGCCGTGGTTTAATTTAGATTTAATGTGAGAAAACTGCATGGAAGTAATTCGTCTGATAAAAGAAATAGTTAATTTGATGGCAAGTTTGGTTTGTCCAAAATCATCAGCAGGAACTTTTCAAATCCAGACGAAAATTGTCTTTGCTACACCCGGTATGCTACAGTCACAAATAAAAAAAAAGATGAAATTCTAAGCATTCAATTTCGATCAGTGTTCATGTAGGAACCTATTTCGCACATTTAAGCCCCAATTTATCGTACTATCGGTCACTAAGTCAGAGTTTTGTTATTTATTTTACCCATTCGAATCAACACTTTTCCCTTAACTTCATTAACTTCTTGTTGCGTAAATTTAAAATTCTTGTTGCGAAACTTTAAAATTCTGAATCAAAGCTTAAAGAAAAGTGGAATTTTTATAATCAAATAGAAGATCTTTTCTAATTTTGTACGGACAAATCCTCGAATTTTGGGCAGCTCTCTTACGAGTTAAATTGATTCCATTTTATACGTTTATTTGTGTAGTCCAGGCTATTTTCGCACTAAACTTCTTGTAGCTGATTGTCAGAAATTGGTTTATTTTAGGAGAAGTTACACTAGAAACATTAACGTGGAATTGGTTTTGGGTGTTCTGTCGCTTTGGTGCCTTATCCTTTTATAGCCTTCTTCGCAGCCGTTGTTTGGGTTGTCCGGCAACGTTGCGGGACATCCCAAAAAACGGCTGCGAAGGAGACTAATCCTTTTAAGACTTTGGCAATTTATGAAAAAGAACACCACTTTTGATCTAACGAGATGGTTTTTAAGTTTTTCCCTTCAAGCACATCCCCATAATACAACTCTTTCATCAGGAACACGGCCTCGCATTATATAGCGAAAAAGAAAGATAACACTTGACAGCCTTCACTATGTATACATACAAATTTGTGGGGACAAATCCTCGAGTTTTGGGCATATCTCTTACACATCCCCAAAATACAACCCTTTAATCGGGAACTTGACGACCTCACATTATACAGCGAAAAAGAAAAGCCTTCACTATGTACACATATAAATTTGTGGCTGACATTATGCGAATAAAATTGACGCGAAATTTATACAAACATCGTCCGCGAGCAAGAAAATACTAGAGAATTTACTTTGAATAAGTCATATTTGTCATCTAACATCGTACATTTTCGTAAGGAAGTTTCCTGTGTTACCAAATATTTACTACAATATTAGTTATCTAGATCTTTTACTAATTTACTTTATTATATCTCTCACTTAGTGCGCGCGCTGTGATTGGTCAATTTTGCGGACAGTATTCTATAGTACGGCCCGCTTGACTTCAACTAGTTTTCTTTCGCGCGCGCCGGATTAACCTCAGAGATATAATAAATATCTTACTAACCTCGTTTTCTCGGTCCGTGCTGTAAGTTACAGACCCTCGTTTATTCCCATTAATTTGCACTATTGACCGAGAAACTCGGTTAGTAAGAGGTATGTATGTTGGACCCGGCTTGATTTCAAAGCAAAGCTCGAAACGTTTCGTAACATTTTCTACCTTACTTTATTGGTCATATTATACCTTAATTCATTTAATTGAGGTCTAAAGATAAATATTATTTGGTGTTGTTAATATCAGATGACGTCGAATTACATTAATCGCCCATTTTGCCTTCGCACATTTAAGCAAAATGTTGATTCTTGCTACTTATTAGATTATGCCTAATGTCTTTCCTTCTAGACATAAAAAAATAATTTTAAAAACGCCAATCAAAACGCCGCTGCCTTCAGCCACAAACGTCTACACTGTGTGCCACTTAATTCCACAGCGATCGTCGTCGCACCTTAATGCTGCCTCCGTCAGATGATCAAGCTGATTTTCTCCATAAGTATTTTCTTTTGCGTGCGTAAGATGCATGCGTTAGTGCTGCGCGCATTTTGCTTTCTTTGCTTCACTTAGTTTTTCAGCTGGCTGATCTATTTTGGCGGCGCACGTCCAATGTGGGCTCGAATCATCCACCTCGCTAAGTTGGTAGCAGATGTTCAAATTATGTAAGACATGCATCAAAGGCAAGTCTTAATTCGAAAACTTCGAAATGATTAGGATAGACTACAAAAACCTGTTAAAACAGTTTCTCAGCCTTCTTCCCTTTCGTATACTATAAGAACAAGTAGTACCCTCGCCATTTTTAAAAAAGCAACTGAAAACATTTTTATTTAGGAAAGCTTTTAGTTTGTTTCAATAGTTCTAATGTTTAGTGCCTTTAAATATTTTAATTTTAAATTAGTATAAAACTTTAACTTATGTAAAGCGCTGCTGAATATTGTTTATAGTTTTAACGTTACACAAATTCCTTTTCATTATTATTATATAGATCGGCCTGGTACATAGACTGGATTTACGCTACCTCGATATTGGAGTTCATAGATGAATCTGTCTTTTTTTCATATCACCAACCAAACTAATCGAATACTCTAGTTGCAAAAAGGTAATCTAAACGGTACCTTCTTACAACCCTATGTTATTATGTGCTCATCCCAAATTCATGGAAATCTCGGAGACCAGAGAGTTCGGTAAACGGTTGACTTTGGTCACATTTTCAAAACAAAAATGATGACCACTTCTATAATTTATTTATATGACGACTTGCGATGAAAGGCAAAACTGCGACGACCACTCGCATCTTCAGTAATACTGTTAAAGACAAGTAGCTCGAACTTAAAGACCATTTTTTCAAGGTGTAAGAAGCGATCAAATGGAGATGCCATTACAGCTCTCGCTTCAGAAAATGGGGAAAGACAAAAACAACCGGTTAAACAGCGTCGTAAGCAAGGAAAAAAAAGCACTTTTATCTTAAAAAAATAGTTGGCTGTCAGTTTGTTCTTGTTTAATCTGTTCTAATGAGTTTATGTGAGTTATCTTTTACACGTCAGAAAACGTGCAAAAAAAATTTTCTCAGAAAACTGAATTCAGTATAAGATATCTTTATTAATGAAATAATTATTAATGAGCAGACGTAACTTCCAGAAGGAAACGTTTCACGCTGTGTTTTAATGAATTATAACCTAACTTCCCTTTCAGACAAATCAGTCAGAGAGTGTGAGACCCAAATAATTCTGAAATACTGATTTTTAGCTGTGGCTCGTAGCGTGAAAACATCCGACTAGACTAATTCAAACTGAAAAACAATTAATAATCACTTTTACTCGTCTAAAAGGTTTACATTCGAAGATCTTTCAGAGAAAGATAAGGTCCCAGTTCTTCCTTGTTTTTGCTACTAAAGGGAAAATGTGGGTGATGATTCAATTAAAGATAACGCCCAAATTTTCAGGGACAACTAAAGGTGATATGGTTTCCCTAAACTAGCTTAAAATCATATATGCATGAGAATCGGATTTAGCTAAAAAAGATAATTCGAGCTTTATTTCAAAAGACTGATTTCATTTCTTATATAATTTCGTTTTCTTTTCATTCTCTTATGAGATCATCAGAGATGTGTTTAATTTAAGGTAGTTGATCCTGGAATTTGTTTTCGCAAACCTATTTTAAAATTTTACACTTTAACTCAAATCCGTGAATGTCCGACTTGGAATTAGGAAAATGAATGGAAGTCTCACCAGACTGTCTAAAAGTGGAAATCAAGGACAGCCCTATAAGATAGAGCGGTTTCAGTTTTCTACACTCTGTGACTGGTTAACAAAATTGCGCCACTTTCCCAACCAATGAGAAGCAGAACCAAAACCAATCGTTGACGTCGGCTGCATGTGATTGCTTTGAATGCTGATTGGTTCTTTGCTATGTATTCGTCTGTTGTGATTGGCTAGAGCAATTACTTTGGTTTTGGGCTTACGACATTCAATTATAAACTGCTCTAATTAATGGCTGAGACGAGGCAATTTAGTGCTATCAGCAGTGTAGACACGTAAAGATGACAATCAATATTATGTTCCAAACTTAAACATTGGATCTCTTCGTTTCATGGCTTGCGCTGTTGTCTTGTTGAACGTACGTAACGGCCTACGTTGCAAGAGACAGTGAATGCTTCGTGAAACTCAGTAAGTAGTCCTGGCAATTTTTTTGCTTCCTTCAGATTCAGATTCAGACTTGTTTTGCACTTTTTACTTATTATTAACAGTCAAGCTAGAAACACTAGCTGCAAGAGACTCTACCAATAGCAACGCCTTCGGGGCATCCGTTAACATGTTACGCGGATCGTTGCGAAACGAACAAAAGTTCTTTTCTTCTCGTGTGAACAAAACGTCTGCGAGATGAGATCATCGTCTCATGGTACGTTTATACCACGCGATTATTTTTCAAAACTGATATATCGCAACAAAATGTGCTGCACAAGTGCAAGCTCGTGGAAGAAGAATCGTGGAACAGGAATCATGGGGCCATATGCAGGATCTGTGTTATAATCTTGAAAGAAAATAGCATACCTACAATTACAGTGGATAGCAACTTAAAATTGCATTTAAGTCTGCGGAAACGAAAATACAACATATTAAAAAATTGGGGTAAAAAGGCAAACCTCAATTTTGCAAACATGAGCTTTTTATGTCATTTTCAAGTTTTGTTTCACTTCTCTCGGTTCGTTCCAAATTTCATTTATACAGGTGACGTTGCGAAAACTACAATTCGTCACAATCCTACACGGAGACTGCCCTTTGAACACCCAGCTCTTAAGATAGCATATCGTCTATCATCTATCATCTAGAGGCCAAAAACAGCCTGCAAAATGTGCTATTTTACCGCTTCCTCTGTAATGTATATTTTCAGACATAATGCATCCTTATAAAAAAAATCTTATTCTAATTGAGTTGTAAAGGGTTTGCTTTAAGTCGCACTTTCATTTTGTCAAGTAAAGATATTAAAGCAGTTGCTTTTCTATGACTGTTTACATTTTCCGTAAAAATTACCGTCGTCTACTTGCACTAGTTTTGTAAATGGTTCCTCTTTCTGCTCGTACGATTTGACATTCACACTGCACGAGAAGTGTCTTAAACTAACTCACTCATCCTCTTCGTACCGGGTGGCCCATAAGACCTCACAGTGTCTCAAGCTTTAAATTTGTACTAAATGATCCTCATAAACATCAATCTAAACTCAAAGTAAAATAATAGACACATGCACACAACCGACCGTTTAATTACAGCCAAATTCGTTGTATCACGCTGCGCGTTTTCGAAACATTTTTGGGTTTTTCTGTTCTGCCAATCATCTGAGTAGGGGCGGGGTTATGCAAATGAAAATGCGACGCGTTCTGGTTGGGCTATTTGCATAACCCCGCTCCCAACCAGATGATTGACGGAACAGAAAAATTGAAACACTAAATCCCTTCGAGGTTTACAAAACACGCAGCACGATACAACGAATTTAGCAATAAAAACCTTTCCAAAGTTTCACTCAGATCTTACACGGGTGGTACACATTGGACTTGCGGAGATGGCTACGATAAAAAAGTAACGATCCAAATCTGCAACCTCGTTCCCAGGGTCCTCTCCTTCCCGTGTTCTCTCGCTCCAGGAGATTGGAAGGAGAGGATCCTAGGAACGAGGCTGCTAACTCTGTTTCGCTATTTCAGCATCGTTTTACAAGACTGCTATCTCATCAACAACTGCTCCCTCCCCCCCCCCCCCCCCCCCCTTTTGAACAGGAATTGTCATTTTTGAGAAAATTAGATCTTTACGTTTCAGCTGGCTTTTTGAAATAAGCGATCTTGGTAATAAAACTAGAACATTTTTTGGAATTGTTCATAGTGTTTTCAACCGCGGGTGATCGACATAGAATTGGATATCAACTTGGCAAAAAATTGAGGAGGGTTGTCCAATACTCCGACATAATGAGATTCATGATACCTTGTGATAGACATCACAAAGTGTCCCCAAACTATATTTCTTAACAAAATAGTAAAAGTGTTGTGACAGATGAAGAACGGGACACTTTGTGATACTTTGTGATGTCTATTGTGACGTACTATGAATCTCATTATGTCGGAGTATTGGTCATGTATGAAATTGAGCCGACAGTTTGAAGTACTTCAGTAGTATAGTACTTGGGTGATCCAGCGCAGTTTCCACATCAGCGCATTTTCCACCGCTTGGTCAAGGTCACATCTTTGAAATCAGATGGTTCAATTTCTCGGAAAATTACCATGTGTAACTTTCTCGGAAAAACAGTACTTGGGTGAACCAGCGCATTTTCCACATCAGCGCATTTTCCACCGCTTGGTCAAGGTCATCTCTTTAAGTACCTTAGGATATGAAAAACACTTAAAGACATGTCGTTTTAGGTTTAATGGAGAATGAAGAAAGAAAGAAATCTCCGGGCCTTGGAAAAGCCCTATCGAATCAGATCAGGTAGCCAGATGGTAAATGATCTGAGTGAAAAAATTATATATACTAGTAATATAGACATGGAAAATAAAAATAGTATTTTCAAAGAATTATTGAAAAGATTAAGTCAAATGGATGTTGGCGAGATGAGGCGATTAGTTAGTCTCGCTGATAACATAAAAAAACAGAAGCCAATTCCAGCACCTCGCAAGAGTGTGAAGCAGATGGTTCAAGATTATGAAGACAACATAATTCTTCCACCATCAGAATTTAGAGATAGACCAATACCAGCACTAAGAACTAAAAAACCAGCACCAATACCAGAACCAAGGACTAAGATAGAGCAAACGGATAAAGCTCTCAAAGGATACACCAAATCATTTCAAATAGATATTAAGAATAACAAAGACCCGCTATTACAACTGCAAAACACAAGAAAGGCTGTAGCGTACCGTCTTGTAAGTTTACTAAAATCAATGAAAGGACTGAAATTTATTGAAACACTAAAGGTAACATTCAAAAAAATGTCTGATGGGGAAATAATACAGAAAACAGCCTTTTTCAACAGCCCACCTCAAACAATCATAAATAATCTCCAGATCAGTGAATCACTACAAGTGTAAAAACAAAATATATTAAATAGGATTGCATTTTGGATTTCAGAAGGATCTGGCTGGGTTGTGGAATCAGTTGATGAGCATTATCTCAATGTTGTAATATATCAGCCAATGAAAGGCTCATCATATATCAAACTACCCCCAGAATTAATGAATGGAATGAAGGGATTGATTAACATGAAGAATAATGACAATGAATGCTTCAGATGGTGTCACATCAGACACTTGAATCCACAAGCTAAAGACCCTCAGAGAATAAAAAAATCTGATAGACAACATATTAATACGTTAGATTATTCGGGGGTTGAATTCCCTGTCACAACTAAACAGTACAACAAGATAGAAAAACAAAATGAGATCAACATCAATGTATTTGGTTATGAAAACAAACAACCATATCCAATTTATGTTTCAAAAGAAAAGTATGAAGATCGTTTGAATCTTCTATTGATTACAGAAAATGAAAACAAACACTACGTTTTAATCAAAGATTTCAACAGATTCATGCGCAACAAAACGAAACAATGAAAGAAAACACTTTTGCATGCACTGTCTACAATGTTTCAGCTCAGAAAGGGTTTTGAATAATCATAAGGACAACTGTATGCTGGTTAATGGCACACAAGAAATAAAGATGCCAAACAAAAACGATAATATTCTAAAATTCAACAACTTCCATAAACAACAGCAGGTACCATTTGTAATCTATGCTGATTTTGAGGCTATAACTGAAAAAATACACGGTTGCCAACCCAACAATGATAAATCATACACTGAAGCCTATCAGAAGCATACTGATTGTGGATATGGTTACAAGGTTGTTTGTTGTTATGACGATAAATACAGCAAACCTGCAGCAATATACAGGGGTGAAAAGGCTGTATACAAATTCATGGAAGCTATGTTGGAGGAAGTTAAATATTGCAAGAAGGTTATGAAAAAAGAATTCAACAAACCATTGAAAATGACTAAAGATGATGAAGAGAAATTCCGAAAAGCCAAAGAATGTCACGTTTGTGATAAAAAATACACTGACAAAGATATCCGGGTACGAGATCACTGTCATATTACTGGTCAGTATAGAGGATCAGCTCATCAAGAATGTAACCTGAAACTTAGAGTCAATCCAGAAGAAATAAAGATACCTGTTATATTTCACAATCTAAGAGGTTATGATAGTCATTTTATTATGCAGGAGATTGGAGCCATTGTCAAGAAACACACCTTCACAAATAAAAAAGGTGAAGACTGCCAAATGAACATCAATGCTATCCCAAATAATATGGAGAAGTATATGGCTTTCATGCTTGGTAACCACTTGAACTTCATTGACAGTTTCCAGTTCATGAGCTCTAGTTTGGAAAAACTTGTGAGCAATCTACCAAGAGAAGCCTTGAAATACACCTCACATGAGTTTAAGGGAAATGATCTCAATCTGGTAGCACATAAGGGTGTTTATCCTTACGACTACATGGACAGTTTCGATAAATTCAATCAGAAGCTGCCCTCAAAAGAAGAATTCTATAGCATACTGAGTGATACGCATATATCAGATGAAGACTACACACATGCTCAGACTGTTTGGAATACATTCTCCTTAAACAACATGGGCGAGTATCATGATCTGTACCTCAAAACAGACGTACTCCTGTTGGCTGATGTATTTGAGAACTTCAGAAGAACATGTCTCGAGTACTACAAACTGGATCCGTGTCACTACTTCACATCTCCTGGTTTGTCATGGGATGCTATGCTGAAGATGACTGATATCAAACTGGAATTGATGACTGACATTGATATGTTCCAGTTCATCGAGAAGGGTATGCGTGGAGGAATCAGCTATATAGCCAACCGTTACGGTAAAGCAAATAATAAATACATGAAGAAGTATGATGAGAAGGCGCCCTCAAAGTACATCATGTATCTTGATGCAAACAATCTATACGGATGGGCAATGAGCCAATACCTTCCAACTGGTGGTTTCAAATGGATGACTGAGAATAAAATGAATACTCTCAACCTGGCAAAGTATTGAGAAGAGAGCAATAAGGGTTTGATTCTGGAAGTTGATTTGGAATACCCCCAGGAGTTGCATGATCTGCATAATGATTACCCGCTTGGACCAGAGAAGGTGAAAGTAACTGGAGACATGCTTTCAGATTACTGTAAAGACATAGCAGAGAAATACAATATATCGACTGGTTTGGTACATAAACTGATGCCAACATTAAGCAACAAAGAGAAGTATGTTCTGCATTACAGGAACCTCCAATTATACACAGACTTGGGTCTAAAGGTAACAAAAATCCACAGAGTGCTAGAGTTCAAACAATCACCTTGGCTGAGACAGTACATTGATTTCAATACACAGAAAAGAACTAATGCCAAGAATGCTTTTGAGAAAGATTTCTTCAAGTTGATGAATAACTCAGTATTAGGCAAAACTATGGAAAATCTCAGAAAGAGAGTAGTTGTCAGATTGGTGACTGATGAGAAGAAGCTATTGAAATTAGCCAGTAAACCAACTTATGTCAGCGGTAAGATATTCAATGAAAATCTGGTAGCAGTGCATAAGATCAAAGAAACACTAACTCTAAACAGGCCGGCATATGTAGGAATGTGTATTCTTGATCTCAGTAAGACGCTTATGTATGATTTCCATTACAACTATATCAAACAAAAGTATGGTAATAAGGCCAAGCTGCTCTTCACTGACACGGACAGTTTGACATATGAAATTGAAGCAGAAGATGTCTATAGGGATTTCTGGAATGATAAAGATAAATTCGATAACAGTGACTATCCTGAAAGCTCGCCATTCTCCGATAAGACCAATAAGAAAGTGATTGGTAAGATGAAAGATGAGGCTGCTGGAGTCCCAATATGTGAATTCGTAGGACTGAGATCGAAGATGTATAGCTATATAAAAGATGATCAGAAAGGAGGAAAAACAGCAAAAGGACTCAAAAAGAACACAATCAAGAATGAAATCAAGCATGAAAATTATAAAGACACTCTATTCAATGATAAACAAATGTATCATAAAAGGAAAACAATCAGAAGTGAAAACCATCAATTAGGAAGCTATGAAATCAACATAGTGTCACTCAGTTGCTTCGATGACAAAAGATATTTATCAAAAGACGGAATCAACAGTTATGCTTATGGTCATCACAAAATAAATAGCCAGGAATAAAAATACTCTTGGCTACCAAAATAGCAAATACAGTGTTATATAAAAATACTGACCTCTTCGTCATATATAGGTTAGATAAAAATCAGTTTTTTCCTATACGTGATAAATACAATTTGCTTTCTTCCATGTGTTTGGTTATTTCATAAATCAAATCTTCAAAACAATTGCTCATGATATATCTGCATTTGTTTTTCTCATACATTTGCTTCATATTTGTTTGTTTTTCCGACACTTGGTATACACCAGTGGGACTTTTGAATTCAAGACAAAGAGCATTGTATTTTCTGGTGGGATTCATTAACATCAAATCGCATTGTCCAGACATATATCCTTTGTTATAACTTCTGATTCTCATATTTGAGCTTATTTGATTTTCACCTAAACCGGCTATCATTAATGCGTCTTCATATTTCGTTCTGATGAATGAAACAATCTTATAATGCAAATCATTTTCACTTTCAATTAATATCATTTTATTGCTTCTATCATTGAACTGTTTGTAATAACCTTGTTTTCTGATTGATGGTAATACTTTTGATGTAACCCAATGTTTAAATTTTGCTGCTTCCTGTTTTTTAGAGGACAGTATTAGTGAATAAAATCCTGATTCATTTATAAAAAAAACATTTATAAGACTGTTTGACCTGATGGACACTTTCGGTCCCTCTGCTTCCGACCTGATCGACACTTTCGGTCCCTCTGCTATTCGTCATTATTTTGAGGTCTATCAAGATTTTATCATCAGGTACAACATAATTTCTAACCGCTCTTTGTGGATTTTTATAGTCAAGAATTTTGGCTATATCTCTTCCTCTGAACCAAACGTTATTTTTATCATCAAGATAACAATCTATTGAAACATCTAATTCTTTATTAACGTAGGAATATTTTTGCATCTGCATATATGTTAGATAATTTATTTTCGACCTGTGTTTTAAATAGCCAGGAACAATAATATTCTTAGCTACCATGAGCAAATAACAGCTTTTTACTGTAGGGTCTACATATATATGTTAGATAATTTTCTTTAAATCCTTGAATGGTATCCAACTGTTAAATTCGTCACTGTAACCCTTCCACTTCACCAAAGCTTGTTTCTTCTTGTAATCTCTGCGAATGACTTTATCAATACGGAAAACATCCTGTTTAGCCTTTAATAATTCAGCTTCATAAAAACTCCCTTCAATATCTTCATTGTTGTGATCTTTTAGTTTGTATGTTATTGGATTAGTGTATTGGATTTTATCAACTGTGAACACTTCTTCAGTCCAATTTGGTGTATAGCCCTTGTCGAACACAATCCGTTTATACTTGGATATTCGGACCTTATCACCTATTTTAAATTTTAGTTTCTGTTTTAATGGCTCCATATCACCATACAAATTGAAGTAAACAGTTCCTTCATTCCTCTTTTTACTAGCCTCTGTAGGTGTCATCTTTGTGCTTTAATGTTTTGTGTTGTTGTACTGTTTCACTAATTTTGGTAACATGTCTAAATACTGTGTATTACCTTGAACAGTGAACTGCTTCCACATTTTGGACTTGATTGTCCTATTCCATCTTTCAACTACTGATGACTTCTCTTCATTCTCAGTTGAGTACATCTGTACACTATGTTTCTCTAGCAAGTCCTTCAAGTGTTTGTTGTAAAACTCTTTTCCCTTGTCGACCCATAAATACTGTGGTTTTCTGCCTTCCTTGAATATTGTTTTGAATGCTTCAGTGACAGATTCACCTTTCTTATCCTTCAATGGGACAATCCAACCATATTTGCTGAAGACATCAATAACCATAAGAAGATATCGATAACCTTTATTCCATTTACTGAACTGTTGCATTTCAACTAGATCACTTGCCCATATTTCATCAATTTTATTTACAATCACACGCCGCCGAGTGAAATTTCGTTTTATGGGTGCATGTAATTCATCAGCTAGTTTTTCTTGCCAGTTTTCTTCACTCGACGGCTTTTTCCGTTTTTTGAAACACCGAGACCAAGTTTCTGTTTTTTGTCGATTAAGAATCTAGCTGTTTGACCCCATTTTGGCATCTCACCATATGGTATTTGATCTAGTGACTCGACCATTGTTCTATCACAATCGCCTTTATTTTTTCCCATATCATAACAAATATCGTGGTAAGCAGCTATTTCATCCACCTTATTGTAAGGTTGTACATTCCATTTCAAGACCTCACCAGTCAATGGATCATATTCCAGTTGTTCATGCAATGGATTGTATGGTCCCATATACTTATACTTACTTGGAGTCCAACCTGCTTTTGGTTTAGGAAGCTTGCCAATTACCTTATGGATATCAATCGCGCCTCCCATTTTATTGATTTTAGCTACCCATTTTTGTATATCTTCTGGTTTTGCATACATGATATCTCCAAGTAATGAGCCACCACGTGTATAATCAACTCCAGCAATATCTGTTTTATACATTTTTTTCTTGTCAGAGCGTTTGGGTCTAATAGCAGTGCTCAATTGCATTAAGCCTTCTTTACCAACCTTTGTGATTGCAGGCTTTGCGAGGGAAAGTCCTTTGTCAATTAATTTCTTTTGCAGCTTTGGATTTCTCATTGCTTCAGAAGCATAATATCTTCCCATTTCTACACCTTTCTTTGCTAAACAAAGGACTCCATGTTCTAAGAATCCTGTTAGCGCCATATCTGCGGCTGAATCTAGTATGCCCGCCCTTCAGACGGGCTATTCAGTTTCCCCGATTTCTGACAAATTTAGTCTTTGTGATTCCACATTCAGCACAAGTACATTTCATCACAGTTCGAACATTTTTTGTCTTTTGATATCTTTCACTTCCTGGTACACATTCAGTGACTTTCTTCTGTTTCACACAATACGATTTTACCATTATACATATTGGTTAGATATTTTCTTTAAAAACTTGTTTCACTTCACATATTATTATAACATCTTCGCCGAATTGGTTCTTGAGTACTATCATTATCTTGTCATTACGAACTACAACAGGTGTTCCAACAACTTGCACAATAATTGTTTCCATATAATTTAGTTAGATATTCTTGAAATAATTTATGATAAACCTGTGATTGACTCTTGTGTCTGTTGGATCAAATTCAGCATTATGTATTGTGTTCAGAATCGATTTACCATTCTGTCTCTCAAGAAGATAGTACAAACACCAATATCCACATAATACTGATTCCCTTTCTTGTATCTCATCACCAGAGTATTCAAGTTGTTTACCACTTGCAGCCATGTATTTCTGTACTTCTGTTGGCATCATTAAACCAAATGAGTCGAAGTATTCACAGTATTTATCATTTTTGAAATTCCTATAACAAACCCAATGAGTACCTGGTCCAATTTTGGAATCAAGATTGACTATCCCACATTCATTGTTTTTTATTTGTCTCGGCAGGTTGTCTCTTGAAAATACTCCTCTAAAATGCTTTATTCCTAGTTGTTTCACCCAATTGATTAAATCAAAGTTGGATAAGGGTTAATTTACAAAATGGTTCCTAGTATGGGGATTGAATTGAATGGACTGTTTTTGCCTAGTAGAAGTCCTTTTCCCTTTGTCTTTTTTTTTTTTTTTTCATTCCATAACCGATTGGAACGTGAACATCTAATGACCGTCTTGGACGGCTGCTTTCAACATGCAAACCTTTTCCAGTTAATTTTCTGATTGCTTCTATAGCAAGAGGAATACCAATGCTTGCAAGAATTGACGCAATCCCCCGTCCAGTCTGCGCTTTTGTGGGTCTGATAACAACATCACCACCAGACTGCAATTTGCTCATTATCTGTGATAGCTGTCCTTTTGTGAGCAAGTTACCTAAGCTCAGTAATTGAGGCAGATTATTATTAGGAATCATAAAACCACCTGTTTGTCCACTTCCTTTCTTGCTGCCAAATAATTTGTCAATACCAAGACTACCAAGTTGACTTATTGCACCTGTAGCCAACGCTGGGATAGCTTTTGATGCAGCTCTGGTAGCATAAGGCAGAAGTTTAGTTCCAAGTGAAAAAGACTGGACCAAAGAGAGCCTCCTTCTACAACTGCTTTTCTGATTTGATTTTTTGATATCTTGATGTCTGAACCTTTTCCTGATCTTCTTGATTTCATCAGTTTGTTGATTTGTGTCTTAGTCAACATTAGTTGATCATTTCCAGACAATTCACTATGTGTCAACCTGATTGTTACAGGCGAATTTGTTGCATAAGCTTTTGCTAGCTTTTGTTTCTGACCCTGTGAAAGTTTCACTCCATGAGGATGATAAGTAGTCATATAATATATGTTTATACTAAATTGTATTTAATATAAAACAATCATTTAATTTAATTATTTAATTTATTTAATTTATTTAATTATTTATTTAATTCCAATTAATTATTTAATTTACATTGATCTCAGAATTAATTTTCCATCAGTCTTTCTCATCTCAATATCCTGCTCATAGAGGACCAATGCATACACACTATAATCAGCATTTGTTCCATCACTCAAAGTGTATTTGAAAGTCAGTTTTGTCATTCCATCTTTGATATCCTGTTTCTGTTTCGTCAAATCAAAATAAATGAAAGGGAATATTGTACCGAAGTTGCCCCTGTCAAGAAGGGTACTTTCACTGAAATCATTTACAGCTTGAACATATTTCAAAACATCTCTAAATACTCTTGTTGGTTCTGTTGATGGTTTATAATGAACCTCTGGATAATCATTACCATTGCCAACCTCAAGATAACAATCAGTCAAAGTTCGGTTATTTGCAACTGAGAATGTGTTATAGAGAAATTTATTAGCTGTCTGAGACGAATCATTGGCATCATTGATGATGAATACAAAGACATGCCTGGGTTTGTTTATTCCTGTGGAAATACGGAAATTGGCAGTCTGTTGTCTTGTTGAATTCTCTCATGTAAGTCCACTTTCTGTTGTCAAGATACTTGCTCATGTATAAGGACTTTCCCGCAGAATTGAAAATAATACGAGGAACAATTAGCTGGAATTTAGTTAGTACCACACGACATTCATCAGTAGCTTGCCAAATCATATTGTCATCACTCTCAAGTGTTAGGTTCAACTCTATTTTTGAGTTAGGCATAAGTTCATCCCAAAAGCTCTTGAAAAACCGTATCTGTTCAATGCAATTTCTGCATTTACAGAACCATTTGCATCATTCAACAGATTCTTTCTTTTTGTAAATCCAACGTTATAAGCAGCTTGTGCCACTCTGTTTTCAGCACCTCTGCTGGTGTCAAGATAGAAGAACTCATTGGTTCCCTGACTTACAGCATAACCCTGTGAATACTCAAGCAATGACTTAATATTTGTGGCTTGGTTAGCGTCTCGGCATTCATAAACATCAAGACCATTCATTTTTACATTAATGGTGTTAATAAGAGCGTGAACTGAATTAACAATACCATTTCGATCTGCAGCAGCAATGTCACCTCCATCTGCAAGCTTTTTTACAATGAAAATAACATTCAAACGGGCATTATACCAGTCAAATGGTGTAGTCTCTCCACTGTTATCAACAACGAAACGGTAACCTGTTTTCCTCTGATGAGCATTATTTGCTACTACAGTATTAAGTGCTGTCTCTAGTTCGAACACCACATCTTCATATCGCTCGATATGTTTTGAGTCACGATAGTTTGACATATATTATTGTGTTAGATAAAAGTCATTTTATTTTACGAGGTCGGCCTCTCTTTCTTTTGATTAAACCACCAGTCTGGTTCACACTCTCACTTCCACTCTTGTTTCCACTTTTTCTCTTTTTCAAAAGTTCTATGATTTTGTCACCAGTTTTTTTGCCAGCATGTTCACCAATTGTTGTGGCTGCTTTTTTTTCCAGCTGTTTTGATCATATCAGTCACAATACCTTCACCATGTTGTTCATATTTTTTAAACTCAAACCGTTTCATATACTATTAGGTTTTATAATTCCACACCTCTCAAGAATAACTCAATATACCAATCCATCCCATTTAAATCAACTGGTGCTCCGGAAGAATCAGTGACATAAAAGCGCATTGAGCTGATTGTGTGTGTTGAGACAGGATTCCATGAAAGAAAACGAGGTTTGTAAGTGAAAGGCATACTTCTAAAGAGACCTGTGACTGGAATAACAGCGATTGTATTTGTACTATTTCCATCAACAATGCTATCTATCACCATATCACAATTGATATAAATTTCATCTACTCCTCTTGTAATATCGGGTAGTTTTGTTCCATATTCTGTGGCTGGAACTAATTTTGAATCGAAACCGATAAGTTTTCTGAAATCATTATTTCTCAGATCCACTCGATAGTTTTCATCAAGTTCAATCAAAATGCGATATGTTGACAAAACGAAACGTATGTTAATACCATACTTGAATCTTGATTTGTCTGTTTCAGATGGATTCAGTACATGGCTGTTTTTTCTTAAGTACTCATGAATGTAACTGTTGATATCGTCGTATGAATACATCCCGTCAACGAATGTTATTGTTTCCCAGTTTACACCTTTGTCATAGCTGTATTTAATTTGATTATTCCCAAAAATATCTCTGATATTGTACCAACTGTATGTCATATTGATAACATTCACAGCCATTTCATATTTCAAATCATTCGTTAATTTAAGAGGTGTATTGAATCTTTTTTCAAAATCATGACTCTTACTGACACCAATTTTGTCTCTGTTTTTACTGTTGAATCGTAATGAAATTTCTGTCATATACTATTGCATTAGATATTTCATCATTATTTTATTCAACTCACCGGTTTTCAGGATTCCCAGTCTGTTCAATGTATGCACTATTTTTGTGAATTCATTTTGAACATTTTTGCTGTTGTTGCCGGCTGAAATAGATCCACCAAGCAACTGCAGTCTTGAAAGCATGTCACCCAAAAATGCATCCCTTGAACCCATTGCACCTCTTCTCCTTCCCATGCCTGAACCAATAGTTTGTGCACCTTCCTCAACGGCGTCAATTCTTTTTCGGTACTTTTGCAGTAATTTGACCTCTTGAGTTATTTTATAAATTTGTTCTTTGTTTTTATCCCTGTTTTATTTTGTTGTTGATAGATGAGCTTTTTTTCTTCCAACATCTTTGGTTATTTCACCAATATTTCTTTTATACTCATCGATGTCGATTGTTCCATCCACATATAATTTAAATATCTGTGATGGAGGAGCTAAATTATGTTTCATCAATGTTTGAATATCCTCAAGTGAAAAACCTTTATCAAGATTCGACTTATATGGTGCTTCTGTTTCAGTCATCATTTTAGGTTTGTAATCAATTGGTAATGTTGTTTTCATAGGTACTGATTCAGGTAACATGAGGAGACGCAAGTGGGCCTAAACTGGAAGTATTTGATTTCCGAACTAATTAAAATTGCGGTTTACTCCTTAATTAACCTTCTGTCAACAAAGAGAGGTGAACACGGATCAAATCGGATTAATATGTCAGTATCAAATTTAGTCTTGACGATTGAGGTGCGTTCAGTCACGTTGTCTCGTTTCCGCAGTCATTTGAGAAAACCGAGCCACGTAGAAGTGTGTCGATGGCTCCGAGGAATATTTCTCGGGAATATTCCCTCCGCTTTCCGGAGGATATTGTCCGAGTATTCAAGGCGAAGAGCTTTACAGACGATAGATGGAGAACCGTATCGAGGAAAAGCTTCTTCAGAGGATGAAATCGTTGCCTCATCATTTGGATTAATTGCGGCATTCCTTTCTCCGTGCACGAGATTGGCAATTATATCAAGAGGAGATCTTTGAGCAGCTAAGATGCTTTTTAAAACAGCCTTGTCATTGTCGTACTTTGCGAAGCTCAAGCCGACGTATAAACGAGCACTCGTACGGCCGCGAGTAGTTCGAATCCTGTGATGAAGACTCAAACGAATCGCCGTTTGCAAATGTCAGGGTCATCATCGTTTGTTTCACAAGAAATGGATGAAGACATTGGCTGCTTATTACTAACCCTGCCACGTAGCTGCCCCAAAAAGGTAAGCTTAGAGAAATTCTCAATTTTTTTTTCTGCGAACCTTGCACTCGGAAACACTGATCAGCGGCTTTCCATTGCGAGTGGCGCGAAATAGTTCTTGTAGCACGAAAAATAAATCCCAAGGAACAGATTTCGCGACAGAGGAGTAAATACTCACTATCTGAGGACCAAAATACTACAACAGACCCCGTCAACGAAAGGTAATTCCCGTTCCCTTTACGAAATCCGCACAATGTCACTCGTAAATTATGCTCACATTTCCTGAAACAAGTTATGTTCGTGTCTTAGGCCTTATTGAGGGGGATAAGAGGGATTCCTAGAACAGGATAAAATTGTAGTTTGCTACTTATCAATGTTTATAAGAACAAGAGGGGGGTAACTCGGATATATTAGGACATTTGACTTTTCAAAATAATTTTTGGTCAAAATCTCACACTAGGGCCTGAAATTTGGTAAAACTGGATAAAATTTCCCCACCTTAGGCATTAATTATATCTCTTTATAAGTATCACAGTTCTCCACTCCCTCTCCTTTCCTACAGATCAACCGGGATACATGATGATCTTGAATTTTTGTTGGAGGAGGACCTGAGCAGTATTCAACTCTTTCCAATGTCACACATGGAAAGACAAAATACTTAGCAGCTTCTTGATTCTTTGGCTTTGTTGCCTACAAGATTAATTCCCTGCAGGAGGCTAACTGGGCAGTGAGAAGTTATGGTCCAGAGTCCTTCAATGGGACCAACTGACAGTGCAAAAGAAGACTGGACAACAAACAGAAATTGGAAAACACAATATCCATGTTAGCTCAATTTCAGGTATGTAAAATAGTTAAGACTAAACATTAAAAAAATACTCTGGGGATGTTTCGTAACTGGAAATCAATGGCTTACATGTATTGTTTGCATCTTTTCCAATCTGTTGATCTAGTCTCAAATAGCATAAAATGAGAAAAATATACAAAATAAATTGCTCAGGAATCACCAACATTACCAGTAACATCCAGATGTATTGTCAGAGTGTGCTGCTGTTGCCTTCAGCAATTCTTGTTTTCATTTTAACTGTATCACCAAGTATCACCAAGGTTACCAGTGGCATTCAGATGTATTGTCGGAGTCATGTGTGCTGCTGTTGCCTTTAACAATTCTTGTTTTCATTTTCATTATAACTGATCAACTATCACCAAGGTTACCAGTGGCATCCAGATGTTTCGTCGGAGTGTGCTACTGTTGTCTTTAACAATTCTTGTTTTCATTTTCATTTTAACTGTTCAACTATCACCAAGGTTACCAGTGGCATCCAGATGTTTCGTCGGAGTGTGCTACTGTTGCCTATAACAATTCTTGTTTTCATTTTCATTTTAACTGCTCAAGTATCACCAAGGTTACCATTGGCATCCAGATGTTTCGTCGGAGTGTGCTACTGTTGCCTTTAACAATTCTTGTTTTCATTTTCATTATAACTGTTCAACTATCACCAAGGTTACCAGTGGCATCCAGATGTTTCGTCGGAGTGTGTTACTGTTGCCTTTAACAATTCTTGCTTTCATTTTCATTATAACTGTTCAACTATCACCTAGGTTACCATTGGCATCCAGATGTTTCGTCGGAGTGTGCTACTGTTGCCTATAACAATTCTTGTTTTCATTTTCATTTTAACTGCTCAAGTATCACCAAGGTTACCAGTGGCATCCAGATGTTTCGTCGGAGTGTGTTACTGTTGCCTTTAACAATTCTTGTTTTCATTTTCATTTTAACTGCTCAAGTATCACCAAGGTTACCATTGGCATCCAGATGTTTCGTCGGAGTGTGTTACTGTTGCCTTTAACAATTCTTGTTTTCATTTTCATCATAACTGTTCAAGTATCACCAAGGTTACCAGTGGCATCCAGATGTTTCGTCGGAGTGTGCTACTGTTGCCTATAACAATTCTTGTTTTCATTTTCATTTTAACTGCTCAAGTATCACCAAGGTTACCAGTGGCATCCAGATGTTTCGTCGGAGTGTGTTACTGTTGCCTTTAACAATTCTTGCTTTCATTTTCATTATAACTGTTCAACTATCACCTAGGTTACCATTGGCATCCAGATGTTTCGTCGGAGTGTGCTACTGTTGCCTATAACAATTCTTGTTTTCATTTTCATTTTAACTGCTCAAGTATCACCAAGGTTACCAGTGGCATCCAGATGTTTCGTCGGAGTGTGTTACTGTTGCCTTTAACAATTCTTGTTTTCATTTTCATTTTAACTGCTCAAGTATCACCAAGGTTACCAGTGGCATCCAGATGTTTCGTCGGAGTGTGCTACTGTTGCCTTTAACAATTCTTGTTTTCATTTTCATCATAACTGTTCAAGTATCACCAAGGTTACCAGTGGCATCCAGATGTTTCGTCGGAGTGTGCTACTGTTGCCTATAACAATTCTTGTTTTCATTTTCATTTTAACTGCTCAAGTATCACCAAGGTTACCAGTGGCATCCAGATGTTTCGTCGGAGTGTGCTACTGTTGCCTATGACAATTCTTGCTTTCATTTTCATTTTAACTGCTCAAGTATCACCAAGGTTACCAGTGGCATCCAGATGTTTCATCGGAGTGTGCTACTGTTGCCTATAACAATTCTTGTTTTCATTTTCAATTTAACTGCTCAAGTATCACCAAGGTTACCAGTGGCATCCAGATGTTTCGTCGGAGTGTGCTACTGTTGCCTATAACAATTCTTGTTTTCATTTTCATTATGACTGATCAACTATCACCAAGGTTACCAGTGGCATGCAGATGTTTCGTCGGAGTGTGCTACTGTTGCCTATGACAATTCTTGTTTTCATTTTCATTTTAACTGCTCAAGTATCACCAAGGTTACCAGTGGCATCCAGATGTTTCGTCGGAGTGTGCTACTGTTGCCTTTAACAATTCTTGTTTTCATTTTCATTTTAACTGCTCAAGTATCACCAAGGTTACCATTGGCATCCAGATGTTTCGTCGGAGTGTGCTACTGTTGCCTTTAACAATTCTTGTTTTCATTTTCATTTTAACTGCTCAAGTATCACCAAGGTTACCATTGGCATCCAGATGTTTCGTCGGAGTGTGCTACTGTTGCCTTTAACAATTCTTGTTTTCATTTTCATTATAACTGTTCAACTATCACCAAGGTTACCAGTGGCATCCAGATGTTTCGTCGGAGTGTGCTACTGTTGCCTTTAACAATTCTTGTTTTCATTTTCATTATAACTGTTCAACTATCACCAAGGTTACCAGTGGCATCCAGATGTTTCGTCGGAGTGTGCTACTGTTGCCTATAACAATTCTTGTTTTCATTTTCATTTTAACTGCTCAAGTATCACCAAGGTTACCAGTGGCATCCAGATGTTTCGTCGGAGTGTGCTACTGTTGCCTATAACAATTCTTGTTTTCATTTTCATTTTAACTGTTCAAGTATCACCAAGGTTACCAGTGGCATCCAGATATTTTGTCGGAGTGTGCTACTGTTGCCTATGACAATTCTTGTTTTCATTTTCATTATAACTGCTCAAGTATCACCAAGGTTACCAGTGGCATCCAGATGTTTCGTCGGAGTGTGCTACTGTTGCCTATAACAATTCTTGTTTTCATTTTCATTTTAACTGCTCAAGTATCACCAAGGTTACCATTGGCATCCAGATGTTTCGTCGGAGTGTGCTACTGTTGCCTTTAACAATTCTTGTTTTCATTTTCATTATAACTGCTCAAGTATCACCAAGGTTACCAGTGGCATCCAGATGTTTCGTCGGAGTGTGCTACTGTTGCCTATAACAATTGAGTGAGGTGGAACAGGCCTAAATTAGGCATTTGAGTTTGTGCCACAGGATACCCACTTCGTTGGTGTAGTAATGAATCGAAACACAAAATAATGTTGTTTGAGCTATAGTAAATGTTTGTAATGAAAAAAAAATGTGACCAACAGATGAGAATGAAAAGGGTTAGTTTTAAAAGAAACTGTCAGGTGCTACGTCTTTTGGGGAGTGAAACACGAGAATATGGTTTGTCAACGGAATTGACCACCGTAAAGAGATTAAAAAAGCTGACGTTTCTAGTGTTTGCCCTTCCACAGATCGCATCGAGGAATTGCGGGTTATGTATGGTTTGTGCACAGAATCTGGAGCTACGTGAAAACGGAAATAAATAGAATGAAAAGCGTTCATTGATACGATTTGAAAGATGAATTTTTGCTCTAGATTTTTCCCCCTTTCGGTGTTAACTTGATCCCGGGGAGGGGGTGGGGTGGGGGTGGGGTGGGGGTGGGGTGGGGGTGGGGTGTGTACTCCCAGAAAAATTGGGTAGGGCGTGCGGTCCCCTTCCCGAAACACTTACCTTATTTTAGAACAAAAACAGCGGTTCTCCCTACCCTATTTCAGACCTGATCAAAAATTTGATACCCTGTTTCAGACTTATTTCATGTGCGCGATAAAAGATAATTAAGGACAAAAAAGAAGGGCTTTTGCAGATGGTCTTATCGCCTACTGTCGAAGAAGTAGCTTCTTCTAAAAAAGTATACCCAATCCAAGACGAATGGACAAACCATACCTTATTTCAGACCAAAATGTTCAAAATCGATAACCTATTTCAGACCAACACGGCTAAAAATCCATACCCTTTGGTGCCCCATATACCTGATATAGCCCATATAAGGGAGTACCACCTCCCCCGACCTTTTTTTTCTTTTTCATTCCCTGATAATTATTAAAAGCAAATTAATGGTACCCAGCTACGCCATTCTTTTTCTTTTTTTTTTTTTTTTTTTTTTTTGTTTTTGTTTTTTGTGAATGATATATGAAATAAATCATACATGAACTGCGGAAATGAAAGCAAATGAAGAATGATCCTCGCAGTTGTGAACGCAAATGATGCAATTGCGAAAAGAAGCCTGAAAAAATTCAGGACTTCAACGGGGTTTGAACCCGTGACCTCGCGATACCATTGGCATCCAGATGTTTCGTCGGGGTGTGCTACTGTTGCCTTTAACAATTCTTGTTTTCATTTTCATTATAACTGTTCAACTATCACCAAGGTTACCAGTGGCATCCAGATGTTTCGTCGGAGTGTGTTACTGTTGCCTTTAACAATTCTTGCTTTCATTTTCATTATAACTGTTCAACTATCACCTAGGTTACCATTGCATCCAGATGTTTCGTCGGAGTGTGCTACTGTTGCCTATAACAATTCTTGTTTTCATTTTCATTTTAACTGCTCAAGTATCACCAAGGTTACCAGTGGCATCCAGATGTTTCGTCGGAGTGTGTTACTGTTGCCTTTAACAATTCTTGTTTTCATTTTCATTTTAACTGCTCAAGTATCACCAAGGTTACCATTGGCATCCAGATGTTTCGTCGGAGTGTGCTACTGTTGCCTTTAACAATTCTTGTTTTCATTTTCATCATAACTGTTCAAGTATCACCAAGGTTACCAGTGGCATCCAGATGTTTCGTCGGAGTGTGCTACTGTTGCCTATAACAATTCTTGTTTTCATTTTCATTTTAACTGCTCAAGTATCACCAAGGTTACCAGTGGCATCCAGATGTTTCGTCGGAGTGTGTTACTGTTGCCTTTAACAATTCTTGCTTTCATTTTCATTATAACTGTTCAACTATCACCTAGGTTACCATTGGCATCCAGATGTTTCGTCGGAGTGTGCTACTGTTGCCTATAACAATTCTTGTTTTCATTTTCATTTTAACTGCTCAAGTATCACCAAGGTTACCAGTGGCATCCAGATGTTTCGTCGGAGTGTGTTACTGTTGCCTTTAACAATTCTTGTTTTCATTTTCATTTTAACTGCTCAAGTATCACCAAGGTTGCCTTTAACAATTCTTGTTTTCATTTTCATTATAACTGTTCAACTATCACCAAGGTTACCAGTGGCATCCAGATGTTTCGTCGGAGTGTGCTACTGTTGCCTTTAACAATTCTTGTTTTCATTTTCATTATAACTGTTCAACTATCACCAAGGTTACCAGTGGCATCCAGATGTTTCGTCGGAGTGTGCTACTGTTGCCTATAACAATTCTTGTTTTCATTTTCATTTTAACTGCTCAAGTATCACCAAGGTTACCAGTGGCATCCAGATGTTTCGTCGGAGTGTGCTACTGTTGCCTATAACAATTCTTGTTTTCATTTTCATTTTAACTGTTCAAGTATCACCAAGGTTACCAGTGGCATCCAGATATTTTGTCGGAGTGTGCTACTGTTGCCTATGACAATTCTTGTTTTCATTTTCATTATAACTGCTCAAGTATCACCAAGGTTACCAGTGGCATCCAGATGTTTCGTCGGAGTGTGCTACTGTTGCCTATAACAATTCTTGTTTTCATTTTCATTTTAACTGCTCAAGTATCACCAAGGTTACCATTGGCATCCAGATGTTTTGTCGGAGTGTGCTACTGTTGCCTTTAACAATTCTTGTTTTCATTTTCATTATAACTGCTCAAGTATCACCAAGGTTACCAGTGGCATCCAGATGTTTCGTCGGAGTGTGCTACTGTTGCCTATAACAATTGAGTGAGGTGGAACAGGCCTAAATTAGGCATTTGAGTTTGTGCCACAGGATACCCACTTCGTTGGTGTAGTAATGAATCGAAACACAAAATAATGTTGTTTGAGCTATAGTAAATGTTTGTAATGAAAAAAAAATGTGACCAACAGATGAGAATGAAAAGGGTTAGTTTTAAAAGAAACTGTCAGGTGCTACGTCTTTTGGGAGTGAAACACGAGAATATGGTTTGTCAACGGAATTGACCACCGTAAAGAGATTAAAAAAGCTGACGTTTCTAGTGTTTGCCCTTCCACAGATCGCATCGAGGAATTGCGGGTTATGTATGGTTTGTGCACAGAATCTGGAGCTACGTGAAAACGGAAATAAATAGAATGAAAAGCGTTCATTGATACGATTTGAAAGATGAATTTTTGCTCTAGATTTTTCCCCCTTTCGGTGTTAACTTGATCCCGGGGAGGGGGTGGGGTGGGGTGGGGTGGGGGTGGGGTGGGGGTGGGGGTGTACTCCCAGAAAATTGGGTAGGGCGTGCGGTCCCCTTCCCGAAACACTTACCTTATTTTAGAACAAAAACAGCGGTTTCTCCCTACCCTATTTCAGACCTGATCAAAAATTTGATACCCTGTTTCAGACTTATTTCATGTGCGCGATAAAAGATAATTAAGGACAAAAAAGAAGGGCTTTTGCAGATGGTCTTATCGCCTACTGTCGAAGAAGTAGCTTCTTCTAAAAAAGTATACCCAATCCAAGACGAATGGACAAACCATACCTTATTTCAGACCAAAATGTTCAAAATCGATAACCTATTTCAGACCAACACGGCTAAAAATCCATACCCTTTGGTGCCCCATATACCTGATATAGCCCATATAAGGGAGTACCACCTCCCCCGACCTTTTTTTTCTTTTTCATTCGCTGATAATTATTGAAAGCAAATTAATGGTACCCAGCTACGCCATTCTTTTTCTTTTTTTTTCTTTTTTTTTTTTGTTTTTGTTTTTTGTGAATGATATATGAAATAAATCATACATGAACTGCGGAAATGAAAGCAAATGAAGAATGATCCTCGCAGTTGTGAACGCAAATGATGCAATTGCGAAAAGAAGCCTGAAAAAAATTCAGGACTTCAACGGGGTTTGAACCCGTGACCTCGCGATACCGGTGATGACCACGATGAAGTCGATGACCCCGTTGAAGTCCTGAATTTTTTTCAGGCTTCTTTTCGCAGTTGCATAAATTGCGTTCACAACTGCGAGGATCATTCTTCATTTGATTTTTGTTTTATGTAGGTTATACGTTGAGCACCAATTCTTCAATCAATATAAGGACCCTAAACCTGACCTATACGGTCACTACCTTGACGACGGCATCGGTGCAGTATTTGAGGAACTCAATGAATTTATAACCTCCGTCAATTCCTCTCATCTGGCTCTGAAATATACCTTGGAAATTATAGAAGCTTCGCTGGCTCTTCTTGATATCAAAGTTTCTATCCGTGGCAATAACTTATGTACCAGTGTGCTCTCCAAAGTCACAGATTCTCACAGTTATTTATTGTATTCATCTTCACATCCATCTCACGTCAAATAATGAAAGCCACTGCTCCCTGTTACGGTCGTAGGAAAATCCACGGAAATTTAATCAAATCAACATAGCCGGCGTTGAGTAAATTTTTCACAGACAAAGGAAAACGTGCTATAATTGTAAACGCTCACAAAATAAAAAGTTAGAGTTATAACTGAACATACATTACTTGAGTGAACTCGCCTACCAGTAAGCGAACGAGTTGTAGAGGCGTAGGCGAGTTTACCGGTATTCCTAATTCGGCCGGGTTTTCTTAATAAAAAAAAAAAAAGAAACGAATGCGTGATTTGGATTTCTAAATTATTGTTTGTTGTCTCGTCACTTTCTCACTCTCCCCGCCGCATAGAAAGTGATCCTAATTTTCTCACGGCTCAATCACAGTGTTTCCGGTGACAAAATTTAGTTTTGACAGCCGCACTTGCGAATTTTCACGCCTTCTACATTACACGGGCTGACTCACTGACAGATTGAAAGTCAAATATGTAAGGAATGCGGGGTCCACAACCCCGCATTCCTTTGTAATACTTCCAGATAGACTCCGCTGCGTCTCGTCATGTGTGTTTAATAGCATAAGATCTTCAAAACCGGATGTCAAGGCTTTTTGATTTTTTTTCAACTGTTCAATAACTTCATCCTGTTTTTTGTCAACACTTTCTTTCACACTCTTCTGGACATCAATAGAGGGTTTCAGTAATTCTGATGTTGTATCATATGCATCCTGTTTTCTGTATTCATAAGTCTTGATAATATCACGAACTTCTCTTGTTTTGTTTCCAGCTTCAATTCCACTTTTAAGAAGCCTTTCATTCGTTCTATATCCATATACAATTGTGTTAGACTAATCTAAACTATTTACATATGGAAATCCCTAATTATGATATTCAGGGTTCAAAGAATTCATTCAGACAGTTGTATCCGTATATGCCAAAAGATACATTTAGAATGTTATTGGCCGGTAATTCTGGATCTGGAAAGACAACATTGTTCATGCACCTGATTATGGAACCATTAGTCTATTATGATCAGATACATCTTTATGCTAAAAACTTGGATCAAGACAAATATCAATATCTTCGGAAAGTAATGGATGAAATAAGCAGTCACATTGGATATCCTGCCTTGGTTTGCAGTCAAGAAGAGATATTGCCAGTTGAACAAATAAAAGACACAGATTTGCAGCGATTGGTTGTTTTTGATGATTTCGTGACTGACAAGAAACAAGATCAGATAATCAGCTATTTCATTCAGGGAAGACACAAGAACTGTTCAGTCATATATCTCACACAATCATTCTATGGCTGTCCAAAATCAATCAGATTGAATTGCAGCCACTTTTGCCTCTATGATTTCCCATCATCAAGAGAAAGGAATCTGATTGCACAGGAGCTTGGAATCGACAAGAAGAAATACATTGAAGCAAGCAAGAAACCATATTCCTTCTGTTATGTTGACAAGCCAATGAAAACAATCAAGAGGAATTTTTATGGTGCTGTTTAATCTAATCTAATATTATATGGCAATCAATAATTTCCAAAATGTTGAAAAACAGGAGAATCCAAAAACAGAAAGAATCGAAAAATTAATCAATCCTTCTAATGTTGAAACACCATTTGAAATCGCTGAAAAAATCAAAATGGAAGTATACAGGAGGACACAAAAAGTATTGAAAAAACAATAAGAGACTACCTGTCATCTATGAAACCATACCACCTGAATTCTTGGAAGATGAAAGCAGTGATGAAGAAGATTAATCTAACAAGATGATATAATGGGAGTTTTTAATTCTCCACTAGATCAAGATAAAATGAAAACTGGAACTGGTGAAAGAGGCCCAGCTAGTCCAATTGGTCCCAAAGGTGAAAAAGGTGATAGAGGTCCAAAAGGTAATACAGGTGCAATTGGTCCACAAGGAACTACTGGAGCTGTTGGTCCCAAAGGTGATGGATTTAGATTAACACAAGATGGTAATTATGACATTGAAAATAAACGTTTGACAAATGTTGGTGATCCAGTAAATCATTATGATTCTGCTAACTTGGGATATGTTAATGATGCTGTTTTATCAATTGAAGGAACACGTGTTAATCCATTTAAATTTCTTCTTGAAGATGTATCAAAAACAACTATTCTTAGAAATGCGAATAATCTACAATTAGAAGTCTATAATAAAAGCCCTTACTCAATAAATAAAAAAGCCTTGTCTTTTGTTATTCCTACTGCTGGTCTTACAACTGTTCTTCGTTTTGATCTGACACAATTGGAAGTTTCAAAGTACACTTTAGTTGTTGAGTTTTATACTGATGGTAACCCAAATAATGCAACAGTCGATGACGACAATCTGTCATCTAATTTAATTGAAAGAAAAGATTCAATAAAAAGAGCATTTCCAAAGACTCATCTTGTTGACGGTTATCTTAAGAGAATATTCTTCCTTGAAAAAACAAGTCATGGTTCCACATCAATGGAGTTATTGTTGATTTCACCATATTTACAAAACAATAAAAAACATTATGTTATAGTTTATGGTGTTTACGGATTTTCAAATATTATTTTATCACATATTCACGATCCTGCTTTTGAAATAGAAGATGGAAGAATTGTATTTAATAATGAGCTTAAAATGAGTTTTCGTAGAATAGTCAATGTTGCACGCCCTATACTTCCACAAGACTGTGCAACTAAAAAATACGTTGATGATGCTGCCACATATCTGTCGACAAATAAAGCGGATAAAACATATGTTAATTCTGACTTTGTGAAAAAAGATGGAAGCGTTGCGATGACTTCTGATTTGAATCTTGGAGGTAACAAATTGACTAATGTAGCAGCGCCAACAGCAAACAATGATTCAGCCACAAAGGGGTATGTTGATACTGAAATTGCTGGAATTGATGTTTCTCCATTTCTTAAAAAAGATGGAAGTGTTGCAATGACTGGTGATCTTGACATGGGCAACAATAAAATAACAAATATACCATTCCCTAGCTTATCATCTCCAGTTAGTAGTTATGATGCGGTGAATTTTGGTTTTGTTGTACAAAATATACAAGATATCAGAGCAGACACATTATTATTGAATGGAACAAATGCAATGACTGGTGATCTTGACATGGGTGACAATAAAATGACAAATGTTGGATCTCCAAACTCTGATAAAGATTCTGCCAACAAAAAGTATGTTGATGACCTTGTTTTTTCAGCATCAGGAGCTCAACGCAACCCATTCGCTTTTCTGTTAAAAGACAAATCCAAGTCTTCTGCAGTCAGTGGTGTGGAAAACCTTCAAATTGAGAATTTTGACAGATCACCTTATCACATAAACAAGTCGTCATTGTCTTTTTTCATCAAACGAAGAGGCAACTTTACATCCAAAATTCGTTTTGATTTGACATCTTTGAGAAACAGTCAGTACACTTTTGTTGTTGAGTTTTACTCACCATCTGACTTAAGAAGTGCAACAATTGAGCTTTTTCTTCCAACTGTGAATATACGAGATGCGGGACAGCCGTTTCAAAAAGCTTTCCTCAAAACTCCACACGTTGATGGTTACATGAAAAAACTTCTCCAGATAGAAAAAAGAAGTGGTGGTCAAGCAGCAATTGAGGTTGAACTTTCCAGCACAGCTCCAGCGTCTAACACCAAAACACATATCATCGTTTATGGGGCCTATGGCTATCATACAAATTTGTCTTACTTTGTTCATGACCCAGCTTATGAAATTGAAAACGGTCATGTTGCGTTTGGTAGTAATGTTGACATGAAATTAAACAAAATCATCAACCTACAGGATAACCCCTCAAACCCACAAGATGCTGTAAACAAAAAGTATGTTGATGCTGAAATTGCTGGTATTGATGTTTCTCAATTTCTTAAAAAAGATGGAAGTGTTATAATGACAGGCAACCAGGATTTGGGGGGGTTTATTATTACAGGTCATGGGATAGGAAGCCAACCAGCAGATCTTGTGAATAAATCATATATTGACACTAATCTCGCATCAAAAAGCAGTATCGGTCAAACTCTACTTCGAGATGGAACACAAGAAATGACTGCTAATTTAAATCTTGCTGGTAACAAAGTGATCAACTGTGCAACACCAACTGCTAACACAGATGCTGCCAACAAAAGATATGTTGACCAGGCCCCTTTTCTTAAACTTGTCGGAGGTCAAATGGCTGGTGATATTGACATGGGTGATAACACACTCGCAAACTTAAAAGAAGGAACAAATAAAACCGATGCCGTAAATTTAGATCAATTAGAAAAAAGTCATATTTCATCTGCTTCTCATCCAAAGAATGCTTTCAAATATTTGATGAATGATATCGATGAAATTAGCACTGAATATGGCTTGACAGTTAATGGATATGTCAATTTACCTCGTTCACCACATTTGATTTCAAAAAAGGTCATTGATATAGACTTGAATAAAGAAGCTAATCATATTTACAGAGCTAGAATTGGATTTAATATGTACACAATAAAAGATGGAAAATACACATTTATTCTTGAATGGCTATTTCCTGATTATGAAGGAATGAGTCTTAGTAGTGTAACATTCAATGCCACTGGTGGAATTACAATTCATAAAACTGTAGGGAGAAAATTTGATAACAGAAATGAAGATCATTCGAGATATTTATTATGGATTGAAAAACCTTCAGTAAGTTCACCACCTGAATATTTATATTGTAAGATTCATATTAATGCTAACCCAACTTATCCAAATAAGTACAAAGTTCATTGTGTTGCATATGGTATTGATTTCGAAGCAGCAGACGTTCCATCAAGTGTTTACGACTTCACTGAAACTTATAAAATCGTGAATGAAACAATACAATTACAAACTGATTTAGATTTGAATGCTTTTGATGTGAAAGAAAATGAAAATTGGTTGTTTGGTGGAGACAATGGTGAATTTACAATGCTAAATAATATTAATATGAATAGCTATTTAATAAAAGAGGCTAAACTTGGTGGTGAGTTGAATCTGAAAGGCTATAGAATTCATAATAATGGTTTGAATCTATTTCGTTCAAGCGTTACAGGTGTAATTATGGAAACGGCTTTCGATTTGGGTGGATTTGCTCTTTACAGGCCGAAATTAGGAGGTGATCTAAATTTGAATGGGAATGAAATAATCGGTCAAATACAATATTTAAATTGCTCTGTCAAAGCCAAACGAGGACATAATAAGAATGCTTTAAAGCCTGTATTGATAAATGGCTCTGATTTTTTAGTCATTCACAACAATAACTTTCACATTAAGAATATGTATGTAATACAAGGAACAAAACCCGGAATATTCTACTTCAAGACAAAAGCTGAAGGTGGTGGGCCTTTGCCATTACCAGCAACAATTTTTGAATACAGACATTCTTCTATGAGTAGAAACATCACAACGGTCAACATCAACAAATCATTATCGAGAGGCTATTTAATCATTGATTATTCACATCCCAATAGTGGAGAATTTGATACAGCATTCACACTTGAAGTAATTATGAATTAATCTAAATTAATATTATATGGGTGTATTCAATCAAGATAACACAAGAACTGGTGAAAGAGGCCCAAAAGGTGATAGAGGTGATGCTGGTGCAATTGGTCCTAAAGGTGATAAAGGTGATAAAGGAATTGGTTTTACATTAACACAAGATGGTCACTATGATCTTGGAAACAAACATTTGACTAATGTAAAAGCAGGCAATGATTCTGATCATGTTGTAATCAAATCACAAGTTTCAGATATTGTCAGAGATAGTTTTTTGGATTTGTGGGTTTCTGAATTCATCAGATTATACTCTAAATGTACTTATCAAATCGACAGAGCAAATAATAATTTTCTAGATATGAATGCAGACAGAAAAGTTGAAACATTATATGATCTCTCGAATGAAGAAAATGATGCAACTCAATCAGCTTTAAACATAAGACCCACTGTTTGTACCAAAGCTAATAAACATAATGGTCGTTATTATTTAGACTTTAATGGATCGCAGAGAATGATAAGTCAAATCAATTTAAATAATAATGCGGTTAATATTTTCATTGTTTATAAATTAAATTCAAATACAGGTGGAAATCCATGGAAAAATGGGCTTTTTGGTCATGATACTGAAGTTATGATAAGTTTGTCAGCTATTACAATGGTTCAAATTTAGCTATAAGTGGTGTTGATCAATCAAATTGTGTATATTTTGGTCCGGCAGCATCTATACAAAGTTTCAGAAAAATAGCAGATTATTCAGTAAATGATTTGGGTCAAATAAATGTTTGGCACTGCTTGCCTGTTCACTGGGATAATTTATCTTCTCCAAAAACAAACACAAGTAAAATCTATTGGAATAAAAAACATATTGGAAGTTTTACAGCGGCTAACAGAAGTGGTAGTCGGCAAATGACTTTTGGTGATTTGGATCCTAGCTCCATCGCACCTCTTGACGGTAGTGTTATTTTTTCTGTGTGTACTTGGATTCTATATTAGACGAAAAAACAATTTCAGATCATCATCAAATTTTAATCCAACGATATAATATAAATGAACAAAATAATTAGATATGTGAGATGGTTTATTCGGGATGCCGAACGGAAAAACCCTGGTGTTGACAAGAGGATTTTGAAATCAGCTTTGGTTTATCAGTTTCTATATCACAAACATTTTAACAAGTATGTTGAGGTGAGAGATATCCTTTTGGAGCATGAAGACATTGGATTAATTGGATATGGTGATGGTTGCCTGACACATTTGTTGGAGCATACTCTTGGATGGATTAATGTGTTGCAAACACATGCAATATTACATGATGCTTTCGGTCGATTCTACGTCAAACATTCACTTGACAGAGGATATTCTTATGCTCTACCGTCTTTCTTGATGACTAAAATGAGTAAGTTATCACTTCTGAGTGGGCAATTGTCTGGTTTATGGTATTGTATCTTGAAGAGAATCGTTATATAAGCAATAAATATGAAAGAGCGAAAAAGCATATTCAACTGGAACCATATTTCAGGTGAATTAACAGAAGATCAGGTAAATGAATTAAAATCCTATTACCGAACATATCACAGAAAGTGTTGGGCTTATAAACAAGCAGTCAAAAGATTCAAAAAATGGAAGTTATTGGGTAATTCAGCATCCATTATATTTGCAACTGGCGGTCTTGCCGCAAGCATTTCGACTGGTGGTGTTAGTTTAGTTGCCATCAGTACAGCATCACTTTTAATACAAGGTTGGATGAAACACAAGAACCTTGACATGAAAATACAGAATTGTACATATGCTTATCAAAGCTACCAGCATCTTCTCAATACAATAAAAGAAACCATGAGAAGCGGTAATTTTGATAATTCCAGCATACACAATACAATGAAGAACATAGACGATTATGTTGTTGATAATAGTCCAATTATTGATAAGTACCTACTGAAATATGATGAAAAATTTACTGTCTAATAATACCAATAATTACATCAAATATCAACAATAAAATTTCAACCCAATATTGATCATAAATTTTCAGTGTTTTCTTTGAGTTGGTTAATATGATATACTCATAAGGCAGATCCATCATCATGAACAATTGTTTCAGAATGAATTTGGTATTAATCATACGCTTTCTATTTTCATTCACCAATGGCAGTACTTTATCCATCTCCTTGAATATTCTTAATATTTTGTTTCTGTCTTCAGCAGTAATTTGAAATCTATTCTTGTGACATATTTTATTTATTACATTTTCAATATGATACTTCCGATGATACATTGATTTTCGCTTTATTTTATACATATTATTATGAAAGTCGACATACTCTCTGCAATAGTCATAGCCGTGGACTGAACCACAATTTATACAAACATTTTCACCATTATCGTTAAACATTTTCTGTTTATCACAACACGGTTCCTTTTTAACACTATGTTCTCCTATTTTCTGATCACAAAAAGGACATGTTATATAATTTTCTACTTCAATCAAATATTCATGAATATCTGAATTACACAGATCATTTACCATCTGGCTACCTGATCTGATTCGATTGGGCTTTTCCAAGGCCCGGAGATTTCTTTCTTTCTTCATTCTCCATTAAACCTAAAGCGACATGTCTTTAAGTGTTTTTCATATCCTAAGGTACTTAAAGAGATGACCTTGACCAAGCGGTGGAAAATGCGCTGATGTGGAAAATGCGCTGGATCACCCAAGTACTGTTTTTCCGAGAAAGTTACACATGGTAATTTTCCGAGAAATTGAACCATCTGATTTCAAAGATGTGACCTTGACCAAGCGGTTGAAAATGCGCTGATGTGGAAAATGCGCTGGGTCACCCAAGTACTATACTACTTACTTCTTCAGTCGTAGGTAAGTTTGTAATCACTTATATAGCAGCACACTTAAACGGTGTTTTTGAAACATACATTTTGCAAATGTTTGTACCGAAAAGCGGAATCAGTGATTTCCTTGTAAATGCCCTAAAAAAGCCTTTTCTGTTGGTTCTCGAAGTCATCTTGCGTGTGTTTTTCTCCTCAGGGAAGCGTTTTGTGTCTTTTTTATATGGTGATACATTTTTACTCAAACTATTGCATATTAAAAAACAGACGGCCATTTGTGAAGCGCTTACGAATGACTTCAAACGCTTACTACGTACACTCGGAAAAACATTAACATAAAACAGAATTTCTCTACTCTTCTTCCCGTGGACTTTTATATCCTTTCTCTCGTAGAGTCCTTCCAAAACCTAGCCTCCCAGTAAAATTTAAGAATATTAATTTTAAGAGTATATAATTATTGGCCTCTGTGGAAGCGTTTAATTAATATTGTATGATGCTTTTATGAGAAAAATTTAATAAGATAAGAAGAGTACCATGCAATAAACATGATCCAACTGATAATGACTGTGAAAGACTTCCTTTCCAGGGAAATGAAATGGAATGTTATCAACCTGATTTTATAACTTCCTGTCAGAGTGTCATGCATCTAATGAGACTCCGAGGTTCAAACCAATACCAATATATGTTCGTGTCGGCGTGCGTATTTATAAATCAACTGATTACAAACATAGCCTTTAGGCAAATAAATAGTTTGAAGTGGGACAGGCGAGGTTATTAGTAAGCATTGCATTCACAACAATTAAATAAAATTAATGGCTTTAATAGTACCGACATTTTTTTAAATTAAATACATTATAGGTCAGCCAACAAGTTCCTAAAATAAAATCCATAAAAGGAAACCAATCGTTAGGAATCAATAAAAGAGAAAATTAATTGGAATACACTGGAATGGGAATTATGACAACAAACCGAGAAAAGCAACTTTCAATATGCAGAATAGGTATAATAAATTCTGAACCAGATGAGTACAATTCGCTACTGCTACTGCACACAGGGTAGCAAGTTTTCTTACTTAAAAAAAGTGTTACAATGTTTATTTAAACAATCCTGAATCGGTCATGCCGCAAACACACTGCACCAAATTATTCAAGGTGGCCTCTCCTGTAAACCTTGTGGTTTTCTGAGGTCTCCTCGCTACTAACTTAGGTGTATGTCTTGTAAATATTATGAAAATGGCAAATAAATGAAATAAATAAATAATAACTCGGTATATGGTTTGTCCTGGTTCCAAATTGAATGCATATTACCAAGCGCAATTAGCAGAGAAGGGAAGTTAATGATTGGGTAAGTTTAAGCTACATTTTACAAAAATCTAGTGAGATGGAATTACACATTATTCGCATTACCCAGGAAATCAGTTCATCTAAAGCCTAGAAAATTACAACCAGGACAGCTTTAAATTCGGACGGCGTTTAGTCATAAACAACTGTGACATTTCTCATTTTTATAGATCGAGTTATATATATACGTAAGTATAGGGGAGCTTTTTCAAAATATCAGAATTTATTATTGAACACATTGTTTCACCAAATATAGCGCGCTCCCTATTAGTCATACGTACTGAACAGATATCCTGCGATATACGCAACATCTATAAGTTCTAAATTTCGGTGGCGGGGATAGTGTCGCACCCCAATTGTTTTAGGGCAAAAGTCCATTGTTTATGTTGTTTGTTCTTTTGTCTCACCTGAAGGGTGGTCTCTAATCAGGTGAGACCTTGCCAAGCGCTGCGAGGTGAAAGCGATATACGTAATTTATGTGTTGCGGAGAAAAATGCCGGCTTTTCCAGGTTTTTTTTTTTTTTTTTTGCAATAAAAGCAGAACATTGCAGCAGATAAATACGTATTGTAGGGTCTACAAATTAACTTCTTCTTAAACTGGAATACGGGCACACATTATATGCAATTATGGACACATGCTCGCCGTTTTTGGAACAGGGTTAGTATGGTAGTGATGCAGCTGAGTAAAATTAATTTAAGGGGCTATGGGGAACGTTGCCCAAAAAGCTGTGGTTTCCCATCGAGTGAATGGCAAGTAAATTATTGATCTTGAAAGCAAAAATTGTTAGGTTGTTTATGGACGTTGAACAAAGCTGCTGGCCATTACAACGACATATGCAAAGAAGAGGTTTGAAGTAGCCTATACTGACTCATGCGCAAGTATCATCTTAAATTTGCATTGCACAATGTCACCCGAAACGAAAAACGGAGGCAAAACCTTAATACGTGCGATCACTGCGCATAAGTAATTAGTTCACGTAATTAGTTCAACAGACAACTTCGCTTTCGGCTTAACGGAGGATCACAGCAATGAATTAGCAAAAACGAAAAGTTCTTCCATCCCAAAATTTATTCAAATCAACATAAAATTTGCTTTGAGGAGCAAAAAAGTCTTCTGTTTTCTTGCGTACGCGCAAACATGTTAATAATAATAATAATAATAATAATAATAGTTCCTTCAGACTGCATAGGTTACGCTGTGCGCCCTATGTTTTACCATTTTAGCATCCATACGTTTGTCAACTGCCATAATAATAATAATAATAATAAATTTAATTTAATTTAACATAATTTATATAGCGCTAACAATAATAAAAATATATATAGCGCTAATAATGATAATAATAATAATAGAAATAACAATAATAACGATTTATTAGTAGTACTTCCACAAGGTGACACTTTGCCTACTAATTACAATTCTCAAATTAAAACAAATGTTGGTTTTGAGGAGAGGGGAAAACGGGAGTACCGCGAGAAAAACCTCTCGGAGCAGAGTAGAGAACCAACAAACTCAGCCCACATATGACACCGAACCCGGGACACATTGGTGGAAGGCGAGTGCTCTGACCACTGCGCCAACCCTGCTACCCTCAGATGGTCTGGCTTTCCTCTGGCTTTCATTTTCTTAACCTACTCATCAAATAATGTATGAAGTATGTAAGTCAAAAAATTTATAAATACTAATACTAACAATACTACAAAGAACAATAGATAATTTGAAAAAATGTAAGCTATGAAATAGTTAGAAGTTAAACAATACGTGGCTAAACTTTCTTTTAACTTGTAACATTTTCTTAGGTTATATCGGTATAAATATTCTATTAATTCCAGGGGCGTAGCGAGCTTTTAGGCCCGTAGGCCTGGGCCTACAAATTTTCAGCCTACCCGTCCTATATATTATTGTGCCTTATTGAGAGATAAACAATTTCTTGAAATTCTTCGCGAGTGTTATAAAAAGGAAACGCAGTTTATCAACGTATCTTAGGTTTATATTAAACAATCCCAACCTCTCAGTAAGGGTGAGATTACGAAAGCAAGGGAAAATTTAAACTTCGGAGCCCGCAGGCTATGAAAAATGATACCGACAATCGTACAGCGGAACAATCGAAAGTTTCCTCTAGAAATAGTCTTTTTTTTTTCGCTCTCAGTCAAATTAATTTGTGTGCGTGGTAAAGGGGAATTCAGATCACATTAATTCATGGCAAATAACACGGCTATTTCTTGCTTAGGGAATACTGGATTATGAGACCTTTGGTTATCTGCTTCAAAATTATGATAAAATTCCGAGTATATATCTTGACTTCACAAACACCTTTCGAGATCTGAGGAACGCATGAAATGGCGTTTTAGAGGTTTCAGTAAAAAAAAAAAGTTTTCGGGGCAACATACTCCCGCACCCCCTAGAAGCTCGCAACGTCGGCGCTCTATACATGCCTTCGGCGTGATCATGACTCTCGCGTTAGAAACAGGCCCACAACTATTTCAAAAACCTCGCTACGCCCCTGAATTGTTCTTTTTAGTAAGGTTCAAGAAGCTTTAATCCCGTGAAGAATAAAACTGACTTGCGAGGTCATCATCGTTAATCTACGGCTCTTATTAAAGCTAGTATAGGACTCATTATTTTACCGAATACCAAATCCAAACTATAGACGTTTTCAATCTTCTTTCCTGCCTTAAATCTGTCAAATACTTTAAAAATCAATTTCCTTTCATTTGACGCAAATGTCAACGGTCGCTGCATTATTTCCTTTTTAAGTTTAATATTGATTTCACCGGTTATCACCATATGTAAGTGTTCAAATTTTGCCCTCAGATCTGAATAATAGCTTTAAAAAACGTCAGTATTCTCAACAGGTAATCAGTCAACAGGAAAAAACTATTAAAGACAAGCTATATATGTTTCACCCTGGTATGCTTCCGTGAAACCTTGCTGCACTATCGCAACTGTTATATTGCTACCCAGAGCAACGTCTTCGAGGCAACCCTTCAGAAATTCGCTGAAGCGTTACGCTGATCGTTGCGAAAGGAAGAGAGAACCTTTACTTCTCGTACAAACAAAATCTGCGAGGCGTACTCATCGTTTCAGGGTATCTTCAGTAACTCGCGATTTTTCTTTTAAAGCTTGAAAAAGATGAAAGTAAACGTATGTAAAATATCAATTTGCTACACAGCTTGCTATCTCAAGAACTCGCTATCTCAAGAACTTGCTATCTCAAGAACTTCCTGGACAAGAACGACCTAGGGATTGTACTTGAAAAACGAAGAAGTTCTCGCTACCAACAACAGCGACTATCCGATCTCGATTTTGCGGACGACATAGCCCTGATTGATGAGTCAGAACAGAGACTGCAACACGCAACATCTGAAGTAGAAGAGAAGGGAAGAAAGGTTGGTCTCACTATCAACTCGAAGAAGACCAAGGTCATGGACGTGGCAAAGGAAAGAAATGATATCACTACCACCTTGAGCAATCAAAACTCTCTTGAAAATGTCGACAAATTTGTCTATCTGGGAAGCATAATATCACATAACGACAACCTCGCACCTGAACTAGACAACCGTATTGGAAAAGCAGCGAATGCTTTCAACAGACTCCTACCTGTCATGCGCCACAAATCCATCAAGATGCCCACGAAAACTGCTATTTACCAAGCAGTAGTTCTATCGACTCTATTGTATGGCTCAGAAAGCTGGAACACCACTTTCCAGGAAGAGAAACGACTAGCAGCGTTCCACACTAGATGCCTAAGAAGAATTTTTCGCGTTTCCTGGCAAGACCATGTGCCAAACGAAGTGATCTTCCAGAGAACCAGCCAAGTACCGCTCATTAACATCTTACGACACAAACGTCTTACATGGCTCGGACATGTCATCCGTATGCACCAAACTCGCTTGCCCCGCCGCTTGCTCCTCTGGGAACCACGAGGACGCCGTCGCCCAGGCAGACAGCGCATGCGCTGGAAAGATTCAGTGTCGAGACACCTGCAAGACTCTGAACTTTTCTTTGAAGAGGCAACAGTGTTAGCGCAGGACCGCAAGGAGTGGCGATCGTTTGTGTTGGCGCTATGTGGGCTCGGCCCACGGCAGCAGTAATGTAAAAATCGTAGATTAGAATACTGTTAGTTGCTCGCTTTCTTCTGCCTCAAAACTTCTAACGCATGGAAAAATGCACAGTGAATGAAGACGAAAATTACTGATTCAGGGCTTGCTTGCCATAACAATAACGGCGTGATGAAGGCGGTAGTGATTGAGAGACTGTACGTGTTATTTCACTCTCATTATTGAACATAGCCAGGGTTATTTGTGACTCTGACATCATATGAAATACTTCGAACTACTGGAAAGGTTTTGACTGCTGACATAAAAATAGCGCCTTTAAAATAATTTTCGCCGATTACCGTCTTTCCACGGTAATCACCAAAAGGCCAATCAGCTCAAATTTGTAGGATATTTCAAATCTGTACGCATACGCATTTTGACGTTTCTTTGGCAACCCGAATCCCTCGTCGTGGCGTAATTAGTCAAGCTTCTTCTTTGTTAATCGATGGTTTTAGACGGGCAAGTTCGGAAATTTTACCCCTCTTTCCTTATCTTTTTGGGTCTGTTATCACAGTCTGGAGCGAGCCCGACACGACGGCATTTGTAGTCCATAACGAAAAACAAAATTTTCAACGGAAAAAGAGGTACAACCATGTTACAAGCGATATATGAGACTCTGAGCATTTACCATTTGCACGAACGCTCCCAATGGTACAGGCTTTTCCTCTCAAAGCGGTTTGGCTAGTCCGAGAGCCCTTACAATTTGCAGAAAACACCGGTTGGAATGGAACGTTCCCTGCTATGGCACTGGCTTTTCCCGTCAAAGAGATCAAAAACCGCGCGAAAGGGGACCAGGACAATCATGGTTTATAACAAATGGTACTGAAATTTTCCGGCCATTTCGGTTGGAATGGAAAAACAGGACTACGTCTGATGATTTCCATTTTTTTCCGGGAATTTGACTTTCGGTTTTTGTTGACAAATAAACGACCTCTGTTTTACGTAATGATATCAGGGAGAGGTGACCAAGCTACTAAGTGCTAATCAAAATGGCGGCGCTCAATTTGAATAGCCCATTTCCGATATATTTGGGCGCGGAAGATTGGTAATGAAAACCGACACGAAAACGAGGCTTGAGGGATTAGCGCGGGAGAAACAAAATACATTTACAGTGCAAACAACTGAATGAAAGCGAGATCTTTTTTTGAAGCTCGGGCCGTCAAAATCTGACAATGGAGAGTAGTTTAATAATATAAGAGTTCCCTGGCGAAAGGATTATTTAACAAAACGAGGAATGTAGATATCAGATAGCTGAACTTGTGGACCTCACACGAACAGCAAGTGAAATGAAACTAAGACAGGTCGATGAAGAAGAAGAAGACTTGTCGGACGTGTTAGCAAGTAACCGAGAACTGAGAAAGGAACCATACCAAACCCTAATAACATTCAGAGCTGGACGTGCGATTTCACAAGCCTGCCACAATTTACTTTTACTGACTTATACACGTATTCTCCATCTTCGTAGCTGATCATTCCACCCCCAGATTCCACTTTCAAGCCTTTCTTCATTAGGATTCTTCGGAGCTGCCTATTCTGGATCAAATATTATGAGAACAGCTCCTGCGGCAACAGAAATCTTCTTGACAATTCCTTTTTTAAGGTCTTCTTTTCGGAAATGCATGCGGAAAACAGATTCGAGGATCGACGAGAGTAAGGAATAAATTTATCATCGATTCTTAGCTTCTGCCAAACAATTGCCACTTTTTACAAACTTTTCTACCAGAAGAAAAACGAAAATAGGACAAATTTCCCTTTTCGTGATCGCTATTAGTACAAACCGCAACTGCACAGTATTTTACCGTGATAAATATGAAAGCCCTAATTTTTACAGCTTGTTTTCCTTCTGTTGTTTCCGCCAGTCTTCCCCCAAGGTTCGCTTTGGCGTTTAAATTTGTTACCAATCTCCCGCGCTCAAACAAATCGGAAATGGGCTATTTCCAGTGGATCGAATGCACTCAAAGGCCCATTATCACCCTTGATCCAAAGCGGTCTTTTGTTTTTGTTTTAAGATCGGCCCATTTTTAAATGACAAAGCAAATGGCAAAGCAAATGGCTATAAATTCAACTTGCTTATTTCTTCATATTTCTTCATTAAAACCGTGAACAATCCGTTCACAGGTTTAAAATAAAAACAGCAAAGTATTGAACGATCCGTTTTTGATAAAACTCGCTGATTATGTGGCGAGGATGGTGACAAAATATCCACAAGAAAACATTTATTGTCGGCAGCTACTGTCGGGTAATGGTTTCTAATTTGCAGTAAGAAAAATACTTGTGCGCCCTCATTCAATTATCCTGTCCTTTCGCTTTTATATGCTGTTATATATACTTATATACTGTTATATACATGCGGCTTGACAAAAGGAGGAAAACTTTGAGCTCCGAACTAAAACACGGGAGGAAACAAAAGCGGTGTAGTTCTCATCAATCACGGAGATCTTGGCGAGAAAAAGAATTTTCACGCAGTTTAGGCAAGCTGCAAACTGAACGCAAAGCTAGAATGCCCGAAGGGACATAAAAATGGCAGTCGATAAAGAGACTTGGCGACAAATCGGATTAAAAAGACTAAAGAGGAATGACCAAAGCCGCAAAACCCGTTACAAAAACTGACCTTCAGAGGTAAAACATCAAACATGCGGAAAACAGTTGTCCAGCCAAGTACAATGTTTAATACTCGCCATCAAATCAGTTTCCAAATCGCAGTAAGTCAGCTCCAACAAGCTCAGCGAATTTTTGAAAGCTCCGAGGTAAAAAGCACCAAACCTGATCAACGAGTATGTGTAAATCCTCCTTGTACCTCACTTTGATATAAAACAACGCTGCGAAGTTACCGCAACCGACTACTGCCACACTGACTCTTTTGACTTAACACGGGCCGAAATTTACATATGTACAAATTGTTCCAAAAATAATATAAGGAAAATGAAGAAGAATAAACGGAGAACATATTTATGGCCGTAAATTTGGAGATTTGTTCACGATGAGATAAAACAAGAGCGATAAAACAAGGACTTTGAAGTCTGAGTAATTTCGCGTTAAGGCCCGGCCAAACGAGTGCAACATCATCCAACATTGTTGGACGATGTTGCACAGTGTTGAACGAGGTGGCCAAACGAATGCAACATGTTGGATTCAACACTTGGTCTCAAGGGTTTGGGACCAAAATTTACCAAGACTCGTGACATATTGTCTTTGTTAGCCCGAAAATGCTGCGAGACCGATAACTGTACATAAAGCCTGGTTTTCACTAGCGACTCGAGCACAAGAGCGCTCATTTCACTGTGAAAACGGGCTTATTAAAAACGCAAGCATAAGCATAAGCGCAAGGATCAATTTTTTTCCTTTTCCTTGTGCTTGCGCTTATGCTTGCGTTCGCTTGCGTAGTGTTCGTTTTCACTTAGCATAAGCTACTTATGCTTGCGCTTGTGTCGCTAGTGAAAACCAGGCTTAAGTCTTTCGACCTCCGCGTAAGACAATCTTCTCGCTTTCGCTTGCCTACAGTTTCAGCTACTCCTTTTCCCTTTCGCTTTCTTTTTGAAGAGAGAACGCTTGTGTTAGAGCTCTCTTCGTCGAGACATCGAAAACTTTGCTCGTTCGTGGTACTGTATCTTGAAAACTCACGCGGCAACGCGCGAAGCAAGTATAAACAATGAATACAGATACCGCAAAGTCAGCTTAGTGGGCATGCGCGCGAGTAGTATAGTACATGGGTGATCTAGCACATTTTCCATAAAATTGTGCAATTTTTCAAAACAGCACACTTTTTACCAAGGTCAAGGTCACATGATCCAGCACACTTTTTACCAAGGTCAAGGTCACATGATCCAGCACACTTTTTACCAAGGTCAAGGTCATCTATTTAAGTACTTTATGATATAAAAAACACTTAAAGAAATGTCGCTATAGGTTATTATGGAGAATGAAGAAAGAAATCTCCGGGCCTTGGAAAAGCCCTCTCAAATCAGGTCAGGTAGCCAGATGGTAAATGATTTTTGTAATCCAGATATTCACGAATATTTTGTTGAAGTAGAAAAATATCTAATATGTCCTTTATGTGATCAGAAGATAGCAGAACATAGCGTCAAAAATGAACCATGTTGTGATAATCAGAAAATGATTAATGACAATGGTGAAAATGTTTGTACAAATTGTGGTTCAGTCCATGGTTATGATTATTGTAAGGAGTACGTTGACTTTCATAATAATATGTATAAAATAAAGCGGAAATCTATATATCATCGGAAGTACCATATTGAAAATGTGATAAATGGTATATGTTGCAAGAATAGATTTCAAATTTCAGTAAAAGATAAGGGTAAAATATTAAGAATATTCAAGGAGATAGACACTATCATCCCTTCGGTGAATAAGAATCGTAAAAGAATGATAAACACCAAATTCATTCTGAAACAATTGTTTATGATGATGGATCTGCCTTATGAGTATATCATATTAACCAACTCAAAGAAAACACTGAAATTTTATAATCAATATTGGGTTGAGATTCTATTGTTAATATTTGATAAGATTATTCGTATTATCAAGCAGTGAATTTTTCATCATATTTCAGTAGGTACTTATCAATAATTGGACTATTGTCAGTCACATAATCATCGATATTCTTCATTGAGATTTGTATACTTGAAGCATCAAAATCACCACTTCTCAACTTGTCTGTTATTGAATTGAGTAGATGTTGATAGCTTTGATAAGCATATGTGCAATTCTGGATTTTCAAATCTAGGTTTTTATGCTTCATCCACCCTTGTATCAAAAGTGCTGCTGTACTGATGGCTACCAAACTAACACCACCTGTTGCCACACTTGTGGCGAGACCACCAGTTGCAAAGATGATGGACAAGGAATTCCCCAGTAATTTCCATTTTTTGAACCTTTTAACAGCCTGTTTATGAGCCCAACACTTTCTGTGATATGTGTGGTAATAGGCTTTTAATTCATTTACCTGATCTTCTGTTAATTCACCTGAAATATGGTTCCAGCTGAATATGCTTTTTCGCTCTTTCATACAATATGCTTATATAACGATTCTGTTCAACACACAGTACCACAAACCAGACAATTGCCCACTTAGAGGTGATAACTTACTAATTTTAGTCGTCAAGAAAGGCGGTAGAGCATAAGAATATCCTCTATCAAGTGCATGTTTGACATAAAACCTACCGAAGGCATCGTGTAATATACCATGTGTCTGTAATGTATCAATCCAACCAAGAGTATGCTCCAAAAAATGTGTTAAGCAGCCCTCACCGGGACCGATTAATCCAATGCCTATATGCTCCTGAATAATGTCTCTCACTTCAATATATTTGTTAAAATGTTTGTGATGCAAATACTGATAAACCAAAGCTGATTTCAATATCCTCTTGTCAACACCAGGGTTTTTCCGTTCGGCATCCCGAGTAAACCATCTCACATATCTAATTATTTTGTTCATTTATATTATATCGTTGGATTAAAATTTGATGATGATCTGAAATTGTTTTTTCGTCTAATATAGAATCCAAGCACACACAGAAAAAAATAACACTACCGTCAAGAGGTGCGATGGAGCTAGGATTCAAATCACCAAAAGTCATTTGCCGACTACCACTTCTGTTAGCCGCTGTAAAACTTCCAATATGTTTTTTATTCCAATAGATTTTACTTGTGTTTGTTTTTGGAGAAGATAAATTATCCCAGTGAACAGACAAGCAGTGCCAAACATTTATTTGACCCAAATCATTTGAGGAATAATCAGATATCTTTCTGAAGTTCTGTATAGATGCTGCTGGACCAAAATATACACAATTTGATTGATCAACACCACTTATAACTAAATTTGAACCATTGTAATAGCTGACAAACTTATCATAACCTCTATTATCATGACCAAAAAGACCATTTTTCCATGGACTTCCACCTGTATTTGAATTTAATTTATAAACAATGAAGATATTAACAGCATTATTATTTAAATTGATTTGACTTATCATTCTCTGTGATCCATTAAAGTCTAAATAATAACGTCCATTATGTTTCTCAGCCTTGGTACAAACAGTGGGTCTTATGTTTAAAGTCGGTTGCGTTGCATTATTTTCTTCATTTGAGAGATCGTACAATGTTTCAACTTTTCTGTCTGCATTCATATCTAAAAATTATTATTCGCTCTGTCGATTTGATAAGTACATTTAGAGTATAATCTGATGAATTCAGAAACCCATAAATCCAAAAAACTATCTCTGACAATATCTGAAACTTGTGATTTGATTACAACATGATCAGAATCATTGCCTGCTTTTACATTAGTCAAATGTTTGTTTCCAAGATCATAGTGACCATCTTGTGTTAATGTAAAACCAATTCCTTTATCACCTTTATCACCTTTATTGTCTTGATTTAGTGAATGATTGAATACACCCATTATAATATTAATTTAGATTAATTCATGACCACTTCAAGTGTGAATGCTGTATCAAATTCTCCACTATTAGGATGTGAATAGTCAATTATAAAATAGCCTCTCGATAATGATTTATTGACGTTAACCGTTGTGATGTTTCTACTTAAAGAAGATTGTCTGTGTTCATAAATAGTTGCTGGTAATGGCAAAGGCCCACCACCTTCAGCTTTTGTCTTGAAGTTGAATATTCCGGGTTTTGTTCCTTGTATGATATACATTTTCTTAATATAAAAGTTATTGTTATGAATGACTAAAAAATCAGCGCCATTTATCAATACAGGCTTTAAAGCATTCTTATTATGTCCTCGTTTGGCTTTGACAGAGCAATTTAAATATTGTATTTGACCCATTATTCCATTCCCATTCAAATTTAGATCACCTCCTAATTTTGGCTGATAGAGAGCAAATCCTCCGAGATCGAAAGCTGTTTCCATAATTACACCTGTAACGCTTGAACGAAATAGATTCAAACTATTATTATGAATTCTATAGCCATTCAGATTTAAATCACCGCCAAGTTTAGCCTCACTTATAAGAAAGCTGTTCATATTAATATTATTTAGCATTGTCAATTCACCATTTTGACCGTCAAATAAGTTTGATGAATTATTAATCAAAGCATGTCCATGCAAATCTAAATCAGTTTGTAATTGCATTTTTTCATTCACGATTTTATAAGCTTCTGCGAAGTCGTAAACACTTGATGGAACGTCTGCTGCTTCAAAATCAATACCATATGCAACACAATGAACTTTGTACTTATTTGGATAAGTTGCGTTAGCATTAATATGAATCGTACAATATAAATATTCAGGTGGTGAACTTGCTGATGGTTTTTCAATCCATAATAAATATCTCGAATGATCTTCATTTCTGTTATCAAATTTTCTCCCTACAGTTTTATGAATTGTAATTCCACCAGTTGCATTGAATGTTACACTACTAAGACTCATTCCTTCATAATCAGGAAATAGCCATTCAAGAATGAAAGTGTATTTTCCATCTCTTATTGTGTACATATTAAATCCAATTCTAGCTCTGTAAATATGATTAGCTTCTTTATTTAAGTCTATATCAATGACCTTTTTTGAAATCAAATGTGGTGAACGAGGTAAATTGACATATCCATTGACTTTCAAGCCATATTCAGTGCTAATTTCATCGATATCATTCATCAAATATTTGAAAGCATTCTTTGGATGAGAAGCAGATGAAATATGACTTTTTTCTAATTGATCTAAATTTACGGCATCAGTTTTATTTGTTCCTTCTTTTAAGTCAATGATTTTATGCCCTCCAAGTTTCATATCTGCTGCCATCGCATTTGTTCCATTCAATAATAAAGTGTTCGATCTAATAGCTATTCCAGCTTGATTTAAAACTCTAAAGTTCACTGCATCAGTTTCATTCACCACGTCCGCTAAATTAGTCACTCTATTTCCACCTATCGACAAATCGCCATACATTGCAGTCGAACCGTCTCGTCGAAGAAAATACTCGTCAGTATATCTTTTTGTAACCGCATCATCTAAATTGACGGGTGGAGCAAGATCAGTAATGGCATTGTTGTTCATATTCAGATTTTGTTGTGCAATCGTATCGAGTTTGGTTTGCAACCTCTGGTCCACATAACTTTTGTTTACAGCATCTTGTGGGTTTGAGGGGTTATCCTGCAGGTTGAGGATTTTGTTTAGTTTCATGTCAATATTACTGCCAAATGCAACATGGCCGTTTTCAATTTCATAAGCCGGGTCATGGAGAAAGTAAGACAAATTGGTATGATAGCCATAGGCCCCATAAACGATGATATGTGTTTTGGTGTTAGACGCAGGAGCTGTGCTAAAAAGTAAAACATCAATTGACGCTTGACCGCCACCAGTTTTTTCGATTCGGAAAAGCTTCTTCATATAACCATCAACATACGGGGTTTTGAGAAAAGGTTTTTGAAATGGCTGTCCCGCATCTCGTATATTCAATGTGCGAAGATCGAGCCCAATTGTAGCTTGGCGTGGGTCTGATGGTGAGTAAAACTCAGTAACAAATGTGTACCGTCCATTTCTTAAAGATGTCACATTAAAACGAATTTTGGATGTAAAGTTGCCTTTTCGTTTAATGAAAAAAGACAATGAGGACTTGTTTATGTGGTATGGTGATCTGTCAAAATTCTCAATTTGAAGGTTTGTTGCACCACTGACTGCAGAAGACTTGGATATGTCTTTTAACAGAAAAGCGAATGGGTTGCGTTGAGCTCCTGATGCTGAAAAAACAAGGTCATCAACATACTTTTTGTTGGCAGAATCTTTATCAGAGTTTGGAGTCTCAACATTTGTTATTTTATTGTCACCCATGTCAAGATCACCAGTCATTGCAACACTTCCATCTTTTTTAAGAAATGGTGAAACATCAATGCCAGTAATTCCAGCAATTTCAGTATCAACATACCCCTTTGTAGCTGTATCATTGTTTGCTGTTGGCGCTGCTACATTAGTCAATTTGTTACCTCCAAGATTCAAATCAGAAGTCATTGCAACGCTTCCATCTTTTTTCACAAATTCAGAATTAACATATGCTATATTCGCTTTATTATTCGACAGATATGTGCAGCATCATCAACGTATTTTTTAGTTGCGCTGTCTTGTGGAAGTATAGGGCGTGCAACATTGACTATTCTATGAAAACTCATTTTAACCTCACGATCAAATACAATTCTTCCTCCTTCTATTTCAAAAGCTGGGTCGTGAATATGTGATAAAATGATATTAGAAAATCCATAAACACCATAAACTATAACATAATGTTTTTTATTATTTTGTAAATATGGCGAAATCAACAATAACTCCATTGATGTGGAACCATGACTTGTTTTTTCAAGGAAGAATATTCTCTTAAGATAACCATCAACAAGATGAGTCTTTGGAAATGCTCTTTTTATTGAATCCTTTCTTTCAATTAAATTTGATGACAGATTGTCGTCATCGACTGTTGCATTATTTGGGCTACCATCAGTATAAAACTCAACAACTAAAGTGTACTTTGAAACTTCCAATTGTGTCAGATCAAAACGAAGAACAGTTGTAAGACCAGCAGTGGGGATGACAAAAGACAAGGCTATTTTATTAAATGAGTAAGGGCTTTTGTCAAAATCTTCCAATTGCAGATTATTCGCATTTCTAAGAATAGTTGTTTTTGATGTATCTTCAAGAAGAAATTTGAATGGATTAACACGTGTTCCTTCAATTGATAAAACAGCATCATTAACATATCCCAAGTTAGCAGAATCATAATGATTTACTGGATCACCAACATATGTCAAACGTTTATTTTCAATGTCATAATTACCATCTTGTGTTAATCTAAATCCATCACCTTTGGGACCAACAGCTCCAGTAGCTCCTTTTGGACCAATTGCACCTGTATTACCTTTTGGACCTCTATCACCTTTTTCACCTTTGGGACCAATTGGACCAGCTGGGCCTCTTTCACCAGTACCAGTTTCTGTTTTATCTTGATTTATTTGAGCATTAAAAACTCCCATTATATCATCTTGTTAGATTAATTTTTCGATTCTTTCTGTTTTTGGATTCTCCTGTTTTTCAACATTTTGGAAATTATTGATTGCCATATAATATTAGATTAGATTAAACAGCACCATAAAAATTTCTCTTGATTGTCTTCATCGGCTTGTCAACATAACAGAAGGAATATGGTTTTTTGGTTGCTTCAATGTATTTCTTCTTGTCGATTCCAAGCTCCTGTGCAATCAAGTTCCTTTCTCTTGAGGATGGGAAATCATAAAGGCAGAAGTGACTGCAATTGAGTCTGATTGATTTTGGACAGCCATAGAATGATTGTGTGAGATATATGACTGAACAGTTCTTGTGTCTCCCCTGAATGAAATAGCTTATGATTTGATCTTGTTTTTTATCAGTCACGAAATCATCAAAAACAACCAATCGCTGCAAATTTGTGTCTTTTATTTGTTCAACTGGCAATATCTCTTCTTGACTGCAAACCAAGGCAGGATATCCAATGTGACTGCTTATTTCATCCATTACTTTCCGAAGATATTTGTACTTGTCTTGATCCAAATTTTTTGCATAAAGATGTATCTGATCATAATAAACCAATGGTTCCATAATCAGATGCATGAACAATGTTGTCTTTCCAGATCCAGAATTACCAGCCAATAACATTCTGAATGTGTCTTTTGGCATATACGGATACAACTGTCTGAATGAATTCTTTAAACCCTGAATATCATAATTAGGGATTTCCATATGTAAATAGTTTAGATTAGTCTAACACAATTGTATATGGATATAGAACGAATGAAAAGTCTTCTTAAAAGTGGAATTGAAGCCGGAAATAAAACTAGAGAAGTTCGTGATGTTATCAAGACTTATGAATACAGAAAACAGGATGCTTATGATACAACATCAGAATTACTGAAACCCTCTATTGATGTCCAGAAGAGTGTGAAAGAAAGTGTCGACAAAAAACAGGATGAAGTCATCGAACAGTTGAAAAAAAATCAAAAAGCCTTAACATCTGGTTTTGAAGATCTTATGCTGATGAACACTTTACCTGAATCAGTACCAATGAAAACAACATTACCAATTGATTACAAACCTAAAATGATGACTGAAACAGAAGCACCATATAAGTCAAATCTTGATAAAGGTTTTTCACTTGAGGATATTCAAACATTGATGAAACATAATTTAGCTCCTCCATCACAGATATTTAAATCATATATTGATGGAACAATCGATATTAATGAGTATAACAGAAATATTGGTGAAATAACCAAAGATATTGGAAGAAAAAAAGCTCATCTATCAACAACCAAAACAAATAGGGATAAAAATAAAGAAAAGATATATCAATTGACTCAAGAGATCAAATTATTGCAAAAGTACCGAAAAAGAATTGACGCTGTTGAGGAAGGTGCACAAACTATTGGTTCAGGCATGGGTTCAAGGGATGCATTTTTGGGTGACATGCTTTCAAGACTACAGTTGCTTGGTGGATCTATTTCAGCCGGCAACAACAGCAGAAATGTTCAAAATGAATTCACAAATATATTGCATACATTGAACAGACTGGGAATCCTGAAAACCGGTGAGTTGAATAAAATAATAATGAAATATCTAATGTAAAAGTATATGACAGAAATTTCATTACGATTCAACAGTAAAAACAGAGACAAAATTGGTGTCAGCAAGAGTCATGATTTTAATAAAAGATTCAATACACCTCTTAAATTAACGAATGATTTGGAATATGAAATGGCTGTGAATGTCATCAATATGACATACAGTTGGTACAATATCAGAGATATTTATGGGAATAATCAAATGAAATACAGTGTTGATGGAGGTGCAAACTGGTTCACAGTGACATTCGTCAATGGTATGTATTCATATGACGATATCGATGATTACATTCATAAATTCATGGAAAAAAAAAACCAAAGACTTAATCCAGATGAAACAGATGAAAAAAAATACAAGTATGGTATTAATATAACTTTCGTTTTGTCAACATATCGCATTTTGATTGAACTCAATGAAAATTATCGTGTGGATCTCAGAAATAATGATTTCAGAAAACTTATCGGTTTCGATTCAAAATTGATTGAAGCTGATGAATATGGAACAGATTTACCTGATATCACAAGAAGTGTAGATGAAATTTATATCAATTGTGATTTGGTGACAGATAGCATTGTTGATGGAAATAGCACAAATACAATCGCTGTAATTCCAGTCACAAATCTAGTCAGAAGTTTACCTTTCACTTACAAACCTCGTTTTCTTTCATGGAATCCTGTCTCAACACATAATATCAGCTCAATACGCTTTTATGTCACAGACTCTTCTAGAGCTCCAGTCGATTTGAATGGGATAGATTGGTATATTGAGTTATTCTTGAGAAGTGTGGAATTATAAAACCTAATAGTATATGAAACGGTTTGAGTTTAAAAAATATGAACAACATGGTGAAGGTATTGTGACTGATATGATCAAAACAGCTGGAAAAAAAGCAGTCACAACAATTGGTGAACATGCTGGCAAAAAAGCTGGTGACAAAATCATAGAACTTTTGAAAAAGAGAAAAAGTGGAAACAAGAGTGGAACTGAGAGTGCGAGCCAGACTGGTGGTTTAATCAAAAGAAAGAGAGGCCGACCGCGTAAAATAAAATAACTTTTATCTAACACAATAATATATGTCAAACTATCGTGACTCAAAATATATCGAAAGATATGAAGATGTAGTGTTCGAACTAGAGACAGCACTTAATACTGTAGTAGCAAACAATGCTCATCAGAAGAAAACAGGTTACCGTTTCATTGTTGATAACAGTGGAGAGACTACACCATTTGATTGGTATAATGCCCGTTTTAATGTCGATTTCATTGTAAAGAAGCTTGCGGATGGAGCTGACATTGCTGCAGGAGATCGAAATGGTATTGTTAATTCAGTTCACGCTCTTATAAACACTCTTTATGTAAAAATGAATGGTCTTGATGTTTATGAGTGCAGAGATGCCAACCAAGCCACAAATATTAAGTCATTGCTTGAGTATTCACAGGGTTATGCTGTAAGTCAGGGAACCAATGAGTTCTTCTATCTTGACGACAAAAGACAAGCTGATGATAGAGTGGCCCAGGTGGCTACTTATAACAAAGGTTTCGCAGCTCGTAAAGCACTGTTGAATGGTGCAGCCGGTAAAGTAAATGCAGAGCTTGCATTGAACAGATACGGTTTTTTCAAGAGCTTTTGGGATGAACTTATGCCTAACTCAAAAGTAGAGATAAAATTGACACTTGAGAGTGATGCCAATTTGATTTGGCAAGCTGCTGATGATTGCCGTGTGGTACTAACTAAATTCCAGCTAATTATTCCTCGCATTGTTTTCAATTCTGCGGGAAAGTCCTTATACATGAGCAAGTATCTTGACAACAGAAAGTGGACTTACATGAGAGAATTGATTGAGAAAGCGATTCAACAAGACAACAGACTGCCAATTTCCGTATTTCCACAGCAATAAACAAACCCAGGCATGTCTTTGTATTCATCATCAATGATGACAATTATGAATCTCAGACAGCCAATATATTTCTCTATAACACATTCTCAGTTGCAAATAACCGAACTTTGAATGATTGTTATCTTGAGGTTGGCAACGGAAATGATTATCCAGAGCTTAGTTATAAACCATCAACAGAACCAACAAGAGTATTTAGAGATGTTTTGAAATATGTTCATGCGGTTAATGATTTCAGTGACAGTACCCTTCTCAACAGGGACAATTTCGGTACAATATTCCCTTTTGTTTATTTCGATCTGACAAAACAGAAACAGGATATTAAAGATGGAATGACAAAACTGACTTTTAAATACACTTTGAGTGCTGCAACAAATGCTGATTACAGTGTGTATGCACTGGTCCTCTATGAGCAGGATATTGAGATGAGAAAGACTGATGGAAAATTAATTCTGAGATCAATGTAAATTAAACAATTAATTGGAAATAATTAATTGAATTAAATAAATTGAATAATTAAATGATTGTTTGTATTAAATACAATTTAGTATAAACATATATTATATGACTACTTATCATCCTCATGGAGTAAGACTTTCAAACAGTCAGAAGCAAAGGCTTGCAAAAGCTATACAAACAAATTCACCGGTAACATTGAGACTCGCACATGGAGATCTCACTGGAGGTGATCAAATGATGTTGACAAAAACACAGATAAAAAAATTAGCCAAATCACAGAGAAATGGAACAGGTGCTGATGTAAAGATATCCAAAGCACAGATCAGAAAATCAGTCCAAGAAGGAGGTTCTCTTTGGTCCAGTCTTTTTTCACTTGGAACAAGACTATTGCCTTATGCAGGTAAAGCAGTAGCTAAAGCGGCTCCAGCATTGGCTACAGGTGCTCTTTCTTCATTAGCAAGTCTCGGCATTGATAAACTATTTGGAAAGAAACAAAAAGGAGGATTTCTTATTCCTAATGCCAATTTATCCCAATTATTGAATGTAGGAAATTTATTGAATACGAGACAGATGGCTGATGTTATCCAAAAAATGCAGTATGGTGGAGACGTTGTTATAAAACCAACAAAAGCGCAGACTGGAAAGGGTATTGGAACAATACTCGCCAGCATTGGAATTCCTTTGGCTATAGAAGCAATCAGAAAATTAACTGGAAAAGGTTTGCATGTTGAAAGCAGCCGTCCAAGACGGTCAATACCTGTTTATGTTCCAGATGACATTGTACCCAGAAAGAAAGGTGGGAAACATGCTATGATTCCATGGCAATCTCCTCCTGTTTTTGGTACATGGAATAACCCAATCGGTTATGGAATGAAAAAAAAAAAAAAAAGGAAAAGGACTTCTACTAGGCAAAAACAGTCCATTCAATTCAATCCCCATACTAGGAACCATTTTGTAAACAGACCCTTATCCAACTTTGATTTAATAAATTGGGTTAAACAACTTGGAATAAAACATTTCAGAGGAGTATTTTCAAGAGACAATCTTCCTAGACAAATCAAAAACAATGAATGTGGGATAGTCAATCTCGACAGTAAGATTGGACCTGGTACTCACTGGGTATGTTATCGAATTGGTGATAGATACTGTGAATACTTTGACTCATTTGGTTTAATGATGCCAACAGAAGTACAGAAATACATGGCTACAAGTGGAAAACAACTTGAATACTCTGGAGATGAGATACAAGAAAGAGATTCAGTCTTGTGTGGATATTGGTGTTTGTACTATTTATTGGAAAGACAGAAAGGGACCCCCATATTGAAAGTCATTCATAATGCAAAATTCAATCCCACAGACACAAGAGTCAATCATAGATTCATAATCAATTATTTCAAAAATATGTAATGTATATGTATGTCTGTTAAGTTAAACAAAAACAGTGGGATAATAAAAGTCGGCAAATATTACGCGTGATATAATGAGAAAGAATACTTTGATCCATCAGGACAGGAGATACCTGCTCAAATGGAGAAAAAGAATTGTTTCAATGAATCAATGCGTATTAGAGATCCGTTATTGAGTAAACAATGGTGTTTGTACTACCTTTTAGAACGTCAGAAAGGTACTATGATATTAACAATATTATTTGATGATAAAAGATTTAATAAATTTCTATCTAACATAAAAGTATGATAGAATTCGAAATAATTGATGATGTTAATATATTTGTTATAATAGTTGTCAACAGATTGATTGGTTTGCGAGTTGTAATCAAATGCACTTTGGGTAATATAACAGTATTCTATGACAAACTTAGTGGAAATGTATGTCGATTTAACTACTAGACAAAGAAAGCTAATGGAAAGCTATTTTATCCAACTTAATATATATGAAATCTTATTGTGTTAAACAGAAGAAAGTCACTGAATGTGTACCAGGAAGTGAAAGATATCAGAAGACTAAAAATGGTCGAACAATGATGAAATGTAAATGTACTGAGTGTGGGATCACTAAGACTAAGTTTGTTAAAAGTGAGAAAGGGAAGGGTATACTAGATTCAGCCGCAGATATGGCACTAACAGGATTCTTGGAACATGGAGTCCCTTATTTAGCGAAGAAGAGTGTTGAAATGGGAAGATATTATGCTTCTGAAGCAATGAGAAATCCAAAGCTGCAAAAGAAATTAATTGACAAAGGACTTTCCCTCGCAAAACCTGCAATCACAAAGGTTGGGTCAGAAGCTTTGAAACAACTCTCAACAAAAGTGAGACCAAATATTCGTTACAAAACAGATATCAAAGGATTAGATTATGGCGGTGCTATTGACATTCATAAGGTTATTGGCAAGCTTCCTAAACCAAAAGCAGGTTGGACACCAAGTAAATATAAATATATGGGACCATACAATCCATTGCATGAGCAGTTGGAATATGATCCAAATACTGGCGAGGTCTTGAAATGGAATGTACAACCTTACAATAAGGTGGATGAAATAGCAGCTTACCACGATATTTGTTATGATATGAAAAAAGACAAAGGTGAATGTGATAGAACAATGGTCGAGTCACTAGATCAAATACCATATGGTGAGATGCCAAAATGGGGTCAAACAGCTAGATTCTTAATTGATAAAAAACAGAAACTTGGTCTCGGTGTTTCAAAAAACGGAAAAAGCCGTCGAGTGAAGAAAACTGGCAAGAAAAACTAGCTGATGAATTACATGCACCCATAAAACGAAATTTCACTCGGCGGCGTGTGATTGTAAATAAAATTGATGAAATATGGGCAAGTGATCTAGTTGAAATGCAACAGTTCAGTAAATGGAATAAAGGTTATCGATATCTTCTTATGGTTATTGATGTCTTCAGCAAATATGGTTGGATTGTCCCATTGAAGGATAAGAAAGGTGAATCTGTCACTGAAGCATTCAAAACAATATTCAAGGAAGGCAGAAAACCACAGTATTTATGGGTCGATAAGGGAAAAGAGTTTTACAACAAACACTTGAAGGACTTGCTAGAGAAACATAGTGTACAGATGTACTCAACTGAGAATGAAGAGAAATCATCAGTAGTTGAAAGATGGAATAGGACAATTAAATCCAAAATGTGGAAGCAGTTCACTGTTCAAGGTAATACACAGTATTTAGACATGTTACCAAAATTAGTGAAACAGTATAACAACACAAAACATTCAAGCACAAAGATGACACCTGTTGAAGCATCTGATAAGAGGAATGAAGGAACTGTTTACTTCAATCTTTATGGTGATATGGAGCCATTAAAACAGAAACTAAAATTTAAAATAGGTGATAAGGTCCGAATATCCAAGTATAAACGGATTGTGTTCGACAAGGGCTATACACCAAATTGGACAGAAGAAGTGTTTATAGTTGATAAAATCCAATACACTAATCCAATAACATACAAACTAAAAGATCACAACGATGAAGAAATTGAAGGGAGTTTTTATGAACCTGAGTTATTAAAGGCTAAACAGGATGTATTCCGTATTGATAAAGTCATTCGCAGAGATTACAAGAAGAAACAAGCTTTGGTGAAGTGGAAGGGATATAGTGATGACTTTAACAGTTGGATACCGTTCAAGGATTTAAAGAAAATTATCTAACATACATGTAGATGCAAAAATATTCCTACGATAATAAAGAATTAGACGTTTCAATAGATTGTTATCTCGATGATAAAAACGAAATATGGTTCAGAGGAAGAGATATAGCCAAAATTCTTGACTATAAAAATCCACAAAGAGCAATCAGAAATCATGTTATATCTGATGATAAAATCTTGATAAACCTCAAAATAATCACAAATTCACGGGGGACCAAAACGGTCCCTCGTGCTGAGGCCACTGATTCACGGGGGACCAAAACGGTCCCTCGTGCTGAGACCATTGAAAAAACTTTCAAATGTTTTTTTATAAATGAATCAGGATTTTATTCACTAATACTGTACTCTAAAAAACAGGAAGCAGTAAAATTCAAACATTGGGTTACATCAAAAGTATTACCATCAATCAGAAAACAGGGATATTACAGACAGTTCAATGACAGAAGTAATAACATGCTGATGATTGGAAGTGAAAATGATCTGCACTGCAAGATTGTATCATTCATCAGAAAGAAATATGAAGACGCATTAATGATAGCCGGTTTAGGTGAAAATCAAATAAGCTCAAATATGAGAATCAGAAGTTATAACAAAGGATATATGTCTGGACAATGTGATTTGATGTTAATGAATCCCACCAGAAAATACAATGCTCTTTGTCTTGAATTCAAAAGTCCCACTGGTGTATACCAAGTGTCGGAAAAACAAACAAATATGAAGCAAATGTATGAGAAAAACAAGTGCAAATACATTATGAGCAATTGTTTTGAAGATTTAATTTTTGAAATAACCAAACACATGGAAGAAAGCAAATTGTATTTATCACGTATAAGAAAAGACTAACTTTTATCTAACCTATATATGTTAGAGAGGTCAGTATTATACTGTATTTGCTATTTTGGTAGCCAAGAATATTTTTATTCCTGGCTATTTATTTTGTGATGGCCATAAGCATAACTGTTGATTCCGTCTTTTGATAAATATCTTTTGTCATCGAAGCAGCTGAGTGATACTTTGTTGATTTCATAGCTTCCTAATTGATGGTTTTCACTTCTGATTGTTTTCATTTTATGATACATTTGTTTATCATTGAATAGAGTGTCTTTATAATTTTTTATGCTTGATTTCATTTTTGATTGTGTTCTTTTTGATTCCTTTTGCTGTTTTTCCTCCTTTCTGATCATCTTTAATATAGCTATACATCTTTGATCTCAGCCCTACGAATTCACATATCGGGACTCCAGCAGCCTCATCTTTCATCTTACCAATCACTTTCTTATTGGTCTTATCGGAGAATGGCGAGCTTTCAGGATAGTCACTGTTATCGAATTTATCTTTATCATTCCAGAAATCCCTATAAACATCTTCTGCTTCAATTTCATATGTCAAACTGTCCGTGTCAGTGAAGAGCAGCTTAGCCTTATTACCATACTTTTGTTTAATGTAGTTGTAATGGAAATCATACATAAGCGTCTTACTGAGATCAAGAATACACATTCCTACATATGCCGGCCTGTTTAGAGTTAGTGTTTCTTTTATCTTATGCACTGCTACCAGATTTTCATTGAATATCTTACTGCTAACATAAGTGGGTTTACTGGCTAATTTCAATAGCTTCTTCTCATCAGTCACCAATCTTACATCTACTCTCTTTCTGAGATTTTCCATAGTTTTGCCGAATACTGAGTTATTCATCAACTTGAAGAAATCTTTCTCAAAAGCATTCTTGGCATTAGTTCTTTTCTGTGTATTGAAATCAATGTACTGTCTCAGCCAAGGTGATTGTTTGAACTCTAGCACTCTGTGGATTTTTGTTACCTTTAAACCTAAGTCTGTGTATAATTGGAGGTTCCTGTAATGCAGAACATACTTCTCTTTGTTGCTTAATGTTGGCATCAGTTTATGTACCAAACCAATCGATATATTGTATTTCTCTGCTATGTCTTTACAGTAATCTGAAAGCATGTCTCCAGTTACTTTCACCTTCTCTGGTCCAAGCGGGTAATCATTATGCAGATCATGCAACTCCTGGGGGTATTCCAGATCAACTTCCAGAATCAAACCCTTATTGCTGTCTTCTTTGTATTTAGCCAGGTTGAGATTATTTATTTTATTCTCATTCATCCATCTGAATCCGCCTGTTGGAAGGTATTGACTCATTGCCCAACCGTATAGATTATTAGCATCAAGATACATGATGTACTTTGAGGGCGCCTTCTCATCATACTTCTTCATGTATTTATTATTTGCTTTACCGTAACGGTTGGCTATATAGCTGATACCGCCTCTCATACCCTTTTCAATGAACTGGAACATATCAATGTCAGTCATCAATTCCAGTTTGATATCAGTCATCTTTAACATTGCATCCCATGATAAACCAGGAGATGTGAAGTAGTGACACGGATCCAGTTTGTAGTACTCGAGACATGTTCTTCTGAAGTTCTCAAATACATCAGCCAACAGGAGTACATCTGTTTTAAGGTACAGATCATGATACTCACCCATGTTGTTTAAGGAGAATATATTCCAAACAGTCTGAGCATGTGTGTAGTCTTCATCTGATATATGCGTATCACTCAGTATGCTATAGAATTCTTCTTTTGAGGGTAACTTCTGATTGAATTTATCGAAACTGTCCATGTAGTCGTATGGATAAACACCTTTCTGTGCTATCAGATTAAGATCTTTTCCCTTAAACTCTTGTGAGGTGTATTTTAAGGCTTCTTTTGGTAGATTGCCTACAAGTTTTTCCAAACTAGAGCTCATGAACTGGAAACTATCAAGAAATGTTAGGTGATTGCCAAGCATGAAAGCCATATACTTCTCCATGTTATTTGGGATAGCATTGATGTTCATTTGGCAGACTTCACCTTTTTTATTTGTTAATGTGTGTTTCTTGACAATAGCTCCAATCTCCTGCATAATAAAATGACTGTCATAACCTCTTAGATTGTGAAATATAACAGGTATCTTCACTTCTTCTGGATTGACTCTAAGTTTTAGGTTACATTCTTGATGAGCTGATCCTCTATACTGGCCAGTAATGTGACAGTGATCTCGTACTCTGATATCCTTTTCAGTGTATTTTTTATCACAAATGTGACATTCTTTGGCTTTTTGGAATTTCTCTTCATCATCCTCAGTCATTTTCAATGGTTTATTGAATTCTTTAACAATCTTCTTGCAATATTTAACTTCCTCTAACATAGCTTCCATGAATTTGTATACAGCCTTTTCACCCCTGTATATTTGTATTGGCTTGCTGTATTTATCATCATAACAACAAACAACCTTGTAACCATATCCACAATCAGTATGCTTCTGATAGGCTTCAGTGTATGATTTATCATTGTTGGGTTGGCAACCGTGTATTTTCTCAGTTAAAGCCTCAAAATCAGCATAGATCACAAATGGTACTTGCTGTTGTTTATGGAAGTTGATGAATTTTAGAATATTATTGTCTTTGTTTGGCATCTTTATTGCTTGTGTGCCATTAACCAGTATGCAGTTGTCCACATGATCATTCAAGACTCTTTCTGAGCTGAAACATTGTAGACAGTGCATGCAAAAGTGTTTTCTTTCATTGTGCTTTGTTTTGTTGCGCATGAATCTGTTGAAATCTTTGATTAAAACGTAGTGTTTGTTTTCATTTTCTGTAATCAATAGAAGATTCAAACAGTCTTCATACTTTTCTTTTGAAACGTAAATTGGATATGGTTGTTTGTTTTCATAACCAAATACATTGATGTTGATCTCATTTTGTTTTTCTATCTTGTTATACTGTTTAGTTGTGACTGGAAATTCAACCCCCGAATAATCTAACGTATTAATATGTTGTCTATCAGATTTTTTTATTCTCTGAGGGTTCTTCTCTTGTGGATTCAAGTGCCTGATATGACACCATCTGAAACATTCATTGTCATCATTCTTTATGTTAATCAATCCCTTCATTGCATTCATTAATTCTGGGGGTAGTTTAATATATGATGAGCCTTTCATTGGCTGATATATTATAACATTTAGAAAATGCTTGTCGACTGATTCCACAACCCAGCCAGATCCTTCTGAAATCCAAACTGCAATCTTATTTAATATATTTTGTTTTGACGCTTGAAGTGATTCACTGATCTGGAGATTATTTATAATTGTTTGAGGTGGACTGTTGAAAAAGGCTGTTTTATGTATTATTTCACCATCAGACATTTTTCTGAATGTTACCTTTAGTGTTTCAACGAATTTCAGTCCTTTCATTGATTTTAGTAAACTTACAAGACGGTACGCTACAGCCTTTCTTGTGTTTTGCAGTTGTAATAGCGGGTCTTTGTAATTTTTGATATCTATTTGAAATGATTTGGTGTATCCTTTGAGAGCTTTATCTGTTTGCTCTATCTTAGTCCTTGGTTCTGGTATTGGGGCTAGTTTTTTAGTTCTTGGTGCTGGTACTGGTCTATCTCTAAATTGTGGTGGTGGAAGAATTATGTTGTCTTCATAATCTTTAACCATCTGCTTCACACTCTTGCGAGGTGCTGGAATTGGCTTCTGCTTTTTGATGTTATCAGCGAGACTAACTAATCGCCTCATCTCGCCAACATCCATACGGCCTAATCTTTTCAATAATTCTTTGAAAATACTATTTCTATTTTCCATGTCTATACTATTAGGATATATAATTTTTTGACTCGGATCATTTACCATCTGGCTACCTGATCCAATATTTTTCTGACTTAGGCCATTTACCATCTGGCTACCTGACCTGATTTGAGAGGGCTTTTCCAAGGCCCGGAGATTTCTTTCTTCATTCTCCATAATAACCTATAGCGACATTTCTTTAAGTGTTTTTTATATCATAAAGTACTTAAATAGATGACCTTGACCTTGGTAAAAAGTGTGCTGGATCATGTGACCTTGACCTTGGTAAAAAGTGTGCTGGATCATGTGACCTTGACCTTGGTAAAAAGTGTGCTGTTTTGAAAAATTGCACAATTTTATGGAAAATGTGCTAGATCACCCATGTACTATACTACTCGCGCGTTCAGCATTGTTGAAAAGAGTGGCCAAACGAATGCAACATTGTTGTTCACACTTGAGAACAAAACAAATGTTGGATGATGTTGAAGACGATGTTTGACGGATATCAAACTTCGTCCAACATCATCCAACGTCATGCAACATCGTGCAAAATGGTGGCCAAACGAGTGCAACATGTTGGATGCAACAATGTTGGACGATGTTGCATCAACATGTTGGATCCGTTTGGCCGGGCCTTTACACGAAATTCCAGAATTAACGGTCGCGGCGCGCGATGCATCAGGGGTAATAATGGGCCTTTAAACTTCACATTCTCAAAACACGTCAAGTAATTCAACTAAGTGGATTTAAAAAAAAATCATGATGTCTGGAGTGACCTACTCCTTTAATGTTGAATACTCACCCCTGGCGTGGATTAAGTACCATAAGCTTTAAAAATCGTTCCTCTTTCGAAAAGAGTAGGGGACGTAGTCCCTGGTGTGGTGGTCTATCTCTATCTTTCATCTGATATTCATGTGTGGGGTGGGTGGGTGGGTGAGATCAAATAGATATATATGTTATTTGCCGGCCGGGAGGTCCGTATTGGGAAAACCTGTGCCAGAGCCATACTCGAAACCGCGGGGCACAGTTTTTCCCAATACGGACGGACCAAGGCCGGCAAATAACGTGTTTATTTTTTCGTGGAAAAAAAACACTGGTTTATAGGCAGGATAATCAATCTACGACCGGCAAAATCTTTTTTAATATTACGCGCAAATTTGCATTGACGTTTAGTCGGTGAAAAACAAAATACTACTGAACAAAAGTTTTCAAATTTCTCGCCTTGCCGAGGCAAAAATTGATCCTCGAAATCTTCAGAGAATTTTAACAGACACTTTAAGGTCAGAAACCTGAACTGTATTAGAGGTAAGTTTGCCTTGCAGAGTTTTTAAAGTCTGCTAGTACTATACAACTGAGGACAGTGACTCTCGCGTGAAACCTTCACCTCAACACAAAGGCATAAATTGAACGATAAAAGAAAGCTCGTTTCTTCTTGAATTAAACTTAACAAAACGTCGATTTATAAATTTAAAAAGTGTAAAATGCAAAGCAAAGAAACTGATTACACGCAGTAAAATATCTTAAAGCTCGTATTAAAACAAACAACAACAACAAGTGCAAAATAATTTGTACATGAAACACCGGCGACAGAGACGGAATGTCATGACAACAAAATACAAACGTATAATTTCTTTTTCGATTAAATCGTGAAAATACCTCGATTATGCAAGAGAAAACAAAGAATGACAACCCGAAATGGCGTTCACAGCGTCCAACTTATGGTAATAAATGGCGGTAAGCTAAGCTACAACTTTGAAATTAAATTCGGATGTGTACTCAATTGAGTATACTCGCCTTTTTCAGAAATTGCAGCGTTTTTAATCCCACCGATTGTTTCTTCATCCACTCAACAACCATTCATGGTTACTATAAACATCATTTACGCCTTTTTTGCGCTTTCACTTTGATGAAAATTCTCGCTCGCTCCCAAGTTTGCTTCAAAGTCGGCAGCGGTCCGTACTCGGGGTCCGGATGGGAAAATCCGGACCGCTGCTGCGCGCGCCATCAGCCAATCAGATTCAAGGATTTAAGATTCCGGACCGCTGAGAAGCTTCAGAAAAAAATAAGGACTGATAGCGGCTGCCAGAGACGACTTTAAAGGCTGACGTTCGATCTTACACTAAAGAAGAATTGTAAACCGCCATGAAACTATGTGATATGTGCCGTATATAAAGCCATTACCATTACCATAAGACCATGCACCTCCAAGGAAACCTCATAACACTGTGGAACGAATTATCTAAAAGATAATGAAATTTTTTTTAAAAATAAGGCCCTGATTATCAGTAAACTGACTGAGGCTATAAAATAAATACTTTATCCTCTGGCTCCAGCGGTGCCTTGAAATTGTTCAGGTCGTCATTTTTAAGTTGACTGCACTTTAACATACATAAACCTTTTCGACGAGCGCGTGAAAAGTGCTATGAGTTATTTGACAGTAGCTCCAGTAGATGGGTCCAAACATTGTCACAGTAAAGGAGTTCTAAAGGCTTTGCTTTGACCTATTTTAAGTCGCACCTTTTTGTCAAGTAAAAATATAAAGCAGCTGCTTTTCTAAGACTGCCTACATATAACACTTACCGTAAAGTTTTCCGTCTCCGTCTTGCACTAGTTTCGTAAATCGTTCCTCTTTCAGTTCGTACGATTCGACGTTCACACTGAGCAGCGTCTTGAACTCACTCACTCATCCTCTTCGTGCCAGATGCCCAAAAGACCTCGAAGTGTCTTAAAGCGGAGCTTTACTTTGTCTCAGTCGACAGCTTGTTTATCTTATGTGGACTAATTTTCAAAACGGAAAGCACTCTCAAGCTTTAAATTTGTACTAAATGGTCCCTATAAAAATCAATCCAAATTGAACGTAAAATAATAAACACATGCACATATACCGACAGTTTAATTAAAAACCCATCTAAAGTTTCACTCAGATCTTACATAAGTGGACTTGCTATCATAACTACGATAAATTACGATCCAAATTTCAGCATCGCTCAGGCATCGCGTTACAAGCTAAGACGGCCATCTCATCAACCACTGCCCAAAAGTAATTATCTAGTTGTCTGTACATCTATCCATTCTTACACAAAAATCTAGATTTTGGGTCATTTTGGCCCAGAAAATCGGATGTAAACTTTAGCCATGTCTTTATCAGATATAAAGACACTCATTAAAATTAATTTCCTGTGTATTTCCTTCATGAATTATTGATGAGTTTTAAAGAGTGATTTCAATAGTCTTGTATATCACATTCGAAAAGTATTAACAAAGTTTGTCTTCTTCCCATTGGAGCTATTCCAACAAAGTCAAAGCTTTCCTTTATTTTCACTACTGCTTAAGTAGGCTCACTACTGCGAAGATCACTCACATATTCATTCAGAATGATTATTGTTGTGTGTTTAGAAGCGTTCAATTAATATTGTATGATGTTTTTATGCGAACAATTTTATAATTTCCTCTCAAAGAGTTTCATGCATATAATGAGACTCAGAGGTTCAAATCAATTACAATAAATTATATATTTGTGTCAGCGTACTTATAAATCTACTAATCACAAACAAAAGGAGGCAAATGAATAGTTTGAAGAGGGACAAGCGAGGTTATTACCAAGCACTACATTCACAACAATTCAACACTCTTAACAGTGGCTTTAATGATACCGACATTTTTTAAATTAAATACATTAAGTCAGCCAACAACTTCCTAAAATAAAATCAACCATTAGAAATCAATAAAGAGAAAAGTAATTGGAATACACTGGAATGGGCATTATGACAACAAACCGAGAAAAGCAACTTTCAACTATTGATAATAAATTGTGAACGAGTGAATTGTGGACGAGTACCTTGTCTTACACTCAACAAAACGAACACTGTGATTGGTCGATTCTTGCTCACGTGCCCTTGATCTTGCCCGCGCCGGACACAACAACACGTGATCAGTGCATGAATAAAAGGTTGCGTGATCACGTTAGGTTGCAACATTTGTAAATTGTTCATTCAGCAGGCTTGTGAGTAAAGAAGTCCAGTTCTGTGTAGTGCCGTCTTTGCTTGTTTGTTTGCTGCTGATTGTTGAGGGGAAGTCAAGGTATATAACAAAGCACTTAATGTATGGAAGAGTCCTAATGTTTCCCGAGGCGAAGGGTTAAAGCGCCGTTGATCAGTATTTGTAAACAGCGCTATAGAAGTAATAAATTATTATTATTAAATGATTATTATTAAACATAAGGACTCTCGTGGAAACAAAACTAACTATTTGTTTAATATGGTTTATCTTGGTTCAAAGTAGAGAAATATTATATTAGCAAGGACAATTACCAATGAAAGGAAATTAAAGATTGGGTAAACTAAAGCTAACATTTAAAAAATTTAGTGAGATGGAATTATTTACATTACCCAGGATATTAATCGAAAGTCTAGAAACTTATAACGAGGTCACCTTAAATCTAGGCGGCTGTTGAGTCATAATCAACAGCTGTGACATTTCTCGTATTTAGGCATTTTTTACAGATCGATATATGTAAGTGTGGAAGCTTTATCCTCTGAGGAGAGCTCGCATTTTAAGCACACGTACGCAACTGCACCAAATGCCCAGTGACCGAGATGTATCTTCAAATGAAACTACATTTGACAACTTTCACGGAATGTGTTCACGGTTCACATTATGTACTATTGAAAATTAAACAAAATTTTGACAGTAAAGTTCCAAAAGCACTAATCCCATGAAGATTAATATTTGCGGAGGTCATCATTGTTAAGCCGGTTACAGACGAGCAAGTTTTCCTTGACAAGTTTTGACTTGACAAATTTTGTGTGTGTGTAAAGAAAAACTTGTCAAGTTTTTCCTTGACAAGTGCACTTGTTCAAAAACTAGCATGCTAGTTTTTGAACAAGTGGACTTGTCAAGGAAAAACTTGACACATCGCAGAACTTGCTCGTCTGTATGGGTCAACAAGGAAAACTTGTCAAAAAAATTGCCGTCCGCTGTGTAATTGAATTGCTGGCTACAGTGAATATTTGTCAAAGGAAATTTGTTCATTCGTTCACACCAGCAAATAAAACTTGTGAAGGCAAAACTTGCCAAATAAAACTTGTCGTTCATAAACATGGGCAAATAAAAATTGTCAATGACACTTGTCAAGGAAAACTTGCTCGTCTGTAACCGGCCTTAATCTACGGCTCTACAAAAGTAATTAATTTTTAATGAGTGTCTTTATATCTGATAAAGACACGGCTAAATTCTACATCCGATTTTCTAGGCCAAAATAACCCAAACTCTAAACTTTAGAGTAAGAATGGATAGATATACAGTAAAGCTTTGTAAGCCGTTCAATAAATTCGCAATTCGTGTTTTATCAAGTCTTAAAGCACTCGGTTGCGCCTCGTGTTTAAACTTGTAATGATAAAACACTCCTGCTCATTTATTAAACATCTCATAAACGAGAGGGGGATTTATTTTACCAAATTAATATCCCATCCAAACTAGACTTTTGTTTTCTTCTTTCTTTAATAAACCTGTCCAATATTAGAAATTCAGTTGCCTTCCATGTGACGCAAATGTCAACGGGCGGTCTTTGCATTATTTTCTTTTTAAGATTAATATTGATTTAACCGGTTTATCAATAGATGTAAGTATTCAAAGTTTCCCCCACAGATCTAAATAATAGCTTTCAAAACCGTCCGTCTTCTCGACAGGCACTCAGTCAGTACAAGATAAGCTATCTACAGTCGATCGATAAGTTCGCAGCCGCGGTGACGGTGCCCTGAAAAAGCTTCGTACTAAAACATCGCAGCGGCTTCCGTTTCTCGGTCACCTGGTCAACTATTTGGGTCCTGTGTAGCTCTCAACAGAATCAGAGGACGTAAGTGAGTCTGCGTTTGTAATCTTGAAAGTAGTTTTAATTTTATTTAGTACGTAAGGTGGCCCCTCCAGTCGCCTATGAAGTGTGATTCAGTATATTTCTCGGTACTAAAGGTTTGGAGGCTTCATTATTCACTCTGCGTGGATTTCGTGTTGTTCAAGAATTCGTAGTATTTTCACCCTATCTAAAAGGTGTTTACAGGAAGAATGCCGGTGTACACGCATGAACAATTCCTGTCGGAGTTCTCTCTACAACACAGTATGACCGTGACAGGAGAACCATGACTTTAGACTGCAGCCTGGCAGCTCTGCGGCTCTGGTCTAGTCATTCTATATACTTTCTGTCCACCTTGACTGACATCCGATAGAGAAAATGTACTAATAAGGCGCGGCACTGGAAATTCGAATTGAAATTGAGCGCTTTTATTCTATTCGCCCAACTCAACTTCCGTCCTCCTACTCTTCAATTAAAGCTTTTCAATTTATTGACGCAAAGCCGAAAAAGCAATTCTGATCTCCATGATGTCGAAAGACATCTTAAAGGTTCGCAAAGCGTTTTTCGTTGATTCGAATACTAGAAGCAGCCTTTTTTCACTTTTTGTGTAATGTTGTAATTCTCACAAAACTGGTCCTGAATTATTTATGAAGGTGCAAGAGCTAATAAATAATCTAGCTATTGAGCATGAAACTCACTGATAAATCACAATTGTTTCTAACCGCGCTTGTCTTTGAACCTAGCCTGCATAACAGGCGCTTATTTTAGCCGAGCGGAAAGCGGGAGACACGGAGCGCGAAGAGCGATACACGAGCGCGAAGCGCTCATCAGCATTGGCATTAGCATTAGCATTAGCATTAGTATTAGCATTGGCATTGGCATTGGCATTGGCATTGGCATTGGCATTGGCATTGGCATTGTCATTGGCATTGGCATTAGCATTAATATTAGCATTAGCATTAGCATTGGCATTGGCATTGGCATTGGCATTGGCATTAGCATAATAATACTTTAGCTGTAAAGCGATTTTGCAACAGTTATTAATCAACACAACAGGAAATGGGATTATCTCAAAGTTTAATTCACTCTATTTTCCTGTTGTTTCTTTTTTTGCTGATGTAAACACTAGCTTGGTGAATCGTGTGTAGATGTTGTGTTAATTGTTCTGCGTTAGTGGATGCAAGTGTAAATATAATCGCCTTCATTACTAGCTGTTTTTTTGTGCAAAAACTAAATAATAAAAATAATTATTATAATAGATAATTACAGAGCTGTATTATAGGTTATGTACTAAGTAAAGCATTGTATTGCTAATGTGTGAGTACCGTATACGTATTGTAAATATACGGCGTATGTAATGTAGGTATAGTATTGCAAGTAGTACAACTTTCCGTATTGTCAGAAGTGTAAGTACCTTTCATTAACAGTAATTAATTGTACATAGTGGTCTTTGTGTTGTAATCAATAAAGATTTAAAAAAAAAAAAACAGTTACAGCCTGGTTCACACTTGTGACATAAGCACAAGCGTAAGCGCAACCAAAAGCATAAGACGACGCTAGTGTGCATTGAGGTGAAATAAGCACAAGCATAAGCACAAGAAAAAGAAACATTTTCCTTCTGCTTATTTGACAAGTGGGAACATAGGTATAAGCGTCTTCTTGTTTCTTCCGCCATCTTGTTTATCCACCGATGTGACTCGCACTCCACATGCGTAAGTCGCTAGTGTGAACGTCATTGCGCTTATGCTTGTGCTCACGCTCAGTGTTCTTATCTCACAAGTGTGAACCAGGCTTACTACAGGGATATTTTAATAGGGATGGATATTCACTAGCAACAAATAGACCCGAACATCATTATAAGCACAATGCGTCCGATGTAACAAGGACAGAACTTTCTCTTTTCTTTTCTATAGAGTCAAATGAAGCATACGCTATGTTTTTCCAGGCCCGAGTTAATACTAATTTTTTTAGCCTCTTGTTTTCTTGCGTCAGTGTCATGTTTTATTGAAAAGTGTCACATGACTCTGGATTTCAAAACTAAAGTGGTCTGCCTTATTTCAGTAAGCAAATCGCTTTTGCCATTTGCCTCATTTCCTGATTAATGGTAATTATTGGTTTTGTTTTAGGTTCTGTATATACAACTAGTTGCAATGCCCAACAATTCATCGTCAGGAGATCCCGGCAACGACCAGTACTTGAAGTTGCCCTTCGAATTTTTCATCTTCCGTCTCAGCCTTCAGATCGCCATCGATGTGTTTGGTGTGATTGGAAATCTTGTTGTTATCGTCAAAATCTTCAGGGGAACAAACGCGTTCTTTGTTATGACCCCTTACGTTCTAAGCCTGGCATTTGCGGATCTGGGGATTATGCTAATCAATTATCCTTTAGCAATTTTAAGGACTGAACATCCAAACGGCGACTGGTTCTTGGGTGAAGAAGTTTGTTTGTACGTTGTTCCCTTCGCGGAGACCTTCTTCGGCGCGAGTATCTGGTCCATCACCGCAATTGCCGCTGAGCGATACGCGAAAGTCGCCTGGAAGTTCACGGTGCCGATATCGTCTGGAGGAAGATGGTCTTCGAAGCGAATTCTGCTCATTGTTACCTCTATCTGGGTGGCATCGTTCCTAATACAAGGCTTGCCGCTTCACCTCCATTACAAATACCATTCTGGGATATGCTATCCGGATTATCCTGTTTCTCTTCTTCACGCGCTGTCCACGGTCAACGCCATACTGATGTATGTCCTCCCGCTCGGCATTATAGCCTTCAGCTACCAGCGGATTGGAAAAATAGTGAAAGAGAGAGCAGTGAAGCTTCGAGATCAGACGCCAAATCCATCCCTCGACTCATCACGTTCAACAATGAAGAGAAACGCAGAGGTCATATTGATTCAAACCAGAAAAACGCAGCGGATTCTCAAGCCATTGGTGATTTTGTTTGCCGTCACCATGCTCCCGTTCCACGCATTCGTACTTACCATGGCTTACTGGGTTGAATTCCCGAACCAGAGCTACTTCAACATTTTAAGCATACTCATAATCACGTCTGTAGCAATTAATTCGGCTGCTGATCCACTGGTTTACGGTGCAAGCAACGAAGTCTTTCGCCGAAAAATTAGAGCCGCTTTCACTTGTTGTTTCCCAGGCATTTCTACAAAATGGAGACTAACAAACACATTCCGTTTGTCGTCCAGGCGATCAAGGTCCTCAACAAGTCATACATATATGCAAGCACATGACGATACAGCCCTGTAAACAGTTTAAAGAAAAAGACGGACAATTGAAGACAACTGCGGAAAAACCAGTGTCAACTATGGGTTCTGTTCAGTTGAAGAAATATAAACCCGCCGGTGTTGACATCTGTGAAATCTTATGACCGTTCAGACAGGTGTGAAATAGAAACTACATACTTAAAGGGGGACTGTTACGGCAATTGTTTCTCTACAAAAAGACTCTTTTATAAGGAAAAATGGAGTCCGACAGAGTAAATAAAAGTAGTCTCTTGTTTTTGATGGCCTGCAACTAAGGAAATAGGAGACGTCTGCACAGAGGCTAGTTTTTGCAGAACGTGCATAAATTGTTTCCAAATAGAAATATGACATTTCTGTTCGAGGATATACCAACAGTGGAAGATTCTTGTTCTGTCAGAGCCATGTCTGTAATTATTATGTAACAGGTTTTTAAGGCTGAAAAATATTACACTGACTGTTGTCGTGCATGAAAAGCTTTTCGGGATCTAGGACAATGAACCTCTTAGTTTTACTTAAAAATAAATTGGTTGATGTAGTTAAGCAATTATATTTTAATTGTGTATTGGGGTTGCATCTTGTTAGGTTCGTTTTCACTGAACCATGGCTCTTTTCAAAGGTGATTTCATGTTTTGGAGCTAGCAAATTTGCACGGTCTTTTTGAAACGCCATGACGGCATGAAGCACTAGACTCGGCGGTAATGTATCTTACAAAAGATGAGGTTCCCTTTTGTTATTTGTGACTCACACGAATTAATATTAAAGAATGGGAGTGGACGATAAATCCCCCTCCCCCCCCCCAAAAAAAAAAAAAATTCTGGGGTAAAAACGATAGCTTCAGTTGATCGTATGATCACGTCACAATAATTAAAAAAAGGAATTCAGTTATCAACATAATGAGGAAATTAAAGTCCTGCCTAATTAACGATTATATCGCCAAATTTTGTAACGCCGGTTGATTAGACGATTCATTTATGCCTTTCTTGTAAGTGTTAGTACTATGAAAATGATGTCCTTGAACAAGTAATTTGGAACAAGTTCTTCAGTGACGGTTGACAAAAAGTCTGTGTACATCCCACGTTGGCATCGTGCAGCAATAGCAAGGATCTCTGATTTATTTGACGAAGAAAAGAACTGCTTTTTGTCTTTCGTCTTCCTCTGCGGCAAATTCCAAACAAGGTTCAATTTCATACACTATTACAGCCTTATACAGGCAAAAACTAGCGATAAAGAGTCCGACGTTTCGGCGACATCTTTCCTCCCGCTTGGAAGAAACTACTTACCGTGAACAGTCGTTCCTCCAACGCCCACATAAACGTCGCCGAGTCGCTGTCTTGCAAAATCCTATACAATAAAATGTTAGCCTATACCTTCCCCATACCTTAGCCCATACCTTCCTCAACAGCTGAAAAGAAATTAATAGCTTGCGGAATAGAAAGGGACGATCTATGTAAAGTATATCTATGTAAAGTATATCTGTTACCCTTTAAAGTCACAAAGGAAATCAAGTTATCTATGTTTCAGTACAAGGTCAATCACCAAATTCTACCGACAAATAGTTTATTGCACCAAATTAAAAAAGTTGACTCTCCACACTGTCCTTTCTCCCCTTCTGAGACCCTCACTATGTGGCATTTGTTTATAGACTGCAGGTATTCAGCCTCTTTTTGGGAGAAAATTCAAGATTGATTTTACAACATAAGCGGAATGAAACCAGTTCTTACAGACTTAGACATTGTTTTTGAAATTATCCACTCCTCTAAACCCTGTTTGGCCCTAAACCATCTCATTCTTGTAGGAAAATACTTTTTGTATGTGAACGCTTGAGCAAACAACCAACGTCATTTCGCTGAATTTGTATCTCTAGCTCGTGAAAAATTACTTTTAGAAAATATATCGCAGTTACTTCAGGTAATATTAATCAACACAACAGGAAATGAGGTTCCCTCAATTTTTAATTTACCTCACTCTTTTCTCCTGTTGTTTCTTTTTTTGCTGATGTAAACACTAGCTTGGTGAATCGTGTGTAGATGTTGTGTTAATGGTTCTGCGTTAGTGGATGCAAGTGTAAATATAATCGCCTTCATTACTAGCTGTTTTTTGTACAAAAACTAAATAATAAAAATAATTATTATAATAGATAATTACAGAGCTGTATTGTAGGTTATGTACTAAGTAAAGCATTGTATTGCTAATGTGTGAGTACCGTATACGTATTGTAAATATATGGCGCATGTAATGTAGGTATAGTATTGCAAGTAGTACAACTTTCCGTATTGTCAGAAGTGTAAGTACCTTTCATTAACAGTAATTGATTGTAAATAGTGGTCTTTGTGTTGCAATCAATAAAGTTGTAAAAAAAAAGTTTTAGTACTGTTACTTATTCGCCTTTATCACAGAGCGGCCATCTTTCTCGTGACGTAAAAAATAATGCACCGAAGCGAGGCTGTGCGTGGTAACATTGATTTGTTGTCATCCACGATGGCAGACAATTATTTTTGACACAAGAGTTTAGTGCAACTTCCAAAAGTAACTAATGCGTTTGTGGAAGAATTTGCTTCAGAGCAGCTACCAAGTAAATGCACCCTCACAATGTTTTTTGACCACTCAATGTCCTTCTGAAGTCCGATTTAAGAAAATGTTGCGAACACACCTGCGTGCTGTTGGTGATCTGAAAGACCAATAATAACACGCCTAATAGGTCAGAGACCGCAGCCACTGGAAGTATCAATAACACGACTCATTTAACGTTTGTAGTCCTATTTATTGATATAAACTGCTATCCAAAACATCTGCATGCACGAACGAGTAAAAACTTACAGGTTAAAATGACGTGAGCGAAAAAATAAAATCACTAACCTTGAAGTATTTGCCGACATCTCGACGAATCTTAATGATCCAGTCTTCTTAAGTTTTTGGCTTTTCGGAAAACGATGGAAAGTGATCGCATCTCCTCTTTTCGTCCTTTTATTGGAGCACAACGGCACGCAACATCTCTCTTTGTTCGGCATAATGCGTCGACAATAGGGAGCTTTAGCACCACTGCTTTCTGCGACGGTAACGACGACCGGAAGTCAGGTGTACTTCCGGTAGACGTCTCAGATTTTCGCGGGTCGCCCTACCTGTGTCGCGCGGACGTGAGAAGTAGGAGTTTCACGTTGTCGTTAAAACGTGAGTAAATATTCTTATTTTTTACATGTTTTCTTATAGAAATAGTTCCCCAAGAACAAACTGTGGACATAATAGGAACTGAACAACATATTCGTTTATTATTAAGTGAAGCAAACTATAAAAAGGGATTTTTTTCCACAGGTCTCACTCGCTAACGCTGAATGGAGGAAAGAACACAAGTTCAAAGTAAGAAAGATTTGCTTTAAAAAAAAAAAAAAGAAAAGAAATTGCGGCTTATCGTCAACTTTTCTTCAGAAATTTGCCATTTTTTTCTGTGTATATTTTAAATGTTTTGTAAGTCTTATACTATTGAAGTCGTAATGCTAGATTTGCTTCAGGCTGACAGAGGAACTTAATAATTTGTGTATGTGTGTTACTGAGAATGCTGAGCAACATTTCAGTTCACAGCTATTAATTTTATACGTGAACAAACACTCAAGTTTACGTGTTTTGCAGAGAATTTGTATTAGGTAATCACATGATTTCAAGTGTAATTTGGAATAAATAAGCACGAGTAAAATTTTCAAAGACTCACAAAATTGCACGTGGACTTGAAAATTTTACAAGTGCTTATTTATTCCAAATTACGCGAGAAAAATCATGTGATTACTTATCAATAATATAAATGCAAAAATTAATTTCCAAGAGGTTTTGTTTATTTCGCGTCTGCCAGCTAATGCTCCGCCTACATGTATTTGATTGGTTTAAAAATGACAAAGTCGATTGACATGCGTATGGAAACAAGCTAAAAATGCCATCTCTCTAACAATAACAAGTTTTTCAATCAAAAGCTTAAATCAATGTGTTTGAAAAAGTCCGTAAATCAATCACCGTCCTTTGACTGGATTTCTGGAGCCGGGTTTCCACTACCCATGTTAAATGTGAATTGACATTCATGAAGCTTCGCTACATGCCGGTGGTCTTCAAATTTTTAACAATTGTTTTCCGGGCGCTTTGGTTGGAAAACATCTTCGAGGACTCCTCAAGTGGCGTGTGTTTAATTTGTTTGCATCATATTCTGTGTTTCAGAGTTATGGAGTGGTCAGAGGACCATGATGTCCATCTCTTACGGGAGATGGTTGTCAGTGAAGTCTTCCTTCACAAGAAAGGACGCATAGCAAGAGGAGAATGCTGGCAAAACATATCAGACACCCTAAACAATCAAAAGTACCCTAAATTCCACATCAAAGACAAAAGGGGAGTCAGAGAGAGATGGGTGTTGCTACAGCAGGAACATAAAGCAAAACACCGAGCCGAAGAGGCAGCTAGCGGGATCCAGGTTGATGATCTCACTGAAAAGGAAAAGTTGATAGAAGATCTAATAGAATCCACTGTCAAGGAGAAGACTGACGAAGAGAACGTTGAGGAGCTTCGACTCAAAGCAATGGAAAGGATGGGGCAAACAAAGAAGCGTAAGGGCTCAGAAAGTGATGAAACTGCAGCTAAAACAACAAAGACGTGTGCCCAACCTTTAATTGATTTCTTGCAAGAAAAGGCAAGTGCTGAAAGAGAGCTACGGCAGCCGGAGCTGGCTTTGAGGAAAGAAGAGCAAAAGCCTCATCAGGATATGATGAAGCTTATAGTTGAACAGCAACAGCAGCAGCAGCAAATGAATCGTGCTTTTTTAACAGTATTCAGTAAATTATTGGAAAAGTAAAACATTTTATGATTGGACTGCTGTGACATCTTCTAGAGAATTGTTTCATTTCACACATTATTTTTATTGAAACGGTCCACTACCAGTTTGATTATTACACAGTGTATTAAGGTCACTGTTGATTAAAATATTTTGCAAGTCACTGAAAGTACTCTTCCAGGATTGGAGGCTCTAGCTCAAAAAATTCTGACACGTTGTTTCCATATAGGCAGGTTAAGGCATTCCTCAAAAGTGTACAGACAACGTACATCTTCCCAACACTGCTTAATTCTAGTTTCAAGTTCCTTTTGAAGTCGAGGGCTTTGAAGGAATTAGTTACATCTCCAAACAACAATTCCACAGTCACTCTAACAGTACTCATAGCTTCATTGTAAGCTTGCATCTGAGGTGTGATGTGCCCTCCAAGAAATGGTGCCTGTAAATGCATGCGAAGAGGGTACGCTGGGTCACCGTACACACACATTGGTTGGCCTGTTGGACTGAAAGCCATCCTCTCCAGTTCTGGTAGACGTCCCGAGTCAGCCAACATGCTAGCATCGTGTTTCCTTCCCGCTGAGAGAAAATCACAAATGGTTCAAAAACTTACTCACATGATGTTGCTGTACTGACTGAGTTTGACTTCTCAAAAGTCATGCAGGCAGTATTGAGTTTTCCAAACACAAACACCAAGACGTGAAACTTACCTACAGGACCATAGAGGTTCCCAATGAGGCCGTTTGGCAAAGCTATCGACTGAAACTTTAGAGAATGAACTCGTTTGTGCCCATTATAGACTGTTCGTTGATCATGTCCTGGTCGCGCAATAGGTCGGACTGTCCCATCTATAAACCCAAAACAGTTGCTCAGAGGTGATCCTTTCCTTGAGATATAGTCAGCATAGGTTTGTAGGGCTACTGGGTTCAGCAGACTCCTGTTCCATTGGGTTATAAGGTGGCCATGCGTTTCGTAAATGTAATCTACCATATGGCTGGTTATTAAACTCAAAACCGAGACTGGACGCCCAAACCGCCGGATCATGTCGACGTACCGACAAGGGAATGCCATGCGCTTCAGTAAAACACAAAAGCCTTCTGTACTACTAAAAGTACTTCTTTGTTGACAGGAGAAGGTGTCGGGGAGCTGCAAAGCATCTACAAGTCGGGGAATGTCAGCTCTTTCCACTCTAAACTCGGCTTTACAGTCTGCCGGATCGATGCTATCCAAAAGAAAACGATCATAAATTTGATAATTGAAGTTCGGATTTTTTGATTTAAAGGAGTCGTACAGAAGAACGAATTCATCATCTGAAATTATATTGTTGTCATAGCTTAATAACAACAACTCTCGAATCTCTTTGAACTTCATTTCGCTCAGGGAAACTGTTACGAAAAAGTTTGTTTACATTTTTCAGATTTTTTTAAGTCAGTTGCAGTCGCCGTCGCGTGTATCGGCGGTGCTAAAGGTTTTGTTTTTGGCGCGAAAAGCGGAGGACTCGATCCAGTTCTCTTCGTCTGACGACCTCGCCGTCGCCGCGAAAACCCTCGGTGCTAAAGGTCCCTAAAGTTGCGACGGCAACAACGTAAACAATTAGCACGCACAGCCTCGATTTCATGCTAAGATGGCCGCCGTGTGATAGAGGCGAATTGACGTACTTGGCGCCGTGTACACGCAAGGATCTTTGTCCATAACACAGAGCTTAGGCAACAACGACGATTTTAAAACGCAAGTTCTCGACCGCTTTTGTAACCCTTTCGCGACTATGACGTCTAACTATGTTTGTTCTTCATGCGATAATAAAAATAAAAGAAATAATCATAATCATAAGAATATCGCGCCATTTCCATGTCTGCAGAGCTTTTCAACAAGCAATTACCTAGATTACACACTTGTATTAAATCATATAAAATTATTTACCCACTTGTTGTTTTAAATTTACAGTGCTGTATATGCATACAATCGATCCGAAACGTTTATCGTGGAAAGCAAACAAATCATAATTTTGATTTGTGGGGATGAAAAACAAGTTTTTTCGAACATCTTCGTTTTCAGTTGAAACGACTCGAAAACACTCGAGAGTGCATCCAATAAGTGAAGCCACCTTAATGAATCATTACTGGCAGCGAGCAAAGACCGCGAAGCGCTACAGCGAGAACAGAGTGCAAGCTAAGGAAAACCGGTTTTGCTTGTGCCGCCTGCACGCGCTCTCTGACTGTCTCGAAATGGCCTGTGTAGCAAGTGTTTCCGTGGCATTTCTGAGCCAAGGAAGACCAAGCAACAAGATTTCGATGTTCTGGCCGCGCGAAAAATGGGGCGAGAGCAAAATAAATGAAAGGGGAAGTTGAGAAAGGGGGTGGAAGTTTGCTCTGCCCATTCTTCGCGCGGCCAAATACCTCTGCTCGGTCTTTCTTTGCCTGAAACCCCCCACCGAACACTTGCTACGAAGGCTAGTCTCGAAAGGAAAAATGAAGCTTCTGCATTACAATATAGCGTCTGCATTACAATGACGCGTCTGAATTGTTTCTCTAACAGGTCGTTGCATGTCGTAGTCAATAAAATGTGTGATTAGCACAACATTCAGATTACTGTACCCATGGTTTACAGCCTGCTGTTATCACTTACCACTAATGATACATAATGTAGATTGTTTGCTATAATTATATTTGTAAAGCATGGCAGAATTAATAAAATCAATCAGTATATAAATGATCCAGTTTACGACAATATCTTACTAATCTTTTGGTGCTCGTCGTTATAGGTAACCTGGTGATTTTAAGATATGATCTTTGTCGAGTCCCTTTATTGAGACCTTCCAAGGGGGGTGGTGTGGTGTCGCTTTGTCACTCTTTTACGACTCTGTCTTTCGCTTGTTTAGCTAGGGTCAAATGCAACTGTCGCAAAGAAAACAAGGAGGAATGTAAAGGGAATTGTCCCCGGCGGTAACTGTTGCGCTTTTTCTGCAAGTTTCTGTCATTTGCTGGTGTTCTTGGGAGAGGATTGTCGCCGGTCCATGTCGCTTGTCGCTTGTCGCTTCTACTTCTTGTGAGGCCTTTTTTATTTTTTTTTTTTTAAGGTGCTTGCTGGTAAAAACAGCGAACTAACTCTGACCCAAAAGTGGTGGCTGGACAACGAGACAACAGTACAGCTTTCACTGCTCGCACTAACGGAACTGATCTTTTAGGGTTTCATGCACAGTTTGAACCGGCCGTGCATGGTTGCATTTTTTTTCTTGCACATTTTATTGGAAACATAGAACATAGATTTACAGCAATAACATATTACTACACTGCAAGAAAATAATAAAGGATAAAGTCACTTTAAAGAAAAAAAACGAAAATTAACCACTACTCTTAAATTATAATCACCCACGCACGTGCACACCGAGGATGGATATTGATGTAAATATAACTTGGATACACCTTACAAAGTATCGACTTATGTTGCAACTGCCGCAATTATAAACTCGTACGTGAAGACTTAAGGTAGAGGGGCCCTTCTATTAAAACGAGACCACTTTTGTTGGAATGCTTTCCTAGTGTTGTTCCCAGAAGCTATTTGTCTTTCAACATTCATAGAATTTATAACTTGCTGTATGAAAACCTCCAGCCTAGGAAGGGCATTTGTTAACTTGCAGGAGTAAATATAATATTTTGTTGACTTCACACTAGAAGCTAAGTTAGTCTCAAGTAAGCACTTGGCTCAAGTGCACTTGAAAATCTCAAGTCGCACTTTAAAAAACTTGGCTTTACACCTAATGACAAAGTATATTACTTGAAGCACTGGCTGTCGATCATCTTTCGCCGTAAAAATTAAATCCGTCCCGCATATCACAAATGCGATTCCTCGCCAGTAAAATCATGAGGCCTTCACAGAGGAATTGAGCCTTTTGTAGTTCCTTTATATTTTTCGCTATTTTTAACTCAAATTATACTTATTAACGGAGTTGTTGTGGTGCAAAAAAATGAACAGTTGCTGGTTTGCATTAATCGCATTTGGTGTCAGATGAAATGAAAAGCGATGGTATAGGCTGTCTCTGTAAATGAAATTCAAATGAGAGTTTTAGTTCAATCATTTGTATCGACTATTCTTTCCTTTCTATATATTCTTACATAGAATAAATGTTTCGTATAGTTCTCCACACTCCAGGCATCCATTTTGAATTTTTCTATCGATCACAGCAGGCAAGGTGTTTATCCGTCGGTTCATCAAAATCGTGGCACTGCTGCATATCGCTTTCAGTTGGCTTCCATTTCCTATTGGTCAAGTGTGTTCTCAAGTGTGGTGTAGATCATACTTGGCGGCGAACTTCGGCTTCTTTGAACTACGAACGTTTCCATGGTCACTAAGTAAAGTTCAAGTAAGTACAGTTCACCCCTTCACACTCAAAGTATGTTCCAAGTGCACTTCAGTTAGATTATACTTACAAGCTCTAGTGTGAAGCCAACAATCTCGCAATAAGGAGTAGGTGATGAACTAGCAGATCAGATATTTCGTCAATAATGCCCAGACAAAGAGGCGAGGAGAGTTGAAAGTCCTTTAATCCGCTAAAATTTTGTGATATCCATTGGAAAATTTCCTCCCAAAAGGCCATTGTATATTTACAATTCCAGAAGAGATGGATAAGGGTTTCTGTAGTTTCTTCACAAAAGGAAGAACTGTCGATTTGTTTTAATCCTATTTTAACGAGAAAATCGTTAGTAGCAATCCTTCTGTGCAGGAGCTTGAATTGAAAGACTCTAAGCTTTGTTTCTCGCGTACATAAAAAGGGCAACCGATATGTATTTTTCCAACTGACAGTGGATATTCCGAGTACTTCCCCTTGAGATAACCATTTCTCCTCGCTTCTTTTTGGGTTGGAAGCTCTCTTTTGAATGAGAAGCCGATAAAGCTCTTTAACATCCTTTGGTGAAGGCTGGACAACCTCATTTACACCTTTTGGACATGGCCTATTGATATCCGGTGAACTGAACTTCTTAAAGTATTTCAAGGCGGACACAACTTTGTAGTATTCGAGCTAGTTAGTGTTGATTTTAAATTTCGCTGCAAAAGCAGCATAGCACAGAAAATTTTGCTCACTGTCCAACAGATCTCCAACTGTTTCCACACCTGCATCTAACCAGGATTTATAAAAAAAGGCTTGATTTCCGATTCTAATCATCGAGTTATGCCAGATTCGGGAGGAGACAAATTCCAAATTCTTATCTCTATAGTTTAAATTGGACCAGAATTGAACAATCTCTTTTAGGAATGGATCAGTTATATTGAGCCTTGAGGCGTCCTGCCATTTTAAATTAGCAAGAAACAATAGCTTCCCTCTATATTTTCCTAGGTGGTAATCAAAAAAGAGCTTCCATTTGGTTATTATCATCTAAATAACCTTGAATCCATTTTAATTTTAACGATTCGTTAAAGCTATGAACGTCAATCATTTTAAGACCTCCCTTATCATAGTCATTAACGATTTCAGTCCTTTTTATTTTGTTGCCCTTGCCATCCCAGAGGAATTCATACAGCGCCGAGTTTATCTCTTTTAGGTCACCTGGAGGTGTTGGGAGAGAAGACAGGACATAAACAGCCTGAGACACCGCCAAACTTTTTATAACCGCAATCTTACCCTAAAGAGTGAGTCTCCTGATAGACCACCTGTTTAGAATCTTCTTCAATTTTTCAATTTTGTCAGACGGGTTAGCCAAGACGGCATTTTTTTCTGCTGTCGAGAACCATACTTCTAAGGCGTAGACCTTTCCCTCAGCCCATGTTATTGGTTTATTTGCGAGTAGCTGAACGTTCAAATTTCGACATGAGCCGATCGAGAGGGCTTCAGTCTTCGCATAGTTGACTTTTAGGCCAGAAGGGAGCGCAAATGTAGCGAGCATATTCAGAGTTCTAGAAAAGGATGTTTCACTGCCATCCAAAATCATTGTTGTATCGTGATATTTTGCATTCCGTTCCAAGGACCTGTATACCACGGACTTTTTCATCCTTTCTTACTGCACTACCTAGTATTTCTACACATACAATAAATAAATAAGGGGAAAGTGGACAAACTTGTCTTACTCCACGACTCAAGGTGAAAAAGTCTGATGCCCAGCCGTTTTTATGTATGCAGCTGCTAATATCGGTATAGAAAAGATTTACCCAAGTCACTAGGGACGATCCGAAGTTGTAATAGTCTAAAGTTTTTTCGATGAAGGACCATTCTAGGCTGTCAAAATCCTTCTCAAAGTCCACGAATAATAGTAGACCTGAAATTTGTTTTTCGTTTGTGTAATTTATGATACTATCTATCAGCCTAATTTTTTCTCCAATGAATCTGTTTTTCATAAAACCAGTCTGATCATTATTGATTATTTCGTATCCGGCTAGCAATAGCTTTAGCGGCTATTTTATAATCACAACTGAGAAGAGTAATTGGCCTCCAATTCTTTAAAACATTCGTAGCTTTGTTCTTTTTGGGAATGAGGGAGATCAAGCCCCTCCTTTGAGTAATTGATAACAAGCCCTTTGTATATGCGCTATTTAAAGCACTTATTAAGTAAGGATGGATATCGTTCCAGAGAACTTTGTAAAATTCGGCTGGTAGGCCGTCACTCCCAGGGCTTTTACCTATTTCCATATGTTTCAAGCTTTCCAAGCATTCAGTCTCCGTTAACAGACCTTCACATTCTCTTTGCTCGATCTCGTCTAAAGTTAAAGTGTTTCCTTCGGGAAAGAAAAGTTCCTCGCTGACGTGAGAATATGGAGGGTAATACTCGAGGTGTATAGGTTTTGGTAAAAAGATGTCGCCTCTTCAAGAATCTCGCTATCGTTATTAATGATTCTGTCATCGGCTAACTGTAGATGTTTAATAGTCTTTTGGTTAAAGTGACGTTTCTCCAGAGATAAAAAGTATTTCGTGTTCTTCTCGCCTTCATTATACCAGCGGGATATGGATCTTAATATTGCCCCACGAGTTTTGTTTTAAGATCTCTTCTCTTTGGAGGATTTTGAGGTTTAATTGATTTGAGATTTCTTTTCTACGGCTTTCGGTAAGATTATTTTCTTCCAGTCTCTTTTGAAGAGACAGTGTATCAGATTCAAAGCTTTCTTCCTCCACTTTCATTTTAGCTTTCTGTTTCCTCGCGTAAATTATCGAATTTGATCGTATTTGCATTTTCATGGTGTCCCACAGGAGAACAGCGTCAACCTCATTGTTATGTTCATAATCGTTGGCTACTTCAGCAATTGTGCTCTTCATTAATTTGACATATTCCTCGTCTGACAGGAGGGAAGTATTTAACTTCCAAAAACCCGGTCCTCTAGGGTTTTGATTGTGTACAAGATGTAGAGTTACAAGAGAGTGGTCGGTTTTATATCCAGGTAAAATGTCCGCTTTAGTAGTTTTTGTGTGAAGACTCGTGCTAGTTAAAAAGAAGTGCAAGCGACAGTGCACTTTGGGATTACTTCTTCTCCAAGAAAACCTTTTAGCGTCGGGATTAAGGATGCGCCAAATGTCTGTGAGATCGAACAGATCCATTATATAGCGGACTACTTTCAGCGAGTTAGTATGGGTCACTGGGTTACCTCCTTTTTAGTCTTTTTGTACATCCAACACCAAATTGAAAGCCCCTCCAAAGACTATATCCTCACATTCAAAGGAGAGAAGCTGGGAGAGAACCTTCATAAAAAAGGTCGGGTTATCATCATTTGGTGCATAGATATTCACTAATGTCAGGGTTTTGTTCTCCATTTTGATGTCAACTATAATAAACCATCCCTCTGGATCAGCAAATTGTTTTAACAATTGAAACTCAAAGTTGTTATTGAAAAGCATACAGACTCCAGCACTTGCACTGGAGTAGCTGCTGAAAATAGCTTTAAACCCCCATTCTGATAACCAGTAGACTTCTTTCTCTTTCGTGCAGTGAACTTCCTGCAGAAAATATATTGCATATTTTTTTAACTTAAGCCAGCGAAAGGTCTCACGTCTTTTCAAGGTGTTCGACAGACCCCTCACGTTTAGAGAACAGATCACTATTTCTTCCGCGATAAAGGTGTTAATTGCAACTTATCATAAACAAATGGGTGTTGAAACGGCAACGATATGCATAACAATCGATACTTTGCAAGGTAAAACAAGAATAAAAACAAACTAACATTGTATAAGAAAAAGAAAACAAGGACATATATATACACAGCTAAAACAGGGCTAAACATAAAACAGAAAGGGTAAAATTCCTTCTGGGTTGGGGGATACATACCATCAAGTTAGTAACATATGTGAAGGGGCATGATCATGATTTATTTAAGAGCGCCTTTTTTTCGTGACCGAGTGAGTGGTGGCACATGGTCCAAAAAATGACTACCCTCATATTTCGCTCAAAGATAACCCACAATGAGTTAATAAGCGTGGTATAATTTTTTTGCTTAGATTTACTTTTGTTTTCCAGAAAATTCGCAAAAACTGTACAACCTGCCGACCACTTCAAATATGGCGGACATTAGTGCGCCGAGTATCAACACAAGAACTTCGCGCCTGAAAAGTGCAAAAGCAAGTTCGCGTTTTTTCTTTTTGTATATTTGTATGGGAGGAATTGGCAAATTATTTATACCGACAACCAGGATTTTTTGTCTAACTTTGAATTCGCGGCTCGTGTTTAAAAATCAGCAATATTTCATGGTTTCAAAATCTAATTTTGGAGCATTTTTTCAAGACACGTTTTTCCTATGCGGTATAACTCCAATTCACTTGAGATTTAAGTTGTGATTAGTGGAAATGTTCTTCTTTTCATGGATATGAAGATTAGTTTGGGGCTTTTAATTACTGTGCTGAAAATGCACGCTCTATTTCGGGAAAATCGCTACCTCAAGGTGTCAAGAATTGCAAATAATCTAATTAGAGTCTCCGCTGTCGAACCCAAAATTAAAAGCAAATCTTAGTTCTTGGCATCCTGTTAAATAAAAATCAATACTGATAAGCTCACCTTGTAAATCCAGTGGCCGCAGATGGGGTTTTATCCCTCTTTTTTGTTCAAAATAATCGTCTTCTAAATCTTCCGCTCGACAGTGTTTGCCGAACGAGATGAACCGATCTGAACAGCACCTGGATGGCTCTTGTAGAAACATCGCAATTCTTGACAGTATACAACATTTTTTAGGTTCTATCCTTTTTAAATGTACAAGTGAGCTTGTAAACAAGTTTTAGCCATTTTAGTGGCCGAAACGAGCAAAATTACCGAGTCCGTGCTAACATGTTCGAAACGTGAATTGTTTGTACGTCACGCAATGACATGTCACACAAGCATTGTAAGACTAAAAGCTCGCGAAAATGGAACTTTGATGGGTGCTATATATTGACCACTGTAATATACCGATGCAGTGCTCTACCAACTGAACTATCAAGCCATCTGGGAGCTGGTCATTTTGTGAGTTCGTAATATTTTTTTTTTCTCGCCGCTTCGGGAATCGCCTTCGCGGCTTCGCCGCTCAATTCTGTCGCCTCCAACGAGAAAAAAAAAAAACTCTGGCACCTAGGGTAGTAGATGATGATCAATACAAGTGAATATATGAAAGACCATACACACAACTTAGGTTCGAATCCCCGGTTCAGGCCTGAATTTTGATCCATCTTATTTTCATATTTATCCCTCTTTCTTTCTTTCTTTCTTTCTTTCTTTCTTTCTTTCTTTCTTTCTTTCTTTCTTTCTTTCTACCTCTCTATCTTTCAAATCACTTTTCCTTCTTTCCTTCTTTTTTAACACAGCTTATTTTATATAGCGTAGCTTAGCGCCCGCATTTTTCTTTCTGGAAAAGAAATAACAGGCACTGACTGTCGCAGCCTGTAAATGCGGTTTTCCTGATCTGGTTTCGTATCGATTGAATCTGGTTTAGGCCGGGATATCAAATTGGACCGTGTGTAGCTATTTGGCCGATGTTACCATTGCATTCAGTACAGTGTGCACGGTGTTTGCGTAAGGAAATCTGTTCTACCTCCAAGTTTCACCCCTGGGAGGAGCCCCGATATTAAGTCTTCGGCCAGTAGAGATGAGAACTGTTTACTAATCATCCGACATCTTACGGCACTCGCAAGTACCAGGGTTTTTTGCTTGCCCTGCCTGCTTTTCTTCCTTCTGCGATTATTCTTTACCCAAAGAAAGGCCAAAATAAAGGGGGGAAGGTCCCCCGGGCCTTTCCCCTAGATCCGCCACTGCAAATTGATAAATACAAAGAAATAACAGGGTTTTATGTGTATTCAGTCATGACATTTAATGATTTATATCATATTTTCAAACATTTGACAACATAATATTAAGCTTAATTGCATAATCTTATCATGAAAAAAGTTGACCAGATATCTAGGGCCGATTAATTGAACGAAGTTTAGACAACGTTTATGAAAGCTATCGTCTAACCAACGTTTAAACCAAGGGTACCTATTATTTAAACCTTGTTTTACCATAACATTATTAGTTCTCTTATTAGTTCTCTTATTATCTCATATCTTTTTTTTATTGTTTTCTGAAAATTATTATTATTATTATTATTATTATTATTATTATTTAGATTCGCCATTTACTACTTTAAGATTTAAATTGTTGTAATGCGCATTCGATCATGCCTTTATCGCATGTTAGACTGCGCAGGATAAGAAATAAACATAATTATTATTTATGATTATTATTAGACAGTGTCTAATCACCGACTAAGTAACAATAGTAAATTAGACCTGGTCAAAGGTAGGTTTAAACGCTGTTTAACAATATTTTCATGGTCAGCCATTATGAAAAAGGGGGACCTCTGCGCTACAGACAGTTAAAAAACTATTTCATGATCAATCAATGTAATATACACGTTTGACAAATTCTTTTAGGGATAGATTTAACCCATAAGAGCAATACAGCGACGAGGACTTTCGATTGCGTTTTCGCCTGAGAAAGGACTCGGTAAGTGACCTCATAAACATTTTGGATAGAGATCTTCAAAAGAGAATGCAAGAGGGTTACTGGCGATTTATTTGATGTATCTGTATTTTCTTCATGCACAGTCATTCACAAGGTTTCAAGGGCTTTTGCGATGCAAAAAGGATTATTCCTGTTATTCCTAGAGAACCTGGCTGATACCAAGAGAAAGTTTTATGATGTTGCACACTTTTCTTCACTTCACTTTTCAATTTTTATGAGGTTGTCCACTTTTCACGACTATGTAAGTCATGGTCCTTTTTCGACTGGAGTTTCAGCTGCCTCCAGCATCCTTGAAGCTGACTGAGGTCGCGCTTGATACTATTAGGTTTCCAGGAGTTAAATAAGTTAAAATTTCCACTCATGCCTTTGCCTTTTTTCCCAACGTTTCCCTGTCATATATAGCCTTAAGTTTGCTTTCCACTTCAAGAAAGTCTGTACCCAATTCGGCTAAAAAAAGTTTTCCTTGTTCTCTGAAATTTGTTTGACTTGTTTTAGAAGCCATGTTGCAGAGAAATCACCACTATCTAGAAATTGGCATACGAAATAACTCCGTAGACAATGCATTTCATTGTGAGACATGGTTTAGCCATT